>JAUIMM010000005.1:13302500-13507500 GCA_031769625.1 Taudactylus pleione | reverse complement strand
TATTAGGTGGGTTACACTCAAAGGGCCTGATTCTGAGTTGGGAGTAAAACAAAAAAAGAGCAAGTAACTGTGCACCTAAACAAACCATGTTGCAATACAAGGGGTGCAAATGCATGTAGCCCACAAATCCTGTATTTTTACACTGCAATTTAGATTTGAGCTAGGAAACACCTTTCCCAAACCAAAATGTCTGCATATTTTACATCTGCCCATCTGCAGTGCAACACGGTTTTACCAAGGTGCACGGATACTTACTCTGTTTTACTTTACTCCAAACTCTGAATCGGGCTGTAAGCAGCTCAGGCATTGATGGCCAGTAGGTGAGGATTTATGGATCAGGAACATAACAGTCTTCGAGCCTGAAGAATCTATATGAAAATATTACATTACCTTTCATACGCAATGTACTTTCCAGCCTAATTGGAAGAATTTGGTAATCAGTCTGAATGTGGAGGGGAAGGTTTAGATTTTGCTTTCTTGTATAGTAAAAAAACAGAAGTACAGAGCTGTGTGTGTATAATTAGTCTTTGCAGTACAAAATAGCTATCAGCATGACCGGCCACGTGTGCAAAGATGTAGCCTTCCAGTGTTTAAGAAGAGTTCTGACTAACGAGGATTGCTGTGTACAAACAGAAAACATACTAATTATATAAACCATGTCCAAGAAATGGTAGCACCATTAATAAACACAGCACTAACTGTTACACATACAATAAAAGTGGATGCAATACTCGTCCTTTGGTTACACTTGTATAGTACATGCTTTCAGCATCAATTACTTCTTCATATGGAACAATAGGAAATTGCTTAAACCAAACAACAGTATAACCATTTTGAATGCAATAAGATTGATAACAAGTACTAAAATAGGGCATATACTGATGGGAGTAAACTGTAATTAATGAGTAACTTGTGCTGGATATACACAGTTTAGTGAAAAACTTAAGACAGGGCGTATTCAGAGAACAATCAGTTAAAGATAGGTAAGTGCACTCCAATAAACAGTAATCTTGGTTTAAATGGGAGCAGTTTACTGTTAAGGTCAAGAAAAAATAAAAAATAAACTATTTTGTGAGCACTCTTAGTAAATATAAAGTAGTTAAAACATAACTTTTAATAAATACAGACTAATATATCTATGACAAAAGACAAGACAAATAACATATAACATGAATCCACCCTCGATATAATCAATTGGGAGGTCTAAGGATATATGCTAATCTAATGAAGTATCCTCTCTCATAGTAGGACCCCTATAAATCGATAATAAAGTGGGTGGTAAATAGAAATCGATACCTCAAAAATAAAACATAATCACATAATTCAAAGTTAATATTATATCATCAAACAAACGAACATCTGAAGCAGCATAATTGTTACATAATAACTCAATAGCACGGTTTGAAATCACACCAGTCTGTATAACATGCTACCTAATTAGAATGAAGTAACAGGACGGTCAGGGTGAAGATTAATCCACCTATAATTCTACTTCCCCTCACTTAGCAAAAAGGCCATCAATGAGGGGTGAGAGATCATCCAATGGCCGTTGAACCCCTAGAAACAACAGTGTAACCGCAACATTACTCACTATTTCGCTTCTGCTGTTAAGGGTCTTACATAATGCATTGGACCCTTAATGAGAGAGTTACTCTGAATGAGATTATCATCAGTTAATAGAGTAGATAGGAAGGAAGTGAGTAAATTATCATAGATATTAATGCTGTTAAGCCATAATCACAAATACTTTGACAGAAATAAAAACTGAAGATCTCATCCTGTAATATAATGTGCAAAAGGTCTTGAGTTGGTATTACGGATATTATGTTAAGAGATTAAATCCTTTAATAAAAAGGCCATTCACAAGCAGATAATACTGGAAGCATGGTTATAAAAAAATAATTATGCCTTATTGCTCATAGTAAGCCTGGACTGTTTGGTTCATAGAAGAAGATAGCCGGTGCTAAAAAATTGTTGACACATTGATAAACATATTTATTTGCTTATAATAGATTTGGACTAAAAAAGATGATAAAAATTCATATGCAGATGTTTAATATATACATACACAGTTTTTGAAGGGTTAGCATAAACTACCTTTTGATTGTGAAATCGGTTATGAATTAGTGTTGGGGCAACATTTGACCTTCAAGGGGTCAACTAAAACATAAAATTGGTAGAACATAGGACACATTATATGAAAAAATAGAGCCACAAAATAGAGCAATTTCTTGGTAACTAGGTGCCCTGACACATGGTAACTGGGTAAATAGTAACTCAGACTCAGACGTTCTAAACAAGTCCTGCAATAAATGCAACAATATATCTAGAAATAATATCTTAAATATAAGAGGTATCTCACTTTCAATGTATATATGCACAGTGTGTACCAAACATATTAACTGTAAATAGTTATAAAATCATATATAGGGCAATGTTCTGATCCAACCCTGCCTAAATGATATCACACTCTGCATACGTAGCAATCAAAACTGTATACAGTAAATACAAATACACAAAAACATAAACACAATACCTGTAGGTATATATAATGGTCCAAGTCGTTGAATGTAAGCCCTCCAACTGATATCTTAGATGTAAAAGGTATCTCACTTTCAATGTATATTTGTGCAGTGTGTAAAAGACATATTAACTGTAAATAGTTAAAAAGTCATATATAGGGCAATGTTCTGATCCAACCCACTGCCTAAATGATATCTCACTCTGCATATGTAGCAATCAAAAACTGTGCATAAACACGATGCCTAATAAGTATATTAGTCCATGTCGTTACATGTATACCCTCCAGCCGATCACATCCCCTATACCTGAACGGGGCGGTCGCCGCACAGCGACTCACTATGTCCAAGCACATGGGACATGCAGTCGCCGGGAAGGAGCAGCAAACAAATTAAACTAATGTGTATACTGACTGGTAGATGGGGTGTTCTGCGAGATATTAAGATATTATTTCTAGATATATTGTTGCATTTATTGCAGGACTTGTTGAGAACGTCTGAGTCTGAGTTACTATTTACCCAGTTACCATGTGTCAGGGCACCTAGTTACCAAGAAATTGCTCTATTTTGTGGCTCTATTTTTTCATATAATGTGTCCTATGTTCTACCAATTTTATGTTTTAGTTGACCCCTTGAAGGTCAAATGTTGCCCCAACACTAATTCATAACCGATTTCACAATCAAAAGGTAGTTTATGCTAACCCTTCAAAAACTGTGTATGTATATATTAAACATCTGCATATGAATTTTTATCATCTTTTTTTAGTCCAAATCTATTATAAGCAAATAAATATGTTTATCAATGTGTCAACAATTTTTTAGCATCGGCTATCTTCTTCTATGAACCAAACAGTCCGGGCTTACTATGAGTAATAAGGCATAATTATTTTTTTATAACCATGCTTCCAATACTATCTGCTTGTGAATGGCCTTTTTATTAAAGGATTTAATCTCTTAACATAATATCCGTAATACCAACTCAAGACCTTTTGCACATTATATTACAGGATGAGATCTTCAGTTTTTATTTCTGTCAAAGTATTTGTGATTATGGCTTAACAGCATTAATATCTATGATAATTTACTCACTTCCTTCCTATCTACTCTATTAACTGATGACAATCTCATTCAGAGTAACTCTCTCATTAAGGGTCCAATGCGTTATGTAAGACCCTTAACAGCAGAAGCGAAATAGTGAGTAATGTTGCGGTTACAGTGTTGTTTCTAGGGGTTCAACGGCCACTGGATGATCTCTCCCCCTTCACTGATGGCCTTTTTGCTAAGTGAGGGGAAGTAGAATTATAGGTGGATTAATCTTCACCCTGACCGTCCTGTTACTTCATTCTAATTAGGTAGCATGTTATACAGACTGGTGTGATTTCAAACAGTGCTATTGAGTTATTATGTGACAATTATGCTGCTTCAGATGTTCGCCGTTTGTTTGATGATATAATATTAACTTTGAATTATGTGATTATGTTTTATTTTTGAGGTATCGATTTCTATTTACCACCCACTTTATTATCGACTTATAGGGGTCCTACTATGAGAGAGGATACTTCATTAGATTAGCATATATCCTTAGACCTCCCAATTGATTATATTGAGGGTGGATTCATGTTATATGTTATTTGTCTTGTCTTTTGTCCTTTGTCATAGATATATTAGTCTGTATTTATTAAAAGTTATGTTTTAACTACTTTATATTTACTAAGAGTGCTCACAAAATAGAGTTTCTTTTTTCTTCAACTAAGTATTTACTCTAATGAGCACCTCCACTACCCAATATGTTAAATTCTTGATATGAACAGGGAACAGTGGTTATATGTCTGAACATTTACATTTCACTACTATTGGTCAGTGCGTCGATTTTCCCTCCTTCCCCCTTTTCCCCCATTTTTTGACTACTGTTAAGGTCACCACTCAACCTTCTGGATACATAGATTGATAATCAAACACACGAAAATGCTTGTAGAGCGAGCGCTCAATCATATAAGCTTCAATGTTCTAACTGGGTTTATATATATATATATATATATATATATATATATATATATATATAACTCTCCAAGATCCGGCACTCAAAGGTATATTGTATAACTGGACCGGGTGCCCTCCTCACTGTGACCTCCAAACGGGGATACACTGACACATACTCCAACCAATGGCGGCACTCCGGATAACAAACAATACGGACACTTAGCTTAGCTAAGTGTCCGTATTGTTTGTTATCCGGAGAGCCGCCATTGGTTGGAATATATATATATATATATATAACTCTGCCTATATATAGACATGTATTGGACCAGTGGATCTTCTATAATGTAAATAAAAGTTTGGTACACAATAACTGTTCTATAGCATATATTGTATATTAAACAATGAAAAAGTATATGTAAGTATAGTTCAATCTGCCATAAGGATCATAGGTACGTGTACAGAAAATAAATTCACAGTAACTCGGTGTCTCACACGTTTCGGCCGGCATTGGCGGCCTTTTTCAAGGATGTTTTTTTTTTTTTTAAAAAGAACTTTTTAATTTCATCCATCTATTATATTTATTTGAGCATCACTAATACTTCCAATTCCTATCCAGCACCAGCTATCAATAACTGCCATTTTTCCTTCTTTGTTCCCCCCACCCTTTTCCTAGTTACTGTGTGTTTTTATACTGTGAATTTATTCTATGTACATGTACCTATGATCCTTATGGGAGATTAAACTATACTTACATATAGTTTTTCGTTCTTTAATATACAATATATGCTATAGAACAGTTATTGTGTACCAAACTTTTATTTACATTACAGAAGATCCACTGGTCCAATACAGGTCTATATTTAGAGTTAGATATATATATACCCAGTTAGAACATTGAATCTTATATGATTGAGCGCTCGCTGTACAAGCATTTTCGTGTGTTTGATTATCAATCAGAGAACAATTATCACTTAAGGGACTGTTCATACACCAGCTAAGTCAAATCATAATGTCAATCTATTTAAACAAAATACTAATTAAAAGACAAAATTGTGTTAGGTTTACCAGGCTCTAATATTATCCTTTCCTGTAGCATGAATATACCTGAATTTTACATCCCTATTTCCTTACTGAGTAGTGTAACCATCTTTACTAATTGGTCGGTAGTGGCAGCACAACAATCCATGTATTTACATTCTCTGTAAAGGGGTTACAATGAAGTGTCCTCCCATTGGCTACAGGAGTGAGCGATGGTCACGTGCTGCAAGCCACGTTTTACTAAAACCGGTGGATAACAGGCCTATGAGTGAATTAAGAGACAGACTAACAGTGACCAGAATCTAATAGACTGCATGGAGTCCACTTGCTGTACTAGTCCATTCATTGGCGTGGTGTGGAGTCTACAGGTCTTTCTACATCAGTGATTCTCAAACTCTGTCCTTAGGACCCCAACAGTTCATGTTTTCCAGGTCACTCAGCAGGAGCAAAAGGTGTACTAATTATTCAGCAACACATTTTAAAAGATCCACAAGTGGAGCTAAAATTATTTCACTTGCGATTCTGTGAGGACACCTGGAAAACATGAACTGTTTGGGGTCCTGAGGACAGTTTGAGAACATATGTTCTACAGTAGTGGTTCTCAAAATCTGTCCTCAGGACCTCAAACCGGTCACGATTTCCAGGTCACCCAGCAGGTGCACAGGTGTATTCATTACTCGCTGACACAGTTTGAAAGATCCATAGGTTGAGCTAATTATTTCACTTGTAATTCTGTAAGGTGACTTGGAAAATATGCACTGTTTGGGGTCCAGAGGACCGAGTTTGAGAACCTGTGTTCTACAGGATTTCAGAGGCATTTCAACCCCATTCCTGCTGGCCAATTGCAGTAACACTCTTTATTTTCTACATAGCATTGGGACCAAAAATCACTCCCCTGCATACACATTTACGGCTAACATTGCATGTCTCCATATTAAGAATTAGGAAAAAATTTTTGTCTTTCATAGAGAGCTATCACTAAAGATTGTGGCAGTGTTAATTGAAGGCACTATTGTGGTTACCCTATATCTCAGTATACAGAAACATTAGGTACTTGAACACAAAGTACCAGCATAAGGTGTATATTGCATTAAAAATGTACGCAATTACTACCTAAACATGGAACACTTTGTGAAACAAACTAAAAGACTTTGTCAATTTCACCTGGGAGCAAAGTTTCCCCATATGTACTAAAAATGGAGTAACTTTGGTAAGGTTGTCTACACATCTGAGAATATACACAGCAATTTTCTCCAAAATGTTATAATGTTCCAAATTTGTGTTAGATTCAGTTTTCAGTGGATTGCTGAATTGCTGAGAGTGCCAGCTTATTTCATATCTTTCTGCTGCATTTTTCTTTTGCCAGAAGACTTCTAAATCCAGCATTGTGTTGCACTAGCTAGCCATGCACAGCACATGGCTATATTGGCAATTATTATTGTGCATAACTTGGGATCTGACTTTTCTGAATAATACAAATCTACGGTATGCCAAATCTACAGTCAGATCTCATTGCCCAAGAGAAACAACTTCACATGTATCCAAGTGTTGCATAGCACAATATTTCCTCAGTGGAGAGGTGTAAAACTGTATAGCCTTTAGCAATCTTTTGCTGGCCTCGGTAAAAAAAATAGGCATCACTTAAAAAATAAAAAGTCAATTCTTGCGTATCAGCTTTTAGCAGCAGATGCGGGAATGGCACATTATGGGCGCACTAAACCTAAAGTTCAAGTTTCCTTACATAAGGACTACTAATAATGTTCACAAAGAAACATTTCTAGAGCTTATACTAAGTGAAGGTATTTGAAATACGTTAAATACATTATAAGGGGAGGTTTTTAATCCCCTGAAGAGCAGACTTGCTGTTAAGGACACTATATAATGTTCTGTTTGGTCAAAACAGCAGATACCAAAATATAGCAGCTTGTATTCAGCACAGAACAAAATGTGAATATAATAATAAAAATATATAATTCATCAAAGTATGAGAACTTTTCAAAATGTGTTTGTAAATATTATAAAAATTCACAAAAAAAGGCAACTTGAAATTTAGGCTTTAATGGTGCGTACACATGGAGCGATATAAATGAGCGATTTGAACGACAACGATATGGTTATCGTTTAAATCGTTCATTTTTAGGACCCTACAAACTCACCAAAGACCTGCGATGCGCGGGCACGTATGGTCGATATCGACCATCGCCTCTGCATGCAGGTCAACTTGCTCGTTGATCGCGGGTCGTTATAGTCGTCGTTAGGTACATGGGCCCTCATTCAGAGGCGGTCGGAGGATGACCGTACGGCCGCCTCTGAATAAAGCCCATGGTGTGCTGGATGATCGATATTGATCGTCTAGCACACCCAGGAAATCGAGCAACGATATAGTTATCTTTGACGATCATCCCATGTGTACGCACCATAAGTAACAAAACAAGAATACAACCAAAGTAGTAGTCTTCATATCCAATTACAAATTGTTTTTACTTGACAAAAGCAAAGATAGTTATTTTGTTAGCAAATATAATATTAAAAATATGTGCATTACAAACTATTCAATGCAATTAAATCTAGACAAGCAAACGGAATAAAAATCCAGTTGACCCAGTGGAAAATGCATTGGATTCCACTGAAACTATACAACATTGTGTAGGCTGCAGATCACAAGTGCTGGATTACAGAGAGATATGTGTTGCCAGTGTCACAACTTGAGCAGCTTGTGTTCCATTAATACAACGTGACAAGCTGAGTTACACTGGGAATACAAATGACACAAAAAGGGTATATCTACTAAAGTGCAGGTTTTTAGAATTGGAGATGTTGTCCATAGCAACCAGATTCTACTTAACATTTATCTAACAACTTCTAAAAGATAATTGCTAGAATATGATTGGTTGCTGTGGGCATCATCTCCACTTCTAAAAAAAAACTGCACTTTAGTGAATATATACCCCACAGAATGAAGAAGAAAAAAAACACAGAGCACACAGCTACAATGTTGTTTCATGAATCTGTCTGGCACCAGAATGATCAGTAAACCAAAGCATCATTGCACTAGGGGAACATCAGCTGGAGGCTCCAACAAAGGGGTGTCTCTTTAGTATATCAGGTTCTAGATACCTTCTACAGAATATATTTTATGTAATATCACACAATTGTCAATCTATACAAAATCCTAATTAAATTAGAATTGCACCACAGCTAAAAATAAAGTAACTAATGGAGAGTAGTTATGCTAGAGCACTAATTAACACCTACCTTGGGTCCAGCTCCCTAACAGCTGGAATGGTGTAGAGGTGCAATCTCCGTTCCTACTACTGGTCTCTTTATTGATGCCCCTGCTTCAAAACTGTCTCACTTATGTAAATTTAAAATCGAGAGGCATCAACAACAGAGCTGTTAGTTTAACCATAACCTGCATCGATAGACCTATTGATTGATGGGAAGTCCAGATCCAGAGTAATTACCATTTAGTATTATAAGATAATTAATTGTACTCAATCCAAAATTGCTAAATAAATTTTTTTCATTTCAGTAAAGTTTGCCGCTAAAAATGCCTCCATTAACAGAGGAATCCAGTAATGCATACCTGTGCAGAAGTATCATGTAGTTGATCATTGCTTTTGCTAATAAGAGCATAGTTGGATGTGAAATTGTAGATGTAAAGGTGAAGGCTGTAATGCTGCGTTTCCAGCAGTACCATGTTGATTATCAGCCCCTCAGTGCAGTAGAGTTGCTTTGAACTCTATGTAACATGTACCACATTGCAGGATTTGACACAGTGAATTGTAGACATAGCACAGCATACGTACTATGGCGTCACAAAATTAAATATTATCCCAAAGTGAAAATGCAACAAGTCCATCAAATGCTTTGTGGTGTAATTTTCTATCCCTAAGTAGAGATTAAATCTGATCATGAATTGTTAAAACCTTTAAACATTTCTTTAAATGCCAAACATTAGGTGATGTTATGGATGGCAACTATTAGCCGTAAATGTCCCTGGTACATAAGTATAGTAGAAAAGACACTAATACCCCTTTTACACAAGAGCTAAAACCCGGGTTATCCCCGGTTGCTCCTAGGTGTAAAAGGGGCCTGGGTTGGGTTCCTGGGTTGAGTGACCCGACAATCCAACTCCTTGCAGGGTTTTACACGGGAACAACCCGTGACACCCTGCAGTGTAAACAGGAACCATAGGTCATTTGACCCGGGTCCCATTTACAGCATGGGGATTTACGGGTTTCTCGGCGCTTGGAGATGATGTAATCTTCAAGCGCCGGGAGAAGTGTTCTAATGCACCCGTGTGCCGTGTGAACGGCACCGATCCGGGAATAATCCAGATCGGCACCGCAGTAGAAAAGGTCTCTCCTGTTTTGTAATTGTTTTCGAAATCTCGGGTCAGACCCAGTATTTCGGTGTAAAAGCAGTATAATATTATTATTGTGCAAGATATAATGAAAGGGTACAAGTATATTATTTTAGTGGTAGATATTAGCTTGTTTAATACAGAAAATAGCAGGAGTGAAACACACTTTTATTGACCACTGTATAAAGTAATCTGCAGAAGGGAAAGTCAAATGAAAATAATGCACGATTTCTCAGAATAAATACCAGCTAATTCAAATTTTGTGAGTCAATATTAATTTATAGTAAAATGGAATAAAAGCAAAATGCTCACATATCAATACTGAAAATTAACATCCAAGAAAATAAACAAAACCGTTTCATATGTATGTTTATACAGTGCTAAAACATAATATACAAATATGCAGCTCAACTGCATAACAGTGATATATTTCAAACAGATACAGTATTAAAGTAGTGCACTGGTAAACCCTTATATAGGCTTTGTGTGATTTGTTACTCCACAAAAACAAAAAATGTTTTTCCTTTTTCTGGTTAACATATAAATATTGCACATCAAAGATTTTCCTGCTTTTCCAGAAAACGGCCATATTTTAAATTTCTAAAGCATTAAGTTTTCATGGGACAAAATGTAGAAAACACAATTTTAATATAAAAAATATGTAGTGTGGATCAGACAATATGATATATATATATATATATATATATATATGCACATACACAAACACATACATATGTATATATTAAATATGCAAAATGTGTGAAAAAGGAGCAGAAAAATAAATAATTGACTAACAGGATTTTCAAATTAAACAATTATTTTTAGGGTTATTAATACCTGGGGCAGAAATGACAAGATATCAGGAATTATACACTGTATTGTAATTATTGTGACATTATTTTGGTTATTAGGTAAGCATCAGACACCAAATTACTCCCGGGTGTACTGATGCAATTGATGTACCAATGGTACTTCCACAATACACAGGTTTTACCCATACTTACTAGTATTGTAAGTACAGTGGTTTGTATATCCTTCTCCTTTAATAATAAGAATGAGAAATACAAATGTTTGCCTATTTGAATAAGTTGGTTCCCGATCACAGCTATGCTCCCAGTGCCAATGTCAAAGCATGTACTTGAAGTACATCTGTCACCCATACATAATGTAAGCAGCCATTTTGTAGACAAGTTATGAGAAGGCAGCTTAACAACTCCATAGTTACTAATGACATCACTGATGCATTTAGCACCTCAGTTACTAGTGATTTGACAGGCTGTAGTCTCAAGAATATGGAAAAACCCCAGAAACAGTCTTCTTCAATTTAGTGTAATACAGAACACACTGTAACATCCATCTCATCCACGAGATCAGTCTGTTATACACACAATGAATACATTAGTGCCTGTTAGTGCTTTTGGAAGATGACAACATGCCAGAACCATAATGGACATAGGGGGAGAGGCAAGTCATTTATCTAGCACAGTCTTTGAAATGACAGAAGCGGATTGGTTGTTTTGGCCAAAGTTTCCACTTTCTCATTCCCCAAGGCCTGATGCAGCTCTCCCAAAATCTGACCACATCTACCGACACATTTGATCTGATAGATCATGATCCCATTATTAAACAATTTTTTTTATGGGACACAAGATATGAAATCAGGCAATTGGCATGTGTGCCTTGCTTCAATGACAGGTGCACTTAAAGTTGTCACAAACATTTCTGTGATCTGGTAACTCCCAAACACCACCTGTTTTGAATCACAAACCTCTGAGGAAAGAAGTCAGAACTGGTACAAACACATTACCAGATGAGGGTAATAGTATACGTACTGAGCATCCGAGTATTGCATAAAAACATTGTCAGGTATTTTGTATGACGGGAGCAAGGCATAACTGCACCCAAGTTGCACTGAATATTGATTACAGATTACAAAAGACAACGTTTGACTATGTATGTAAATTGGCAAGCTAAAAAGCTATATGAAAAAAAATGTATGTGGAATTTAATAGACAGCCTAAAGAAACCAGAGCAGACAGGCTTCCATATAAAGCACACGAAGGAGGAAGGTAGCACCCAGCGCCATAGCCTTTCTGAGGGGTGTGTATATGCTACCATGCAGCTGCTAGCTACAAGACTGCCATTTTTATTCTATTTCTACTTTGAGGTTTGTGACTCAAGAATAAGTTACCCAAAATCTGTATATCTAAACTGATATAAGGCATTGGAAAATCAATAATCCCCATGGAAAGCCAAGATAAATTAAGTTTGTGAGGTAACCATTCTTGCAAAATGTCATTTTTGATAAGCTAGTTTTCTCCATATTAATTACTAAACAATATTGACTAGCTATAATAAATATGTTGAACATACATAATGCACATTTTTTCAGAAGATACATGGCACATAGGCTACATGTTCACATCCACAAATCCCCTGCCACGGAACACAATCATGCAAAAATATACAACGAATAGAAAAGTGCCTTGAACCAACAGACACGTCAGTAGTAATAAATTAAACCTTATTAAAATATAAAAGTTGTTCAAGTTTTCTTTTTTTACGTATCAGAAATATCATGCAACTGAAATATAATTTCAACAGGCACTCCATGCACTTTAGATTGCATTCACTTTATACAAAGTGTTTTTCAGTCATACTCCTTGGCCAGTGAACGAGCGGTACCTAAGGCAGTGTGAACCAAGACTACCTATTTAGGCTTGGCTCAATTGCATTTTGGCCTTCCCTGTTATTTGGAAGTCTGTGCCTCATACAAGCTAGCTAGGTAACGGTTTGCCATAAAATATGTTGTCACGCTTTCTAGATGACACTTTTATTACTGTGCCATCTCAACCAGGTGTCATATCTGCTTACTCAATGCAGTCTTTTCTGAACAGGTAAACCATATGTTTCAAGTTGTGCAGATCCAATGTTTCCATAACGGTTTTGCTACTTTTGGCACCAAACAGCGGACTTAAAAACCAAACTTGCAGTAATTCAGGCTTTACTCCTCCCCATCTGTATATAAAACTGCTTATTCATTCATACCCCTCCTCCAGATGTATAAACTGCTTACTCATTCATACAGTAAACTAAAACAGCACAGTGCCATTAAACAACTGCTGCCACCGTCCAAGCCTCGCTCCATGCAGGGACACCACCAGCACCTTCACACCTCCGATAAAGATGTATTTCTGCCGAGTTCCTTAATTCCCTGTAGAATTCGCTTCATATGACCCACTTTCATTATCCCCAGATCCTGCAAGGAAAAATTAAGAATTTATTGCTCAAAGACCAAGCCTGTCAAATTTAATAAAAAAAAATAAAATAAAAAATAAAATATTATATATATATATATATATATATATATACACACATACATACACACACATATGTATATATATGTGTATATGTGTGTGTGCATATATATATATATATATATATATATATATATATATAGAAAGCAATATGTTTATGTGTATAATCATCACATACTGTTCATTAAGCACAAACTAAGCACTTTGTAAATAATTAGCAAAGTCAATGTTAAGCTTTCCCATAGAATTTATCAGCCATTGCATGCATTATTGTATACAGAGAACGGTCACATAAAAATGTATCCTGGTTATCTGGTCTCGGGAGTCATACCAGGATACTTACTGACAGTATAACTAATTCTCGGTTATTCCTGCAATGAATACATAGATATACTGGTAATACACCAACTAGGTCATATTTTATTTCTTATGTTGTTATCTTGACTTGTATTCCTTACTCCGCTTCCCTTCCCCATGTCTGGCTGTGCAGGAGCATAAGGAGAGGAAATGGCACTAAATAAAGGCCAAGTGTTCTATTTAAAGACATAAACATGACAAACTCTGTCCATAGATAAGTGTCATGGTGACAAAACAATGCAAGTAGATGAAGAAGTAGATGTCACTCTGTAAGCGGCATTATTATGGTAAAGATAAAAGATGATTATGCCGATAAGCTACAAGCACAGAAACATTTATTGCTGATGACACAGCATTGGAAAAACAGAAATTTACATTCAATAAGCAGCATGAAGATAAGAAAAAAGCTTTTGCAATGGAAATTTCCATCACTCTCTACAGATTGTACAATGGTAATCTGATACAAGGGTACAGGTGCTTGGCATACAGATGGTAAGTTGCATTGCTCACTTACATATCACTGGTTACTAAGATAGGATGAGTCTGTATATGCAGACTGACAATACCCCGCGCGGTTAGGAATTGTACTTGATTGCTTCTAATGTGATCAGCCCCAATGTCAATTGCTGCCACCCAGAGGCCAGAAAATGGGTTCAATTTACCCCCCTTCTAAGGTAAAATGAGTTACTCTATTCTGCTTTCAATAACCCATGTGCACAAATGACACTACCTAGACCTCATGCTATCTTTTCTGGACCACTTTCTTAGTGTATTTAAGCGGCTTCCTGCCAGGAAATAAAACTCAATTTTGCAAACGGAACTACTAGCATATCAATCCCATACAGCACCCAATGTACCAGGGGCCTACATTTCTAGACTCTCCACCAATCTTCTGACTTTTAACTCACCTTCAAAGCACACTAATGTAGAGGCTTATCTCACTTATTCTACATTATTGGAAGACTATTATCTTTACATCTTCCTACGAGCAGGACCTTCATCTACGTGCTGGCTTTCCCGGTTTAGTCCTACAAGTCTGTTTGTCTAGCTACATTAAAGCCCGGGTAGTGGCTTTATACATGTTATTTATTGTAGGTCAGCAAATACTGTACCCACGTGCAGTGTAGACTGAATTAGAGTGCACAATAGCAGACATTTCTGTTCCCAGATTGGCTCATACAACAATCTATCTCCTGTTTACATAGACTGGCTTGTGCCCAGGAAATTCTGCATTAGATAATAAGATAAATCTGAATTACCATAAATTATGGAGTTGTATACATGTTGGCAGCGGATCTTTAAGGAAAGGGTTACAAACCGCCTCCAAAATACATTCTGCAGCTAGTTATGCTGTGACTAAGGACCGCTTACATGCAACTCTGCACTGATGAGAAAAGCGAATAACTGACATGAATACGCCACAGGAAGATGACAGACACACAATCACAGATTAAAGACACAGTACAGGCAAATGTATAAGCAAATCCCATATTCAAATCACTACTTTTTATTTTATTTAAATTCACTTATATACAAAAATTAGGTATTTACTGTACACACACTTTATTATACAACACAAACACACATCTGACTAGTATTGCTTTAGCTATACAGTGTATGATATTGTGCTTTAAATCAAAAGTAGTTACAATGAATACAATTATAAGTTGGGTAAAATTAATCATATGTCACCTGTGCAAGTGATGTATGAATGTATAGCACTCTAATGCAGCCTAGTTTGGTTCAATAGTTAAAGTTTCCCTTCTTTATAAGTTTGTATCAAATGTGATGAAGTATGAACCTTTATAGTGTTACCTTCTTTGACTCAAAAACTAAAAGGTTTCATATTTTATATGATTTGTAGCCTGTCCTATTCAAGTGAACCCGGACCCAAAGCACCTCGCGCGCATGGTGTCACATCTACTGTATCTCTTACATTGATTATGTCAATAAATTTTGATTTTGTTACTGTTCAACTTCACGGATCGAGCTGAAACAAAGTCCAGGTTACTTCTATGAACTTCCACTAGACAACGATGATGCAGTTTTCATTAAAATCTGTTTAGTAGATTTTGTGCCAACTTGTAACAAACAGACCAACACAACGTTCTTATTATATTAATATAGATTACTACCTATAAAACAGAACGTATAGATGTGTTCACATACATCTTTCATCCATGAGCTACAAGTCGGGTTAAACATAACACGTGAAAGCCATGCAACTTGGTAACGCCAAGCGTCTTTTTACGTTCAAACGCATCTTATTCACAAAGCAATGTGAATAGAACGCACAAACAGCTTCTGCTGATTAAAATGATATGCGCCATGCCTATATTCTGTGTGCAACTGCGGGTGTATCTGCATGCAAAATACCACATTATACTGTCAGCCGCTGTGACACTAACGTAGCATTTTGCATGCAGATAGCCACCATAGCACACAGAATATAGGCATGCTGCATATCATTTTAATCAGCAGAAGCTGCTTGTGCGCCCTATTTGCAATACTTTAGGAAAGAGTCACACAAAAATACGCTCAGCGCTTTCGTGTCAAGCCACGGCATGGTGCAACTAGAATGGCTGTTTAATGCGCAAGGAAGTAAGATGTATGTGGACACATCAGTAGCGGATTTTGTTTTTCCTTTAAACTGCATTGTTAGAGGTCATACTTTGTTTTGGTATGATAATGCTCTATAAGGATGGCAATATTGCTTTCTCTAGCAATGAAGCTGATAGATTTGCTTTGTTTTCTATATTCAGAAGACCCATTCATTGTTCTGGAATACCATCCTGCTGCGAATACTAAACGCACTGCTTTATTCTGGCTTTCTACTGTGCCAGCGGTTCCCAAATTGTGCGCCGTGGCACCCTGGGGTGCCTCGGGACACTTGCAGTGGTTTCTCATGTTGGTTGTACAGCACCAAATCAAATTATTTATGGTCAATGTAATGTAAATATGTGGACAAAAAGAAGCGCAAATCTGTCCACCACTATATAACTGACCCTAAGGAAGACAGGTAAGCACAGTTTACTTCACTTTACTACTTTCCTACATTTATTCTGAATTTCTCAATAACAAACTTTTGGCTTAGGGGGTACCGTGATAACAATGCTGATACTCTAGGGTGCCGTGGTTCAAAAAAGTTTGGGAACCACTGCTCTATGCTCTGCGTCAGTGTGTGTAGGCAGAGTTGCTTGTTTCACATTCCTGGGATATAACCCTGATTTTCAAAAGAATGGAATTATTTATATCCAGTTTGCAAACCAGGACTTTTTAAGTCCTAACACTTCTGAACACTGGCAAAACTGAAGTGAAAGTGTCAGAAAGTGTGTGTGTACTGGTCCATTATTTTTTAGACCATAAACACCAAGGCTTGATTAATAGACTTTAATAATGCATTATAACACTTCAAATTAACCCCCATGTGTACAAGGCCCTAAAAACATTTAAAGGCAGAAAAAGATAAGTGTAATCTTTATATAGTCTACCACATCATTTGTTTAATGAGGTTGTATTTAAATTTCTGCCTTAATGAACTATGATAACATCCGTATTAGTACATATTTCAATGTTACTACTGAATCATACGTGTCCCTTACTTGTGTACCCTTCAGACATGCTAATAAAAATAAACAAAAGATTGATATGATCACATATAGAGTTGTACACATATGGATAAGTAGAACAATTGGATGATAGGAAATAATGAAAATAAGCTGTACCCTAACCTGATGACTAGTAGAGAGGACAGTTTTGGGTCTCGCTGCCCTTTACTCATAGAGAAGTAATACATCTCTGATTGCAGGGATAACCCTCTCTCCATTGTAACTAATCAGAACAGGAGAATGGAACTCCTTAAGAAAAGGAAACACTGTAGCAATGTGGGCCCGATTCAGAGATGGTTGGTAATGTAGCCGTGGTTGTAGCTGTTCTAACAATAATGGTTACAGTAATATGCAAATGCTAATCTCAGCCTTCCCTTTGTGCTGGACGGTGTGGTGGGGTGTACGAGTGGTGAGATGCCCATTCTCAGACTGCGTGGTCTGTGCATTTGTGAAGGAGATTATAAACACTCCAACATCAACGCGACATCAGTCGCACCATGGGCTAAGAGGTAGCATGCGTTGGTGTATGCTTTGCAGAACTTTAACCTGGGGAGCCTGTTTTGAGCCTTCCACTGCATGGATTTGGAAGAAAACTTCAGAGTGATAACATTGGATCCCAGAAGACATACTAGGGGGGTTCAGGTCCCGATTGGACCTCCCGTTTGTGTACATTGAGCAGAACTTTGACCCGGAGAGCCTGCTCTGGGCCTTCCACTGGATGGATTTGGACGACATCACATAACACTTATAAACTTGAAGATTTAAACCCAGGCAACAGTGGGTACTTCAGCTAGTATATATAAATTGGGTATAGGATGCCGGCACTCAGAATCCCAGCAATCATAATCCAGGCACTGGAATCCCAACAGGGTTAGGATACCGACACTTGTCAGTCAGTATCCTAACCCTCCCCTACCACTCCCTGGTGCCTACACCTAACCTCCTCCTCCCCACACCCTAAACCTAATCCTCCACCCTTAGTGTCTAACCCCAGTACATACAGTCTGGATGCCGGCGCCGGGATTCTGTTACACAAATATATGTAGTCCGGCACTCCGAACAACAAGCCACTACTGCCAACGGTGCCTTCACAAAAACATCAAATAGTCAAAAATAAGGTGTGGCACTCGTCTGACAAAGTCGTCACTCCATGCGTTAAGTAATTGCCATCAAGACGATGGCAATTATCGCATGGAGTGACTTCTTTATCAG
Source organism: Taudactylus pleione (assembly GCA_031769625.1). Lineage (NCBI taxonomy): Eukaryota > Metazoa > Chordata > Amphibia > Anura > Myobatrachidae > Taudactylus > Taudactylus pleione. The sequence goes on along the minus strand of JAUIMM010000005.1, from coordinate 13,489,103 downwards.
ATGAGTGACGCACATTATTAATGACATTATATATATATATATATATACACACATACATACACACACACACACACACACACACACACACACACACACACACACACACACACACACACACACAGGAAGCAATATAGATGGCACTCCTGGGACTCTCCAAATAGGTGTAAACAACAGTGTTTATTCAATAAATAAATAAACACAGCTGTTTAAACCTATTTGGTTTGCAGTAATAAGGCATATTGTTTCCACCTTTGCATCCTTTTCTGGTTTGCAGTAATAAGGTATACTGTTTCCACCTTTGCATCTTTTTCTGGTTTGCAGTAATAAGGTATTACTGCAAACCGGAAAAAGATGCAAAGGTGGAAACAGTATACCTTATTACTGCAAACCGGAAAATAAATCCAAAAGTGGAAACAACTCTAGTGCTTGTGGGTTCATGCCAACGGTCATCACATTCCAATTTATATATTATACAAACTGGAACCAGGCGACACTCAGCAGACTTGTCATCAACATGAATAAAAATCCTTTATTAGAAATGTTTCGGGGACAACCAAAAATGTTGGTAATAAAGGATTTTATTCAAAATTGATGACAAGTCTGCTGAGTGCCGCCTGGTTCCAGTTTGTGCATATTGGGTGTTTATATACCTTAGGGGGGCACCACAGCAAGTAATCTGATTACCTGTCTGGGAGCGCAGGGCTTACATTAGCAATAGAGTGGGTGCTGCGCATAAAATGTGAAAACAAGGTATTAGCATGGCAGAATAATGTAAGCAAGACACATAAATTACCAAATAAAAACACCACATTTAATCCAAAATAAGTCACATAACATATACCAAACAGATTTCACACATAAAAATCAATATCAAGGTGTTCTATAAACCGCTGTTTAAATGATTAGGATCAGTAAATGGAATCTCTGTCTGTAAACCTTAATACCTGCAACAAAAAATTTACTAATCAAAGTCTTATAGCTGCTTTTTGGTTAAATATGCTACAAAACGGTGTACTAGCACAAGTCACAAATTACCAGCATATTGTCCAGCTTGTATGAAGGTAATTCTACAGCGCAAAACCATGCAGAGCACAATCTGCAAGTGTGTATGCTCTGTATCAAGAACACCAAGGGAAACAAATAATCCTAATGTGAGCTCACAAACCAGTTCCGCAGCAGCAGAAATCCAAACAATAGGCGACAGGTTATTCTCTGGATCCTGTGTACAGCATGGAGATAGTATAATAGTACCAAATGACAGATGGGAGTAGTCCTCTAACTAGTTTCACCTCTATGGAGGCTTTATCAAAGAGTGACGGTCTCTCTCAAATGTCCCCCTTATATACCAAAGAGAACGGTCTCTTTATTAGTTAATTGGTTTGCACCTGCTAAGACAGGTGTACTGGTTGTAATTGCGATCACAGCACTAGATCAGTGTTTCCCAATCTCATTTTTCAGGGATCACTAATACCACTTTTTACACTAAATTCCCAGGAGTCTAATACACGACTGCAAGTTTTTATGCATTACATGGATAATACTTAATAAGAACTCAAGGTAAATCTCATTTGAAGACTGACCCTACTTCTCACACCTCGTAAAATTACTAGTAGATGTCTGTAGGCAAAACCCCAATAGGATTAGGTCTCATTAAAGAACGAAAAAACGTTGTTGCAAATCACTGCAGTGCTATCTACGTGGCGGGTAGAACTTATGACTGGATGAGGTTCTCCAGGTAACAATGAGAAAGAACTATGTACTGTGGGGCCTGATTCCGAGATTCACACAATGCCGGAGATTGAGTGATAGTTATCCATTGCGCATGTGAGAAAGCCGCACTGCGCACGCACAGAGATTGCATTGCGATTACGCTCACCCAGAGCATTCATCTGCAAGTTGAGTGACAAGTAATCCACGTATTGGGGAGGTAACGGGAAGGTGGTTACAAAAACACAGACGTGTGACCGTTTAAATGGCGTTTCACGGGCTTGCATTAATTAGCCATTGCAATCCCCTCCCAATACCATCAGGGATGCATCTAATTTGCTCCTAATTTATGCTGCAGCAGGACAACAACCCCAAACATACAGCCAATGTCATTAAGAACTATCTTCAGCATAAAGAACAGAGGCCCTGATTCAGAGCCGGACACTCTGACAGAGCGCTCACTCTGAATCAGGGCCGTCCCTCCTGCTTTTTGGAGCGGCCTCCTGGCTGGTCACATAGCTGTGGGTGACCACCCACAGCTATAGCGAGCGGCCAAAATGATGGTCTCGATGGTCAAGACCATCGCGACCATCGGGCTTGCGACGAGACCCTTGCGGTAGGGTCTCGCTGCCGCAAGTCCTGGAGTGCTTTTGGCTCTATCAGAGCCAAAAGCACTCCCACTGACATCACTAGTGATGTCAGTGGGGCCGGCCCCAGACGGTAGGCGTTCCCATGGGGACGCCTCCGTCTGGGGCAGCCACGCCACCGGCACACCCACCAAACGGGGCGTGCTGTCAATCACCATCGACAGCACGCCCCCTTTGGCGCGAGACCCATAACGACAGCTTGGCCGTCATTATTCGGGTCTCGCGCATGCGCACTTGGGCAACATCGACCTGCTTGCGAGCAGGTCTGAATCAGGCCCAGTGTGTCCTAGAAGTGATGATGTGGGCCCCACAGAGCCCTGATCTCAACATAGAGTCTGTCTGGGAGTCTACTTCCACATAATATCTGTGTTAGATCTCCAAGATGTTTGGAACAACCTCCCCGCTGAGATCCTTCAAAAACTGTGTGCAAGTGTACCTAGAAGAATTGATGCTGTATTGAAGGCAAAGGATGATCACAGCAAATATTGATTTGATTTAGATTTCACTTCCGTTCATTCACTTTGCATTTTGTAAATTGATAAAAATAACTAATAACACTTCTATTTTTGAAAGCATTCTTACTTTGCAGCATTTTATCCACACCTGCCTAAATCTTTTGTACAGTACTGTGTAAATATATTAAATATATATTAACGTTATAAAAGATTGGTTTTAAATAAAGTATAAGGGGTACATTTACTAAAGTGCAGGTTTTTAGAAGTGGAGTTGCTGCCCATAGTAACCAATCAGATTCTAGCTATGATCTTCGAGAAAGTGTTAGGTAAATGTGATTGGTTGCTATGGGCAACATCTACACTTCTAAAAACCCGCACTTTAGTAAATATACCCCTAATATGCAGACCCTGAAAATGCTTATTGTACTCTGTGGATAAGGGTGTCATTTTAGTTGTTGCTTGTTGCCATGATCGGGGCCTGGCCCAGCTAATCAGCCACGTGAGATGCAGAATAGGAATCCATTAGTCAAACTGAGCCTAGAGAAAACACCAAGACTTAACTTAATAGGTAAACATTAGTTAGTTAATGAAGGAGAAATGTGTTCTACTTAGTAAATTAAAGCATTAGATGAAAAACAACAACATTCTAATTTGCCACCTTCCACACTGATCCCATGTTATCTGAAATATTGCTTAATTTTTAGTATTGAATGCAGGTTTTATATAAATTAGTTTATTAAACCAGCCAGCATATATGTAATTATTGTTCAGTAAAATCACAATGAAGGCTGTATTCCTACTACAAGTATTGCTGATGTCTTAGGCTGCAATTGCAGTGTAACACACAGGGAGTGCAGGCCACAGAACAGTGCACATTAGTTTACAGAGAGATTGTCATTAAAGCCAAGCTACAAGCACATAACAAGAAGGGGACAGGAAAGAGGTTTTAATTCCCACAAGAAGGAAAGTCGTAGAGAGCGGAAAAAGTAGCACAAAGGAAATACCTTAAGATCTCGCCTTTCCAGATGTACTAGTTCTGAACCTCGGATGTCATGACGGGTGAAGATTTCTTTGTACTCTCCCATACTCAGCAGATCCAGCCAAGCTGCAACTTCATCTGTGCCCCATTTTTGAACTACCAAAGTTAAGAGCAAAACCCCCTTAATTTGTACATGCACAAATGCATAACAAGCATAGGTTAGGCCAAAGAGTGGAAAACAGAAATGCAGTGCTAGCAAAGGGAAAAAGAGAAAAGGTATCACCTTAACAGATCTAATGGTTTGATTTCTTGTGCATGCAGGTTAAAATCAACAATAATTCAAACAAATGTCTGTACAAGGACTGGGTTCGTTGCTTTGCAGCCGTGCTTTCAGCTTCATCTCCCACCCAAACATGTTTTCTAGCAATACTAAACCATCCGTGAAATACAAAGAATTTGCTCTACAGCTAGGATCAGTGGTGCAAGGTAATAATTTAGTCTAAAACAAAGGTCAATAAGCATTGCATTGTACACTTTCATGTAACTATTTCTTCTAGATTTCACACAAATTATAAACATTTACAAATCATTGTCTGGATACAGATTATATTAGTCACACACACATTACAGTATTAGTAGTATGAGCAGGGGGTAGGCAGTCTAAGGACGTCTTACAATATACTTATTTTAGAACTGTAAGGTCTAGTTCTCTTTATAGAAAATGATAACTAGAATGGAGAACACTTTTGTTGAGCAATTACTTCTTTAAAATCAGACATGTAAAAAATCTACAATACTGGTAACTGAATATTAAAGAAAAGAAAAAAAAAATGAAATGAATGTTGACATGTTTCTATATGCAGGAAAGCAATTTATTTTCCATCTACTTGTGGATCACTCTGGGAGAATTACATAGAGCTGAACTGTGTCTGATCACGGTATACTGTAGTGAATCCAAGGTGTAGCGTAAAAAGGGGCAAGAAAATTATATATATGTTTTTGGATCTAACAAGCAATGTTCTTTAAGCACTGGAAGGAGTTTTTCTTATTTCATGTTTAAAGCAATGTATGCCTACTTAAGAACAAAAGGGAAGAAAAGGTCCATATCAGACAGGCCTAACAGACTTTGAAAGAACAGGCTAATCAATGTGCGGCAGAGCTGGACATGTTACGCTAAAAAAACCGCAAAGACATAAAATGCTGTAGTAAAAAGGCAGTTTCTCACATTATGATTAGCCACACCCAACTGAAGATGCGTCTAGATTAACGATGGTAGCATATGCAGCAGGTTTAGGCAAAGAGAAAACATCTGCATATGTCCTGGTTTAAGCCACGAGATGTGGCTTGACAGTGAATTTGGTACTGAAAGATTAGCATTTACTACTAACAGACACAATATACAGTAGTACAGCCATGGCCAAAAGTTTTGAGTATGACACAAGTATTGGTTTTCACAAAGTCTGCTGCTTCAGTTTTTATGCCAATTTGCATATACTCCAAAATGCCATGAAGAGTGATCAGATGAATTGCAAAGTCCCACTTTGCCAGTGAACTTAGGGCCTGATTCAGACCCGCTCGCGAGCGCTGAGTGCTCGCAAGCGGGTCGATGTTGCCCAAGTGCGCATGCGCACGACGGAGGCGCCTCAGTCATGCGCATTCGCGAGACCCGAATAACGACGGCCAAGCCGTCGTTATAGATCTCGCACCAAAGGGGATGTGCTGTCGATGGTGATTGACAGCACACCCCCTTTGGTGGGCGTGCCGGGGACGTGGCTGCCCAGACGGAGGCGTTCCCATGGGAACACCTACCGTCTGGGGCCGGCCCCACTGACATCACTAGTGATGTCAGTGGGAATGCGTTTGGCTCTGATAGAGCCAAAAGCACTCCAGGGCTTGCGACAGCGAGACCCTACCGCAAGGGTCTCGTCGCAAGCCTGATGGTCTTGACCATCGCGACCATCATTTTGGCCGCTCGCTATAGCTGTGGGTGGTCACCCACAGCTATGCGAGCGGCCAGGAGGCCACTCCAAAAAGTAAGAGGGACGGCCCTGATTCAGAGCGTCCGGCTCTGTCAGAGAGTCCAGGTCTGAATCAGGGCCTTAATCCCAAAAACATTTTCACTGCAGTTCAGCCCTGCCACAAAAGGACCAGCTGACATGTCAGTGATTCTCTCGTTAACACAGGTGAGATAGTTGACGATGATAAGGCTGGCGATCACTCTGTCATGCTGATTGAGTTAGAATAACAGACTGGAAGCTTTAAAAGGAGGGTGGAGCTTGAAATCATTGTTCTTTCTCTGTTAACCATGGTTACCTGCAAGGAAACACGTGCAGTCATCATTGCTTTGCACAAAAAGGGCTTCACAGGCAAGGATATTGTTACTAGTAAGATTGCATCTAAATCAACCATTTATCGGATCATCAAGAACTGCAAGGAGAGAGGTTCAATAGTTGTGAAAAAGGCTTCAGGGCGCCCAAGAACATCCAGCAAGCTCCAAGACGTCTCCTAAAGTTGATTCAGCTGTGGGATCGGGGCACCGCCAGTGCAGAGCTTGCTCAGGAATGGCAGCAGGCAGGTGTGAGTGCATCTTCATGCACAGGGAGGCGAAGACTTTTGGAGGATGGCCTAGTGTCAAGAAGGGCAGCAAAGAAGCCACTTCTCTCCATGAAAAACATCAGGGACAGACTGATTTTCTTCAAAAGGTACAGGGATTGGACTGCTGAGGACTGGAGTAAAGTTATTTTCTCTGATGAATCCCCTTTCAGATTGTTTGGGGCATCTGGAAAACACTTGTTCGGAGAAGGAAAGGTGAGCGCTACCATCAGTCCTGTGTCATGCCAACAGTAAAGAATCCTGAGCCAATTCATGTGTGGGGTTGCTTCTCAGCCAAGGGAGTGGGCTCACTCACAATTTTGCCTAAGAACACAGCCATGAATAAAGTATGGTACCATCCTCCAAGAGCAACTTCTCCCAACTATCCAAGAACAGATTGGTTACGAACAATGCCTTTTCAAGCATGATAGTTGGAGCACTTTGCCATAAGGCAAAAATAATAAGTGGCTCGGGGAATAAAACATCAAAATTTTGGGTCCATGGCCAGGAAACTCCCAAGACCTTAATCCCATTGAGAACTTGTGATCAATCCTCAAGAGGCGGGTGGACAAACTAAAACCGACAAATTCTTACAAACTCTAAGCATTAGGCAAGAATGGGCGGCCAGTAGTCAGTATGTGGCCCAGAAGTTGAGTGACAGCATGCCAGGGTGAATTGCAGAGGCCTCGAAAAAGAAGGATCAACACTGTAAATATTGACTCTTTGCATAAACTTTATGAAATTGTCAATAAAAGCCTTTGACACTTATGAAGTGCTAGTAATTTTACTTCAGTATACCATAGTAACATCTGACAAAAAGGTCTAAAAACACTGAAGCAGCAAACTTTGTGAAAACCAATACTTGTGTCATTCTCAAAACTTTTGGCCATGGCTGTACTTTCATATAACTAAAGGTCAATCTTTGTCTGGACAGTGTTATTAATAAACACTAAAATACATTTAAAATGTAAAATAAATTAAATTAAACTACAGGCACAAATACAAAATGAAAGTTCTAATTAAATTCAGTTACATACAAACATCAGTTGTCTTCCGCTTTAGTGCTATGAGCCAAATACAGCCAAATACAAGTATCTATAAAATACAGCCAAATACAAGTATCTATAAAATAATATGAGCCAAATACAAGTATCTATAAAATAATGGTATGCGTACCAAAAAAAAAAAATATGCTCATGTCTAATTCTACATTAGGCATCAGGTTTACAATCTGTTAATTACAGTGGCATAATTGCCTATATTTGTCCCGTGTGGATAACCTGTACTACCATCCACTTTGTTAGATCTGCCTCATAGTATTCTTTTCTCCCCTTTTGGTAACTCTGTGTAAATTACTTTGGTTATAGTATTAAGGTTATTGCTAATCTGCAATGATTGGATCTGTATTGTACTGTAGTCAAATTGATGAACATTAAAAAAAAAAAAAAAAAAAGTTGGAGCTATACAGTTTCCCTTATAATGCAGATCATGTTATCTATTTCTTTTGTCACAGTTTATGTACAATACACTTGGCCAACATCAATTTGAAGATACACAGAGGGCAGAAAACACTTAAGAACATAGTGAAGAAGTGTTTTGGGAGAAGATGGTTTTACATCTTAAAAGGAGAACAAGAGCCAATACAGTCACAGTAAGGAGCAATTTACTCTCCTCATGTCAAGCTTGAGCTGATAAAGCTTGGTGTCATAGAACATCTATTGGGGGAGTAACAATCTCTAATCCTACCCTTTGAACATTGCGCTGTCTCCTTACCGGCTGTGGTTGCATGCAAAGCCCCTGCAGACCACCAGTTCCTTAACAAGGTTCTAGTGTGAAAAAATATGTCACCTAAATCAATTTCCACTTAAAAAAAAAAAGAAAAGTAATTTAGAAAAAAAAAAAAAAGTTAATTTGTATGTATTTTGTTGCAACAGAATATTGAACACTTACTGACAGCTGGATTTTAAAATGTAGCATGACTATATGCCTCCCAGTATTCCAGATTATTGCATGACGGGTGGTAAATTACAGCATGGCCATCAGAAAATGGGTGCAGAATGAGCGAATTGCAGAGAGTGGCCTAACCTATCCAAATATTTAAATCAAGAAAGTAATTAAGTATGGAAATTGTAAGGACAGATCATATAATACATAAAGCAGAACTTGAGCCGAATCAAAATGAACACTTTTCTTATAGGCCAAGTTCTTCTTTGGAAGGGCACTTACAACACTGCTGTTTGCTTGAAACACGCCAGCCAAAGAATAGCAGTATTCAATAGTTTGAGGCACCAGGGACCTGCCGATCAGGGGACCACCGCAAACAATGCTATGCAATTAGGTTAACCTACTATATTTAAAGTTTGGTGTTTTGCCTATAAAGAAATGAGTCCCTTATTATTGCATTTAAAAAAATAAATAAAAAAAATAAAAGTAAAAATGTAGCATTAGCAGGAATATAATATTAAGAATATGATTGCATTTAAACCAGTGCAGAAGTCTGCACTGAGAATCCATAGAGTAAATTTACCAGTCATCACTTTGGGAAGGGGAGTGGGGGGGATGTTTGCGATTTTACAATTCAGAGATTTACTAAAGGCAATTCCGAAGGAGAATCTAAAAAAATTAAACTGACTGCAATAGACCATCGGGTAAAACACTGTTTATTTAACATAGACAATAGAAGCCGCGGATTTACTAACCATCGGGTTAAACCAATAGAACCCGCAGACTAGTAAAAACAAAAAAAATAAAAGAGCTGTGTTTGGCTGAAGCACTGAACACATCGGGGAGGGGGGAATTGTGGAGGACTCCCCATATCTTCCAATTACCGGCACTGGGCTAAACCAGCCAGGGAAGAGAACGCTAAAGCTGACACACACACACAGTAAGGGGTCCCCCTGCCATAACGTTAACCAGCCCCAAACTGGTCAGCCCAGGGCTGGAAACTATTGGGGAGTCCAGCTCGTGCCCCCCCATTCCCAAAAATAAAATGGGGTCCCCATCCCGAGAGCCAACCAGCCCCAGGCTGGTTCTTCCATGCACTCTTGGTGGGGGTGGGGATTATGGTAGTTAGATAAATATTGTTCTTTACAGGCGACCTACAAGTCTCAGCAAGCCTGTCTGGCATGATGGCACTTGTCGAACCAGCATGCACAGACATTAAGTGTCTGCTGGCACCTGTATAAAAATATTAAAATAAAGACAATACACAGGAACAGACTGGTGTATACCTTTATTAAATAAACACTCCACCACGTATTCCCTCGTTCTCCATTTTAATACTCAAAATCGAGGGATGAGGTCCTCTTCGGTCCATGTAGCATCCACGAATATTTGTAAAGAAATCCTAAACTCATCAAATTAGCTCAGTGGAGAGTCGCAATGATAATCACAGTGTCACTCCTGGTCACTTTCCACTGAAATGAATGTTAAATGAATGGGAACGCGAATACTGACTGAGTGCGCCGCTCCCTGGTCACATTCATTACAGATCTCAACTGAGCTAGTTCGTCGGGTTTGAGCTTTTTTTTTTTAACAAAGATTTGTGGATGCTACATGGACAGAAGAGGACCTTATCCCTAGATTTTGTAAGTATTAACTCTGATGTTCTGTGTCTACTATACGGATGTAATGTTCGGTTCAATATGTCCCGTATCATAAAATTACACTGTGTATTATTATTAAATCAAAAAGCTAATCTTTAAACTTCTACCAGGTTAAAGATATTATTCTTTCACAAAAACTAAACAAAATATAAAATTTTTGGAAACATTGTGTAATACAGATAGTAGTTTTCACCAGGGCCGGATTGAGTGCCACATGGGCCTGGAGCACAAAATGACCAAGGGCCTATTATGAGAAGCAGAGGAGGCATGGCCAGTGCCATGTGGGCGTGTACACCTCTATACTCTCAGCCCCAATGTTCCCGCTAATTATGTAAAAGGAAAAAAATGCTTCATTTCGTGAGGTAAATAGAAGTACAGTGTTACTACTATATGATTTATGGCTGGCCGTGTGGAGAGCAGATGGCCAGTCATCATGTTGTCATGACAATGGGCCTACTTTTACGTGGAGGCCTGGAGCTGTAGCTCCATCCGCCCCATTGTTAATATGGCCCTGGTTTTCACCATATGGGAAACTGGCACATTTGACAGCTCCAACTCTCCCCGCAGAAGTTCCTGGTTGAGGATCATGAGTAGTTGATTGTATATTCTTCACAATTGTACATGACTCTTCATCTGTGGCATATATTGTCTTGAGAAAATATGGGGCTTGAGTGCTTTTCCAAACTCTTCAAAAAATATTCTCCTCTTGGTAAGTTTCTTATACCCCTTTTACACCAAAATCCCGGTTCCGACCCTGGAATTTGACACTGGTCAATCCCGGGTCGAACTCGGCTTCAGACCCCGTTTATACTGCAACTCGAACCGGGTTATTCCCGGGTTTGCCCCGTTTACACTGAACCCGGGTAATCCCTGCTTTTCTCTATAGAAATCATTAAAAATGGTCTGTTTTAAGGTCTGACAAAGATGGTCACAAAAGGCAACAAAAGAGAGGGGTGGGGACTGCTTACAGCATTGCTACAGGTTGCTGTTCTGGCTGTGGCAGGCTGTGTATCAGCCTGCGTTTGTGGCTGCTGGTCAGGCTGTGGTGCAGGCTGCAGTTCTGGCTGTGGCAGGCTGTGTGCCTGCCTGCTTTTGTGGCTGCTGGTCAGGCTGCTGTGGTGCAGGAGGTTAGGCAGGCAAGCAATGGCTTCATGTGAGTCTCTCTATGCAGGGCACTGACAAATTACATCATCTGCCGATGCCCCAGAAGCTCCAATCAGCATCTTTCAGAGCTAGCTGGGTCAAATAAGCAGGGTAGCACCCGTTTACACTGCCTCATGACCCGGGAACAACCCGTTTTCAACCCTGCTCTCAACCCGAGTAAGACTGCCCGGTAAATCGACCTGGGTTATTTTTTTGGGAGCCGTTCACACAGAGCCTCAACCCGGATCGACCTAGCAATAACCCGGGTTATTTGTTTGGTGTAAAAGGGGTATTATTGTTCCAGTTGGGATTTATGAAGTCCACAGGACAAAGGCACTGTATGCAGTTACATCAATGATAATATAAAATATCACTGGCCATCATTTCATTTTTTGTTTGCAAGTGAATGTGTTTGCAAGTTGATCTAGGGTATCTACTGTGTCTTTTGTAACGTTATAGGCCAAAATTATGTTTGGCCTATCACTAACTCCTTTGTCATTATGTACGGTGCGCCAAAGAATGACAGTCTTATTTAATTGGCTACCATTGTTTTCAGTGAAATAAAAATATGAACTACACACCTGCTTATTTGTGAATTGCAGAGGTAGTTTAGGTTTAATTATTCTTTTAGTACCATATTTATGTTATGTTTCCTTTGAGCAGAAGTTGTGCCAGATTGTACGAGTAGAAAAAGTTGTCACACATAACGTTGTGCCTTCTTAGTTCACTAGTGATGTCTGCCACAACTCACACCCCTCGGCTATTTTCTGGTCTTGCTCCTGGTTCTTTTCCAGTATAAACATGTGACTTCAGCGCCCTCGAAATCCAACTAATTGTTCATATATGGTAAAATTTTCAAATTGGTTAAATAATTTTGGAAAAAAACTTCATCCAAATTTTCCCAGGTTTCTCTTACAGCAGCAAATTTGTCTGTGCGCCTTCTTTCATGACAGCTAGATTTGTCATCAAAACTAATTATTTGCAAAATTTTACAGGTGGTGTCAAGTGACATGGTCACTCAGAAAATATTGCAACCAGATTCACTATTGCACAATCTGTTTGTTGATTTCCCATAAGATTTATTTACTCCAGCCAATAATACAAGTCCAACGTAAGCTTGAAATGTAACACTATCCAAAATGTGTAACTTTTTGCCGTAAACACACTGTACTTCAATATTTGTGTGTTTTATTATAAAATTTTCGATTAAACTAAAGAACACTGAATGCACTTTTTCATAGTCCGGGGTGTCTTAGCGGTTCGCCGTGGGTGGGGGTGGGGAGTTAGTTAGGTTTAGGCAGAGTAGCAGGGTTAGGTTTAGGCACCCCTAGGGGGGAAAGTTAGGCACCACTGGGGGGGGGGGGGAGTTAGGCACTTAGGGGCAGGGTTAGGTTTAGGCACGAAGGGAGGAGGGTTAGGTTTAGGCACTAACGGGGAGGGTTACGGTTAGGCTACAAGAAGGGAGGGTTAGGGGGAGAAGGGTAAGTATACTTACCCGACCCCTGTCGGGATACCAACCATCTGGATGCCGCTGTCGGTATTTTGACAGGAGGCATCCCGACAGCTGGCATTACACACCAATTCTGTTCGTGCTACTGCATGTCTTGTTACACCAAGAGTATTCTTGATAACATCGGCTTTAGAGAGCCTACCAGCAGGATGTCGAGGAGGATCAAGTTCCCATTTTATTTGACCATCCGTGGAGAGTACATATGGAGTTGTAGCAGGTTGATCTACAAATGTCATCCTCATTGTCAGCATCATCACCTTCACTTTCACCACTTGTATGATTTTCTTCCTCAGATACATCTTCACTATCAGATGCTTCCACAAACACTTGAATCTCAGCCTCGGTCAAAAATTTTCAATTAACCATAGTGGATATTGACTGTACAAAGATCAATCTCAAACTGAATAGGAGTCATTCCAAACCGTGTATCTATAGCCAAAAGGGAGAATCAATAACTGCATACCTTCCAACATTGGTCCATGTAGATTCGGGACCCCTGTGTGCATGCCCAAAAAGTGGGTGGAACCTTGCCGGAATGGAGTGGTCTTATGGCAACACCGTTTGCATCACCGTGGGGGCGTGCCCAGCACTCGCCCCGCAATAGATACTGTGTGTATCTACTCACCTGCTGCTCTGTTATGCTGAGCAGCAGTGACAGTGCTCCCCAAAAAAACACTCCCCCCTCCCCCCCCCCCCCACAGTACACTGTGGCCTGCAGATGGGACAGCAGGACAGTCCCAGAAAAACGAGACTGTCCTGCTGAATTTTTTAATCATAATTATTTGCCATAAAAATAAAAGTCTCATAACATAAGGCAATCATAATTGCTTAAATAACAAACTGACACCAAAATCAATCTCATTTCAGGTCAAATAGACCCAAATAGAATAGAGGGGTTAAAGTGTACAATGAGGGATGTGTGGAAGAGTGTTTATTTAATAAAGTTGTACAACGTCGGTGTCCATGTACTGCCTGTATGCTAATATTTATTTTATTTTAACAGGTGGACTACAGGTGTCAGTGGGCCCTTAATATTAGAGCATGCCTGCATTTGTGGTTCAATAAGTGCTAGTGCAGGCTTGGTGGGACCTATAGGCCACCTGTAAAAGAACAATATTATATAAACAACTTAATTAACATTAACCCCGGCACCCACTGCCACCAGGGGTCATTCCTCGGGAGGGGGGGGGACCTAATTTTTTATTTTTTGGGGGGGGGATTTGTAAACATAAAGCCTGCACAGATCATATTGAGCTGTGCAGTGGTTTAAATCTGCCACAGTTGATGGCAGATTTGATCGGAGGAAATTAGTGATCTGATGGGTATTCACACTGAAAATATACAATGGACATTGCTGTCAGATTGCTATTGCCACTCAAATTTGATGGTCAGTAAAAGATGAATTTTTACACAGCAATCCGACGGCAATGTCCAGCAGGTTGAAATAGACAGCAAACTTGATTCTTGGTAAATTTACCCCATTCACAATAATAGTGAGCATTCACAAGATTTTTATTATTTGGGCAAAGTGGTGAAAATGTAGAAATCTGGGAACTTGCATTGAATTGTGGCACGAAATTCTCTCCAAGTGAGTAATCAAGATCAGCCAGAGTTGACACTGGCCTGTACTGTGTGATTTATCCACTCCATTTTGTTTATTGGACACGCCAGCATTAATGGAACAAACTGCAGCAATGTGGCCCACATAAAATTATATACCGCCATGTCCTGATACACTGTTGCTGAAGTCGCGCAGAGAAAATGTGCATCTTATTCCCATACATAAAACAACTGGAAGCGACAAAACTACGTTGTTAGATTACACTGATCAATTTGAGTCTGAATTTGTGTAAGTCGGGATCCGATGCAGCGGGCACGACTTTTCTCACGCCAAGATCCATTATGCTCTATCTGTGACTTTGTATGTATTTAAAACTAATTCCTGGGCGGTTTAATATCGCAGCCCAGTACACATTAAGAGATGTTTCTCTTCGTCTGCGATGCGGATAAGACGCAAAATGTAAAGAAAAACACAGTACACTAATCCTCTCGAAGTGTCTTAGCCGCACGGGGCATCTTGCGCCGTATGGCGTATAGACACTAGGTGCGTGAGGACACATCTGTACCAGTAAGAGTCAATATATATTTTACATTTTCGATTAGTTAAAATGTAATTTAATATTGTTAATAGGTTAATCCAAAATGTCAGACACCACAATAATCTAATGCAGTTATGAACCATGTCAGGTTACTCTTCAAGGTCACTTGCATCAGATTACCAAAGAAATAAGAACACAGATATAAGAAAAGTGCATACAGTAAAGGTTGCTGGGATGTTTCTAGTTCAATAGGATATGAAAGAAATTTGTTCATTTAAAAAAATAATCATAGTCTTAACTCTAGCTGACGCACCATTCCTATGTAGGGACACTAGATCTGGATCTCAATTCAAATCCTTAACCACGCACAGAGAATGATTTCCTGACAATCATAGATTACGGTTGTAAAAGTTTATAAAGTGTTGTGTATTCAATTAAAAAAAAAAAAACGTCTCTTCTTTTGATCACAATGTATCCAGATTACTATATCACTGTGATAATCTGCAGCTGCCCGATGTATTACCATATAAGCAGAATTTCCACTTCCACTGTAAAATTAAACTGAAAAGAAGATGCCTCAATGCATCTAACAGATTGTACTTAGATATAAAGTTACAGCTGGCGGTGAAATGCTTTTGAATTCAAATATACATCTGCCATTGTGTGTACATAATATAAAATCTCCTGTGGTAGAACAATACAGCGAGGTATCTGCTGCCACACTACTAGGACTGGCTGACACATACCAGGTTGAGGGCTGGTTTTATGCTTTTGAGCCTTCTCCTTTTTAAACTTTGGCACTATACGGAACACTGTGCTTCTACTGTTTCTTTTAGTGTATTCCAGAGGAACATCCTGTTTAAAATAAGAAAAAAAGATCACATGCTGGCAATAGCAGGGCTTAAACGCGGTCTATTAAAGGAAAATCAAGCAATGTCTCCATGCCACCTATAACACCGTTTCATCCCCAACATGCAAAGTACTTATTACTGCTGGAGACATCAGAAAATACATCTCTCTGACCTTACAAATGTATTTATCTCAGGTGGAACATTGGATAATGCAGAACAAACTGTTTATGAACACTGATTAAACAGGACCCGTGTTATTTGGGTTTTGTCTAAATCTACAAAAGTAAACTACAGCTAATTATTAAAACAAACCACAACAGTTATTGGACACCAATGTACAAATATAAATATTTGACTATATGGCTTGATTATGTTGGCATATAGACACAGATAGTCACAATGTACACCAAATTGGCCTTGTTATATAGAAACAAATCTGTCCAAATTTTCATGGCCAAAAAGCATAACACAATAAGTGCCAATTGCAATTATAGTCTTTAGGGATGTAGTTTACCATACCACTGTGACATGCTATCAAATCTACACTGGCTGGCCCTGAGGTAACAAAACAAAAAAAAAAGCTCACTTTTGCCTTGCACAGATGTCTTAGGCCCTCATTCAGAGGCACTCGCAAGAAGCGAGCGCTCGTTCTGAATGAGGACGGTCGCTTGTTCTTTTAAGTGCGGCCTTCTGGTCACTAGCTAAGCTGTGGGTTACCACCCACAGCTTTAGCGACCAACCAGGTTGATGGTTGCGATGGTCAAGACCATCGCGACCATCGGGGCTTGCGACGAGACCCTAAGGTTGGGTCTCGGCAACCGCAAGCCCCAGGGAGTTTCCGGCTCTGATCAAACAGGAAGCTCCCCACTGACATCAACATCGACAGCCGGCCCTTTTGTAGTGAGCTCCGGAGCGAGAGAATTTCTCTCTCGCTCCGGAGCTTGTGCACGCGCAGTGCGGCCGCTGCGCGTGCGCAGGGCCTAAACATCGACCCGGCTGCGAGCGCTCAGTGCTTGCGTCCGGGTTTGAATGAGGGCCTTACTCCTGTAGCTAACATCACTTATCACATATGATCTACCCTCAGAAGTCCTCCGATAGCACTCTTCCTCCTCATTCCCATCAACCCAATGTGGCACAGCTTCCATTTAAAGTCCATCATCAGTCTTAAACTTTTCAAAACTCATCATTCAACTATAAACAAGTTTGAAATTAAAATCCTTAATGACTTAAATGTAAATACCTCCTCCTCATCTGGCTGTAAAACATAATAAAGCCAGGGAATCTCCACAAGCTTTGTTAACTCAACTTCCACATCATGTAGTGCATTGGACAAAAGCTCTTCATGATGGGCTTCCAGCTGCTGCAAACAGAAAAAAAAAAAAAAAAAAAATAAGTTTTTTTGTTTGTTTTTTTAGAAAAGTGGAAACAAAATACCAACTGTCACCAACTTATGGAGAGACTTCAGAATCTATTCAGCGCAGTTTTGTTCCACTACTTAATGCCCTGTAATTTCTGCAAACCATGGAAGTGGCAAAGTTCATTAGGATGGTTTTTATAATAGGATATGATTTTACCACAACTGAAATGCAGATCCATTTTGGGAAAAAGGTGGAACACAAATCACATAAAGTCTGTCTCTCCTTACATGACATGTGATGTGAAGGGGTAACAGCTAACAAATAAGTGGAGGCAAGAGAGCAAAAAGGGAGAAGCAACAACAAAAAGTAGGCAAATGGAATGTGGGGAGGATATCGCAGATAAAGGGGCATCGGGCAGAAGTGATATGGGTGACAAAGGAGAGACAAGCATTATTGAAGGGAGTAGGGGCGACTAGTGTGAAGTAGCAGAAGGCAATGGAGCAATGGGCAGAACAATGGCGGAGACAGGAAGTAGGGAAGTGGCACAGATGAGGCAAGATGGACGTGGGCAGAAGAGACAGGACTACATATAAAGTGGTATTGGAAACAGAAGGGACAGACATGAAGGATACAAATATGGGATAGCAGATTAGGTAAAGGACGATTAGGCATATGAGACATGGTAAACGAAAGGGTGAAGACATTAGGAGATGGAAGAATTAAGGACATACAGGGAAACAGTGGATGGTCTGGTCATCTAGTATAGTGGTCTGCATTCTAACTGTGGGAAAAATAGTAAGCTTTATGTGCATTTCGTGGGCATAATGTGTTTTAGTTACTATGAGGAGTTTTATGCAAAATACAGTCAGGTCCATAAATATTGGGACATTGACAGAATTTTCATATTTTGGCCTCTATTCACCACCACAATGGCTTTGAAATGAAACAAACAAGATGTGATTTAACTGCAGACTTTCAGATTTAATTTGAGGGTAATTACATCCAAATCAGGTGAACGGTGTAGGAATTACAATGGTTTCTATATGTGCCTCCCACTTTTTAAGGGGCCAAAAGTAATGGGACTATCAACTCAAAAGCTATTTCATGGACAGGTGTGGGCTATTCCCTCGCGATTTCATTATCAATTAAGCAGGTAAAAGGTCTGGAGTTGATTCTAAGTGTGACATTTGCATTTGGAATCAGTTGCTGTCAACTCTCAATATGAGATCTAAAGAGCTGTCACTATCAGTGAAGCAAGCCATCATTAGGCTGAAAAATCAAAACAAACCCATCAGAGAGATTGAAAAAACATTAGGTGTGGCCAAATCAACTGTTTGGAACATTCTTAAAAAGAAAGAACGCACCGGAGAGCTCAGCAACACCAAAAGACCCGGAAGACCACGGAAAACAACTGTGGTGGATGACAAAAGAATTATTTCCCTGGTGAAGAAAAACCCCTTCACAACAGTTGGCCAAGTCAAGAACACTCTCCAGGAGGTATATGTATATGTATCAAAGTCAACAATCAAGAGAAGACTTCACAAGAGTGAATATAGAGGGTTCACCACAAGATGCAAACCATTGGTGAGCCACAAAAACAGGAAGACCAGAGTAGAATTTGCCAAACAACATCTAAAAAAGCCATTACAGTTCTGGAACAACATCCTATGGACAGATGAGACAAAGATCAACTTGTACCAGAGTGATGCAAAGAGAAGGAAAGGAACTGCTCATGTTCCAAAACATACCACCTCATCAGTGAAGCATGGTGGTGGTAGTGTCATGGCGTGGGCATGTATGGCTGCCAATGGAACTGGTTCCCTTGTATTTATTGATGATGTGACTGCTAACAAAGGCAGCAGAATGAATTCTGAAGTGTTTCGGGCAATATTATATGTTCATATTCAGTCAAATGCTTCAGAACTCATTGGACAGCGCTTCACAGTGCAGATGGACAATGACCCAAAGCATACTGCAAAAGCAACCAAAGAGGTTTTTAAGGCTAAAAAGTGGAATGTTATGCAATGGCCAAGTCAATCCCCTGACCTGAATCCGAATGAGCATGCATTTCACTTGATGAAGACAAAACTGAAGGGAAAATGCCCCAAGAACAAGCAGGAACTGAAAACATTTGCAGTAGAGGCCTGGCAGAGCATTACCAGGGATGAAACCCAGCGTCTGGTGATGTCTATGCGTTCCAGACTTCAGGCTGTAATTGCCTGCAAAGGATTTGCAACAAAGTATTAAAAAGTGAAAGTTAGATTTAGGATTGTTTAGTTTGTCCCATTACTTTTGGCCCCTTAAAAAGTGGGAGGCACATATAGAAACCATTGTAATTCCTACACCGTTCACCTGATTTGGATGTAATTACCCTCAAATTAAATCTGAAAGTCTGCAGTTAAATCACATCTTGTTTGTTTCATTTCAAAGCCATTGTGGTGGTGAATAGAGGACAAAATATGAAAATTCTGTCAAATGTCCCAATATTTATGGACCTGACTGTATATATTTATAGCAATAGAGCTCACATGCGTCAAAACCCAGGGATCCCTATCTACTGTGTAGGGGTAACCATTTTATTTTATTTTAGACTTCTACTACTGCTGCTGTGGGCTTCAACCATCACCTACTATAACTTTAAAAGTTAATGTTAGTAGCATGTCTGGGTTAGTAACACTATAGCTGACAAAAGTTGACCAAATGAAAAAGCCATCTTACTAACAGCTCCTGACTTGTATGCACCTTTGAGTATTGTCCCTGTAAGGAGAGGGTAATATTGGGTGCATAGGATTTACACTGGGTAACACACTGTGTGAAGCACTGCTTTATCCTGGAAACAATATGGAAAATGTACTGTATACTGGCCAGGATGAAGGGGCTGTAATGTATACAAGAGGCACGGCAGCTGTATAGCATACCGAGCCCATGGCAATATAATTTTTTTAAATATTTGAGGCTCTATAATATGTCCATAAAGCTTAATTTTTTGTGGTACTTAAACAGCAATATATAAATTACTGCCACAACAAAATATGGTTTGGGATGTTTTCCAGCAATAGTGGAGCTTAAATACTGTGGTGTGTGTATGCATGTATCTAATTTATTTTTTAAATCAATCCCAAACAAAAACACCCAGCATTCCAAGTACCTAATTATATCAACAAGTCATTCCCTTGCTTTAAACATTTTTAAAATATAATAATAAACATGTACCAAGAATTTCAAGATCTTACCAGTGGGACTCTCCCAACCAAGAGAGACTCTGTTTCGTTGTGCAGTGCCTTAACATTCACTGCTACCTCTATGGCAGTGTTCCTGGTGAGATTCTAGGCAAGAGACAGTATTAAACATTTCACATTTGTTTATATATATATATATATATATATATATATATATATATATATATATATATGATGGACAATTATTTTTTCAGAAAGTAAGCTTTAAGAGAACACATTTACTGATCTATAAATTCCAGTATTATTTTTACTCACTAATTTAAAGTTATCACACACTGCTAGTGTTTGCTTGACTAAGTACTGTATCATACGTGGACTCTTCATAATGGGTCAAAACTCAGTCTCACTGGTGGGAAACTAGTAAAACAATGAGCTTTCAACCCGTAACAGGAGAGGTTTATTTTACAGTAATTCACATTTAAATTGAGATTAAGGGGCAGAATCAATTAGCCTCAAGGTTCAACGATATGAAGAGGCACATATTTCCGGTTACTACAGTACTAAAAAACGTACTTAATTTTCTGTTCTCACGTCTACGAGATGTGAGCAAATACAACAAAGGTTCTCTTGCTTGAGTCCAATGGAAGGTTGCGGCTAATCGAATCTGCCACTAAAGCTGGGTACACATTAGATGATGTGCAAACCAATGGTGTACTACAGCCCCCGCAGACCCCGCGGTGGCTTGGGGGCGCGGGGACTTGTGAGGCGAGGTGGCTGCAGATTCCATGCGGACTAGCAGTTCGCATGGAATCTGCAGAAAACGGCCCTCCAAAAATGGCCACCGCCTAGGAGGAGACAGATGCTAGAGGTCCTACTGGACCTCTAGCATCTGTTAGTCATGCAGGCAGGGCGGTAGTGCGGACCGCACATAAGTGCCGTCCGCACTACACTAGTATAACAAACACACAGCCGCGAGCGCCGGCAGCTGTGTGTTTGTTTTAGCAGCCGATGAGAGTCAGAGTCTTGCGCCCACTGCCGGAGCCGGGCTCTTCCCATCATGCAGAGCGGGCCTGCCCGGGAGGACGCCGAATGGAGGAGCCGATGCCGAAGCGTTGATCAAGTTAAGTGGATTTTGGGAGTGTGTCTGTCTGTCTGGCGGGGGTGGGGGGGAGGTTGTTTACTACTACTGGGGGCATTGCTGGGAGGAGGGACTACTACTGGGGGCATTGCTGGGGGGGTTGTTTACTACTACTGGTGCATTGCTGGGGGGGTTGTTTACTACTACTACTACAGGGGGCATTGCTGGGGGGGTTGTTTACTACTACTACTACTACTACAGGGGGCATTGCTGGGGGGTTTGTTTACTACTACTACTACTACTACAGGGGGCATTGCTGGGGGTGTGGTTTACTACTACTACTACTACAGGGGGCATTGCTGGGGGGTTGTTTACTACTACTACTGGGGGAATTGCTGGGGGGGTTGTTTACTACTACTGGGGGCATTGCTGGGGGGGGGTTGTTTACTACTACTACTGGGGGGCATTGCTGGGGGGTGTTGTTTACTACTACTACTGGGGGGCATTGCTGGGGGGTGTTTACTACTACTGGGGGCATTGCTGGGAGTGGGGACTACTACTGGGGGCATTGCTGGGGGGTTGTTTACTACTACTGGGGGCATTGCTGGGAGGGAGGACTACTACTGTGGGCATTGCTGGGGGGTTGTTTACTACTACTGGGGGCATTGCTGGGAGGGAGGACTACTACTGGGGGCATTGCTGGGGTGGAATTACTACTGGGGATATTGCTGGTGGGAGGACTACTACTGGGGGCATTGCTGGGGGGGACCACTACTGGAGGCACTGGTGGGACCACTACTGGGAGCACTGCACTGGTGGGACCACTACTACTGGGGGCATTGCTGGGGGAGGACTACTACTACTGGGGGCACTATTTAAAGGGGTCTACTACTGAGGGCATTATATAAGGGGCACTGCATAGGGGGATGACTACCTGGGGCACTGCATAGGGGGACCACTTCTTGGGGCACTACGTATACTGTAAACTGTCTAGGGGGTTGGGAGCACATTTTTTACTTTTGCACTGGGGGCCAAATTGTGTATAAATGTCCCTGTAATTATTTTACCAAAATGCAGAGGGGGGGGGACGGGGGGGAGAGAGGCGGCAGAAATATATTTGGCAAGGGGGAGCAAAATTTATAGTTACGCCACTGGTGCAAACGATGAGATGGTCGTCCCGATTTCCCTTGAACGCCCGGACAAACTATGTAGTGCATACACACTGTACAATCTTCCAAAAGACCCAACAATATTGTGTATCGTTTGGTTGTTAGATCGTGAAAATATTACATTAACATATCGCCTGGTTGTCCGGTAGTGTGTACACGCTGTACGATTTGCGGAAATATCGTTGTGGATATTCTCAGATTGAACAACATGTACGGCAGCTCTGAAGATGTGACGGACGACGATGTGAGAGCGTGCATGGTGCGTGCACACTGGACGATTTGAACAATTTGTCGTTTGGATAGGTCTGAACACGACAAATTGTTTAAAAAATAGTCTATTGTGTAGCCAGCTAAAGTTAATATATGTAACACAATAGAAGTTAGGTTAAAAACAATATTTTATATAAAACATTACCTAACCAGCGCAGGTATAATTAAAATGAAAGTACATATTTAAGCATCTTCCTCTCTTAATAAACATTGTATGTATGAATTGATTGTGTTTACTCCACTTGTTTCATGTATATATATATTTTATACACATACTGTATACAGTACAGCAGCTCAGAGCAGAAGATAGAGACAGCTGAGGGAGTTCCTGGCTCTTGCTTCATAGTGCTTGAACGGAACAGGGATCCTTCTTTGCGCTACACTTACCATTAGTGTATATATATATATATATATATATATATATATATACATATATATATATATATATATATATATATATACACATATACATATATATATATATATATATATATATATATACATATACACACACTAACTATCCTACATTTGCTAACGTAACGTAACATGCCAGTAATGGGGTCGCACTACACAAGACCCACAAAGCACCAATTTTGTGCCTTCTGTACAATACGATGCTCACAGGAGGATTCTGGCAGTGACATGCTCCTGCCAATACATGGGACCATCACGCTCTCATTAACATTTGGGAACACTTAAACCTGCCCAGAAGATAGACTGAATTTCAAGCCAGCATATAAAAAGGTGAATACAGAAGAAATGAAACAGCCGAAACAAATGTGCTCAGCTTATGTTCTATGTACTGTTAATAACTGTTTTCTTTTGTGCTCATTTGTTTATGTACTGTGTAAGGCGCTGCGGAAACCTTTTGGCACACCCTATAAAGGATAATAATAATAATAATATGTTATATGCCATTTGCTCCAATAGCTATGAAAAAATAAATGATTTTGCCCAGAGTGACTGTTTTTCATTACTGTTTGCTGTTGCTGACCTACCTCCGGAAACCTGGGGTTGGCTTTATTTAGTGCATGAGAGCAGGCGTTCACCGCATGGGCCAGCTCTTGCTCCAGCAAACTGTGTATTTTCGCAGCTTCACATATTCTGGTGAAAACAAATACAAGAAAAAAGTAGAATGAATCCCCCTTATTTTTAAGATGCCTCTATCCCCAGGCATAGGTTGGTGTTAGATAATTGAACAATCCTCTTTTACATCTACAAAGTTCTGTGTTCAAAAGTTAAAAAAATGAAAGTGAAGGTGGAGAACCATGTGACTATCCAATGTCACTTTCTCATACAGTTTTATCACATGCAAGACTGAGTCACAGCAAAAATATTCAAATATACACATTATTTTAAACCCATTCCCACCTACAGATGTATCCTCATACACTATATTTGCTGCAGTCATGCCAAACAGCCCTTCTTGATGCGCCAAGTCCCGAGCAACTAGGCTTGTGCCCAGTGTCTTTTTACTGTTTTTGCCCGAAAATGCATCTTTATCACAATGCAATGAGAGAAAACTGCTTCACAAGACTGCACTCATTAATTTGATATGCGACACTTGGATAACTGTGTGCGACTGAGTCTGAATGTGTATAAGGAGGAGCTACCATGTAACAGCTACTTTATTTCCATGGTAAGTTCTGTTATGATTCCTATACAGATTCATACTCAGTCACACACAGATATAAAAGTGTTGTATATATCAAATTAATCAGTGCACTCTCATTAAGCGGTTTTGTCGCATTGCGTTGCTGCGAAGACGCATTTTCAGCCAAGACACTACAACGCTTGGCATGGCTCACACTCACCAGGCATCTTGCGCTGTGTGGCGTATTGAGGTTAGGTGTTTCAGGACACAATATACGAGGGTGGTTCAATAAGGTGACAAGACCTCTCAAGTGTGTTATGTTCTCTATTTCATTCTAACTTCCTGCCAGGCCAGAGCAGGTAGACCACTACTTCCCCTCGCGGACTGCGCCACATATCAGTCATACTGTCCCAACATCAGTTGTAAGGTGGCGGGGTGAAACATTGAGGTGCGCAGTGTGATCAGATTTCTGCGTCTAAAGGGCACATCAGTAGCTGAAATTCATCGTCAACTCGTCGAGGTGTACTGTGATAACAGCATGTCGCAGATACAGGTTTGGTGCACTGCCTCTGGTAACGGCAGGACAGACGTTCAAGATGAGCAGCTATACGGCCGGCCAAGCACGTTCACCACAGATGACAATTTGTGACACATTGAAGGTCTGATTCAGGACGACAGATGCATTCGAGTTAGTGATAGTGCTGATGAACAGATCATCTCAAGTGGGTATTGTGCACAACATATATAAGAAACCAAATACTGTAAATAAACATCATTCATGATCAAATGGAGGTACAGAAAAAAAGTGTTCACGCTGGGTACCGAAGCAACTCAAAGAAGTTCACAAAACCAATGGGATGGGATTGTCCCTTGTGCTCTTGACGCGGTACCATGAGGATAGAGTGCAGTTCCTGCAGTGTATTGTTACATGCGATGAAACGTGGGTGCATCATGTGACACCGGAGACTATGCAAGCATCCATGACATGGAAACACTCATCGTCCCCACCTTCAGAGAAATTCAAAACAACTCCATCAGCAAAGACCACAAAGACGTGCTTCTTGTTGATTTTCTTACCCAGGTAGATACTGTGAATGCTGTCCACTACTATGACACGTTGAGCTGGTTGTGGAGGAAAATGACCTGGGTTGCTGTGAACAGGCGTCATACTGCTGCACGAAATCGCCAGGCTACATTCAGTCAACCACACGCGTGAGTTGTTACGGCACTACTATTGAGAGGTACTGGACCATCCTCCCTACAGCCATGACCTGTCACAGAGTGATATCCATCTCTTTGGACCATTGAAGAAGCATCTGGGTGGAAGGCAATTCAGACTGTGATGTTCAGCAAGCCATCATGACACTGATTTCTGCTATGCTGGGATAGATACCTTTGTGTACTGTCAGAACAAATGCTTAGACAAGTATGGGGACTATGTGGAAAAATAATCTTTACCAAGGTCATACTATAGATTATACATATACGTAGGATTTGAATACATTTACGAAATGAGAGGTCTTGTTATCTTATTTATTGAACCACCCCTGTATTTGTATCTTGCATAGTGTAATACTGATCATCTGGATAGAGGTAATTCACAACTAACCTTCACTAAGTTGTGTGCAGCTTCACTAAATAAAACAGCGATTTAAACTAATAGTGACATATTATTGAAATAACCACAAATTTTCTTTACTTTCTTTTAGATGTCCGTTATTGTAAAAAAGGGCTCTGTGCGGCATTCCTGAATAGGAAAACTTTGTCCCAGTCAGGAAGTTCTCTCTCAATAATAAGTGCCGCGCACAAATGAGTGTTAGGTGGGAAGAAAAGGAAGGTAAGGTGCAGCCTAGTGCTTCAAAAACGCAAGGCAGGCCCTGTTCATCACCTTTCCCCAGGCTCCACAATTGAGACATATGAGGTAACTGCAAAATGCAGTTGTGGATTTCCCACTGCAAACTTACAGTACCTAGCAATATCTAAAACCACCACTAGATGTCCTCAAAGTATTACAAACAGAACACATGAAAAGGTAACAAAGCAAATTCAGAAAGGTCAGTAGGACATTCATTTGAAATGGGATACAGGAATAAAGCACAAGCACAAACATATCATACATGTCAACAAAATAAGTAATCAATAGCACTGTTCAAAGAACAAATTATGATGAATGGAAAAAAAATTTAGCTATTAAAATTAAAAATAGGAAATACATTAAAAAAAAAGAGTAACATACGAGTACAATACTAAAACCTAATGTTCTAATGTGAAGAACAATTTCACAGCATGGTAAAACAAAGTTTATGAGACATAAGACAGCAGATAATTATTTTAAAGTTCACTACAACTACAATAATGGCAATTTATAAACATACAAAAATAAAACTTATTTATAAAATAGCTGACCATTAAAATCACAAGGCTTCTGGCAAACAGTGCTAATATCCACTTTTGTTTTGACTATACAAATTAATTTTTAGGTTAATATTACCACAAATCTAAAGGTGCCTACACACTTGGCGATGTGGTCACGATCCGACATTGTGTCCGATTTCCCCTTGAAGTTTCCCCAGCAGCTCCCCAGCAGTTGTGGGCACGATTTGGTGTTGAAAACTGTCCAATGTAACAAATAATCTATCGTGCCTCCTAACTATTCCCAGTGCATTGTGACTGAGATTGTCAGATCTGCCCTACAGCATGGCAGCTCTGAAGATGTGATGTATGAACTGCGGGGACACGCATCGGCATCGTGAGTGGAAACTCACGATTTGGGCATATTTCACACAATTTGTCGTCATGATTCGTCGAAATCGGGCAAATCGTGTAAAAAATCGCCAAGTGTGTAGTAGTTGACTACTTGTTCAGATTAGCATACAGTAGCTTTGCGCTAGCCAAACCCAGTGTGATTGCAGCAACGTACAGAACACCTGAGATCAGATCCCTGCTTGAACAGAACATGTATCATATAGAATGAACAATTGTTAAAAATCTACACTGGTACCCTAGTCCCAGACTGGAAGGGCATTCTAAATACTGCCATCTTACCTCTCTGCCTGTTATTACCCCAGTCTTGTTTAATGTTTTGTTCCCAATTGAAAATCACAACAGAATAGGCCATTGCTATATAGATAAATGGCTCTCCTTTCAATATTTAATGGATACTTGATAATATTGGGCAGTTAATAATTTATAGTTCACAAATTGCGCACCCCCCATCTCCCAGCTGAATGGATTGATTGGTGGCCCTAACCTTTTAATTAGACTCATACCAGCACCAACTTGTTTTCAGTCCTATCTGCGTGTCTATAGTGGAGAATGAATCCAATACACCAGCCCTAGGGTTATACGTATTAAAGGTCAATTTCAGTCGATGTTGTGTTTTTAAGTGTTAGTAAATGTGTGATTTAGCCCCAGAAATGCAACATCGATTTAGATCGATTTGAAATCAATTAAAATTTATTAAAAATCGACCTTTAGTAAATATACCCCCTAGACTCTCCAGAGGGTTTACCATCCATGTCTGAAAAAATACACATTATCCCCAAACACTGGGGCCAATGAAACATGTATGCAGATGTGAAAGCTCTGCATACTCACTTCATCAGCTTTGCTTCATGATTTGCATATGTCCAGCCCTATTGACTAAGGGCCTGATTCATTACGGATCACAACTGCGATTACGCATGCAGACGGACGATTGTTACGTTCTGCGCATGCATCGCCGTGCGCAAAGGTCTCACTGCGATCGCAGACACTACGCAGATCCATCACAGAGTGATTGACAGGAAGTGAGTGTTTGGTGGTGGTGACGAAGGGTGGTCGGCAAATCGCAGGTGTGTCAGTGCGTTTGAACGCCGTTACTGGGGCGTGCATAAATTAGCCACTGCAATGGTATTCGCAGCTCGAGCTCCCACTACCTGCGATGAGGTTAGCAATTCCCGAGTAGGGTCAGAGTTTGTACAAGTGTGCGTGAGGCTCCGATGGTACTCAATGTTATCGATGGTATTACGGATGTGAGTAAGGGGAAGTGGGCGTCCTTATGTTAGGCTGTGAAGACTGCAAACATTAGTATATTTTCGCAGTGGGCCTGCGTGTGTAATCGCAGCTGCGATCCGTAATGAATCAGGCCCTATATCAACTGTTTTCACTGCCTCCCATTACAACATTATATTACACAGGGAACTAAATGCAATTGCCAGTCAGCTAAAATAAATTCCTCTTTTTTTGTTTTACAACATTGGAAAGAAAGACAAATCTGCAAATACCCAAGCAGGTGGCAAAAAGCAGCTCTTCCCTGGATGATAAAGTGATTAGTAATATAACGACTTGCTCTGAATGTGCATTTTCTTTACATAAACCAAATAAAGCTAAAAGGCAGATTTATTCCAGTATAATCAACAAATATAAACTTTATTTGCTGTAAAAAAAAATACCACCTACTATTCACTCCAGTAAATAAATGAACCAACTGTTCTTTATAAACCCAAACTGGCTTTTACAGTTTGGATAATGGTATCCTGACTGATTGATATGACTGGTGACTGGTCACTCACCTTGTAATGAGTTCTTCCGCAGCCTGCGAGCAGAGATGAATCAGTGCAACCTCCTCTTCTGAAGCCAAGTCGACAGCCTGCGTAGGGTACAGGTGAGGTCGAAGGACAGGCTTACAGGAATCATACTTCTGCTTGTCCTCCCAGGACTTCAAAGTGTTTTCAAAAGCCTGTTCACAATACACGTAGATCCCAATGTTAGGAGCGAATAGAAAAGACACCTGTATAAACTGTTTAAGAACCTATTAAAAGCTTCCCCATTCCTGATATTTCTAAATCCACAACGGAAGTATGGAGTTACATGCGCCATTAACAATGAAGGGGTTGAATGAGAACAGTTTTATTTCTTAAGTCTACTAAAATTAGATTATATTAGTTCTTTTGGTAGCAGACTGGAGAAAAAAATATTTTTAAAGCGTCGCAATGTCATACAAATGTGAGTTTAGCACCACAAACGTCTCGCTTTGGTTGGGCTAGTGATTCTGTTCCTTAAGTGTGTGATCACACTCTGTGTTACAGGACAGAACATCGCTAAGCAGCAAAGAACAGACAAGACAGGTCCAAGACTGCCCTTGTTCTCGTTTTCACCCCTCTTTCTATATTTTAGATCAAAGTTTAAGTATGAACTCTTAAATGTTTAACTGTACAGGTTCCCACCACAGCTGCTGAGAGGCAGGACCATGACTGAAATCTTTCTGTAACAAATGGATAAATCATTTTCATTTTACTGTTCAGCCTTCCTCCATCCGTTACTCCTTCCTGAACTCTATCCACACATTGCAGATGAAGGAACGGTTCTTGTACCTTTTCATTTGAATAGAAACGGTCAAGAATTCTTAATTTTGTGATTTAAGATCCCAGTCATTTCCATACTGTTGATGTGTGACTCTCAGGATTTTAGTTATTATATTCTTCCCTACTACTTTTTTTGTGTAATGGAACTTGCCGTTCTCCAAATATATGAAATGATAATGTCAGCTTTGACTGAATAAAAAGTCTAGTTACTAGAGAAGCAAGAACTAAGACAGACTGTACCTCCTTTTGCTTCTTCTTTCACTAAATTATTGTGTTTTTGTCGACCGCACAACCTTTTATTCTGTTTGAGTTCTAGCACATTTTATTATGTTGAGCGTCTTGCAGAGTAGTGTTTTGATTTGTTTTTTTTTTTTATACCCGCCCCTTATTGGGTCTGCCTCTATGCCTTACTAGTTGTAATGCCCGACAATGCCTGGCCTTTAATTTTATTCTCTATCTCCATCACCCCTCTCTTTTCTCATTCTACCCATCCCAACACTTTCTCCTCACCTGTCCTCCTCCCACTGACAGCGCCCCTCCTGGGCATATCTGACACAGGTGGGAGAGATCACAGTTTAGAGCCACTGTCATTACATTCCAATGTGATGACATCGATATATAATAAGATCAACTGCAGATAAAAAATATTATATGTATCTTTTAGCACGTTTAACAACCACTTCCCTGGATAACCATATTGGAGTTATCTGGCTCTTGCTTATACCGATGAGTTTGGTACATGACTCTTGCATTTACTAATGCATTCTTGGAATTTATTCCACAGTTCCTGCACCACCTATAAATCCCCCATCAGAGATTCACATCATTGATTTCTCAATTGGATAAAACAACAGAAACCTGGTGTAACTTCCTGCTTGCTTACATTCCACTCTCTATCACAACACTACCTTTGTCACATGAAACCCTTGGCGCTGAGCTGAAGGCTTAAATGTTTTGATCAAAATAAGAACAATTTCCTCATGCTTTCATTTGCTAGATACTCACAGATAAGTATTGGTGCAGACAAGCACTGACAGCAATGGTCAACCTGCAGGACAGTGTGAATTGTGACATTTGTACATATGTGTGCGACTAAGTCTACATCTGAGTGAAAGGCTCAATTGTGAATAGACACCGCTTCCATCACGCCAAGTTCTGTTGTGCGTAATCTGTGACTGTTTGTAAAACCAATTCCTGTGCAGTTAAAGTCGCTGCTTCGTGTCTATAGTATAGTGTGTGTGGCTTTTTTGCCAATTCTACATTGCATACACAAAAAACTATATAATAAATATATATATTTTGTTTTTTTCTCAGTAGCACCTGGTGTCTCGCCCTATATGGCATATAGACTCTAGGGGCCAGATACAATTAGACTCTAACACACTGCTAACTGCTAACACACATTAACCCTTTGATTCCGAAATAGATACCCGGAGATATGGGTTAACACTGCCGCGATAAGGACAGAAAGCCCTATTCAACGCAGGGTTCTGTTCAAACCTCAGGAGGAGGTGAACAGAAATCCACGTTAAGTAGCTGCCATGGGATGTAATTGAATAGACCCAGGCACTGCATTGTGGGTAATTAGCCCTTTGAGGTTAATTGAATTTGGCCCTGTGTGTATCAGACATAGTACAGCAAGACATAGTACAGCAAGAGTTATACCTCTTTTCCACCAAAAACCCAGGTCCGACCTGGGTTTTTGGACATGGTTCCAACCCTGGTCAGACCCATTTACACTGCACCTTTGACCTGGGTTACTCCCAGGTCAGCCCTGTTCACACTGAACTCAGGTCTGCCCTGCTAAACCTGTGAGGTCATAAAAAGTGGGAGGTGAATGCTCCACAACCACCAATCAGCTCATTTTAGGCATGACCAAGGTCGGATAACCCGGGTTGCACCGTTTACACTGCACCATTACCTGGGTCCATCCTGGGTCCAACCCTGGTAGCTACCTGGGTTGGATTGCAGGGTTACTTGACCCAGGTTATTTTTCAGGGACCCTTTTACACTGAGCTGCGACCTGGGTAGACCCAGCAAAAACCCAGGTTTTTGCTCTGGTGTAAAAGGGGTATTAGACTGAGGGCCTAAGAGAACCAAACAAACCAAGCAAGCAATAAGGGTCATATGTATTAAAAATCACTGAAGTTTTCAGTGTACATCGCAGTGTGGATAATTATTTTAGAGATATCCATGGTTGAGCACAGGTGACTTAAGTAGTACTTCAGTCAATTTGATTTAACCATCTGTGCTCAACCATTTCTGCATAATTGTATGAAAAAGTGGCTTAATAAATACAGTAGGCCCCTAAGACAGAAAATATGTCCTCTCTCCATCAATTATGGAACTGCAAATCTCTGCATCCAGATCGGAGCCAGGGAATCAGTGCAGGAGGATTCAGGAAATAAAATGGAGCCTAACAAAAATCATCGTATGGTGGCTACATAAATCCACATTTGTTACACCTTCCCTATATAACCTACAGCAACCAACTGTTACACACCTTAATCTCTTGCACTGCAGCTTGGTGCATGAACGAGCAGCAAGTTCAGCATAAAAACAATATAGTATCACTACAAAATTATTTTCATGGTATAAAAAACTATATCTAGGAAATGTATATTTGGAAACATAACAAAAATACCATTACACAATAAAGCTCTCCAGTTAGCTAAATCTTACTTGTATTGTCAAATAGTGAACCAATGTTTGACAGCACAAGCATACAAAGGTCAGTAGGTGAGACCTACTGTAATAGTGACTGGTATTTTATATAGAAACTCCAAGCACACTATGCTACATCTCACTACCTCACTATGATATACTTCATTTATTTATTTTTTCATTCTGAAAAAATACTCACTTTATTCTAGAACTTCCACTGAATACACTGTATAAATGATGATTGTTCTGCACGCATCCATAATAACTGCAAACATCATCACACAGGTGTCACTGCCGCGCAAGCAGCAGGTGGAGGAGGGAAGAGTAACAGCCTCATTATGATTAATGACCATACTAGAAGATTATACAGCAGGAACCATACACAGGAAAGCTAAAGATCATTATTCCAGAGTTAATTTAAAATAAAAAAGAAAGACAAAAAGAAGATTCTAAGAGTGGTATCCAATTAGCCCCGAACTTTGTTTGGGCGTTAATTGATCTCCGTGATCAGCTAAAAATAGGGATTTTTAACCGATTATACCCGATTTTCACCCTATCCTATCCTATTATTCAGGTCGAAATAATAGGATAGTTCTCCTAAAAACACATAGGAGCCATGAAAAGCTTGTGGACCTATGTGTTTTCGCCTGTTTTTTGGTGAAAAAACAGCACTTACCGTGAATTATTTTTGGGACACATCAGAACCCGCCAAAAATCCCCTGATAAGTGCCAGGGTTGTGCCAAATTCTGGGCTAATTAGATAGCCATGGGCGGTAATTTACCGCGGCTAATTGGATACCCCCCTATGGCATACGAATAGTTTGTCATACTTAAATTACTATGGTGTGTTTTATAATTTCTAATAATTGTAATTTTATTTAATTTATTTTTACAACAAAGTGAATATGCTTGGTTCAGACATTTTAATAACCTATATACACAAAGCATCACGGTGTTAACAACACTTCGAAACAGAAGTAAAAAGTAATCTTGCACACACCAATCGACTTCTAGCAGTGCAGTTAACGGTTGAATCATTGTCACCTTTTTATTCTTCAAAATTCATGTATTGAACAGTAGTTTTTATAGAAGGACTAGAAATATAGCTTATTATCATTAAAATATGTATAATAAATTACAGTCTGAAATATTAGATAAAAGGGAAAGGAATTATAGAAAATTATATAAATAGGAAGTGTGATTAAGGTTTAAAAATATACTTAAAAATGGTCTCTATGCCAATACGGGTCCGTATATTCACTATTTAGATATATAAATCCCTGAATTCTTATACCAGCTGTATATATTATTACGTATTCCAGGCAATAAATGCTAATATAACCTTGGTCATATTATCAGTTTTTTTATGTATTTGTTTGTTAGCAATATGTATATATCTCTCAATTTGTATGTACATCCACTAATTCTCAGTTATGGTGCATACACATGGTCAGATATAACAGGACGATAACGATATCGATCATATCATTATCGATCATATTGTCTTGTTTTTGGGGCCTTCCAAACACCAAACGATGGTCGATGCGCGGGCACGGATGGTTGATATCGACCATCGCCTGTGTATGCAGACCAACCTTGTCGATATCGACCAGCCTGGTTACTGTAGGGACCTGCGATCGTTGATCGCGGGTCGTTAGACGATTGGGGGTTGGTGCATGTGTTGGATGTTCGATATCGAACATCTAGCACATGCAGGACGATCAGACAACAATATCTGATCGTTGTCTGATCGCTCAGTGTGTACTGAGCTTAAGGCATCTGTCCAAACTAGTACAGACATATCTTTGGACTGGATGTGATTTAGTTTGATTGCAACATGTTAAACATTATTCCCCCTAATAAAATCTGTAGCTAAACGTTGCAATTTACACACTTCTCAGGCAGTCTGATAACTGCTGTTTAACATGAAGCTGCAAATAGTACCTTTGGAATATATGTAGATCCTTATCTGTTCTTTAGTTGGTACTTGGCAATCATAGGTACCGCTGTGATACTGAGCTTCCTATTATTTTCACTGGTTCATCTCCGATGGATAATTACTCATGTGTTCCTAGTTTCCACTCTGAATTATTAATTTTCTCATTGATTCATATATATAAATTCTGTATGTTGTTGGTGTTAAACCAGTATAGTATATATGAATTTTATGCTCTTCAGCAGATCATATTTACGAGAGACCAGCATATGAATCTGTTTCACCATTATATATATATATATATATATATATATATATATGTATATTAGATGAATATTTTTACTGTAGTCCCTGTCAGGTAACTCAAGAGGTGTGAACTAAGATTACGAATTGTCACCACCACAGTGTCAAAACAACTGTATAGTGGTTGTGTTACATCGGACGCCCACTACCCCTGTTGTACTTTCCAAATAGTCTTGAAATGCACCTCTGATTGAATTAAGTGGTGCTATTATCATATGTGGCTGTTCGTTCAATGATCACTGAGTTAGCGAGATATAGCGTTTGATCTCTATTAACTTAACAGACATAAGGGAACTAACTAGGGTTGTGGCATATTGGTTACTGAGAATAGCTAATCTTTATATGGAAAGTGATTATAGTGTTATTTATTATCCATATATCCGGGATGTATTACATACAACTGCCGCCTTCTCATTAGAAGTGCTTCATACTCCACATGTGCGTCTGTTGGCAGATCAGTGTAGTAGGTGTGTGTATACATACATATAATGACAGTGATTGTCACTATATCCAAGATATGCTGCGTGCATGCGTCGTTTTGTTAATTGTGCTTACTGCTCCTGATAGGTTGAGCCCACCTCTTAGTGACCTTGCGCAGAGGACACTGAAAAAACGGCAGCAGATGTACAGAGTGTGCGGGGTATATTACTCATGTTTCCATTCATATATACTGTATCTAAATGATTTCTACCCTTGCAGGCTGAGCCCACTATCTGACTGTTACTGATCTGAGGAATTACATTTCATTACAGGTATGCATTTAACGGACTCCATACAGCCGGACATATGTTTCACAGATGAATGCCTTGACAAATCAGCTTGCAATACCCCTTGAAAATGGTCCATTTTGCTGCAGAGTCAATGGCCAAATAGGTTATCGCAAATGCCCAAAAACCATAAAAGGGCGTGGCTTAGCCGGTTATGTCTCACATCTTTCATTACCCGATTCCATCGTATTAACATATGATGTAGCCATTATCTAGCGAAGCATTTTCCATACGTATGTTCTGGGTTCAAACTGGCAAAATGTTCTCCA
Organism: Taudactylus pleione; assembly: GCA_031769625.1. NCBI lineage: Eukaryota > Metazoa > Chordata > Amphibia > Anura > Myobatrachidae > Taudactylus > Taudactylus pleione. The sequence goes on along the minus strand of JAUIMM010000005.1, from coordinate 13,453,583 downwards.
CGGGCATACTAGTTAAACTCATATTCTGTATTGAAGGATAATACACAAATAACTTAATTGGACTTACTCTGTCTCTGGTTAACATCTGAGCCCTGTTTTTGTGAACAATTTTAATCACACCAGGAGGCTGAATCCAAGCTTCTCCATCGACTTGTACAGGAACACCTTCCTCACCTAGTATGGTTATCTTCACTGACCGACACTGGGAAACAAGAAATGCTTTAAGATAAATGGTCTGACAAATCCTGTGCAGAAAGTACAGCTAAGGGGGCATTCCCACTTGAACTGTAATTGTGATTACAGATCAGTTTCAGCCTTGAGCTGCATTCGTCACATGGTGACCAAAACTGGAGCAGTCTAATGATTGTGAGCATTGATCTCAATGGGAACTGCAATGTCTGTACACCAAACTGAAACGGTCACACCAAAGTATTTTATTGACAAAACCAAGGCAATATACTCCCCATGTGATAATATTCCTTCTATATGAATTTATTATTTCAGAATATATAAGGGTGCTATCCCTGGACTAATATTAGCAACACATTTCCAAGAACAATAAAAAGGACTACAAAAAAAGTAGTCCTATTAACGGAATGCTCATGTATATTGACAAAGATAAAACTTTTATTGTGAACACATTCAGAAAACCAGCTAAATAAAATATATTAGAAAAGACATGAAATCTTAAAAACAAGGCTGTAAATAGTCTGTGTCTCTTTAGATGTTCAAACTGTAATTAATAGGTGTCCATCTTTTAATTTAGTGTATATATACACATAGTTTGTCCACAACTCAAATACACCGGCTACTGAAATTAATATATTAGATGAGTATTTTTGTAAGCACAGTAATGTGTTAACAATCATATGCTTATTACTAATGATGTAACCACATCTGTTGCTTCCTAGTATCTATCTTCATGACTAAATTCCTCACATCAGTAGTTTATCATCTAATATGTGTCTGTATTACTCAGACATACAAAATCAATTTGAAACAATTATATCCAACCTTCATTGTGAATGTTTCAATTTCAATGTACACGATTTCAAACTGACATGAGGTTATTTTTAAATGCTCACAATTTTCTAAGATTCATAAATATGCTGTGTATCCAGTCACATTGTATGTTCATCACATTCTGTGTGCCAAATAAATAGATATAAATAGGAATTCATATACTCTTTATGTCATTAAATTACCAAGAAAAATTCCCTTTATTATTCCCACGTGTGTACCACCTATAGTTGTTATTGTATAAATGTTACCTAAAAAAATATGTCCGTGACAACATGTATACAGAGGATTATAAGAATTCTCTCAGATGTTATTAAATCATCCTATCTCAAGTGATAAAATTAATCCGTTACATCTGTCTAATCCTCATGCATGTTACGTCAAATAGTGGTCATTGGGCTAATGTCACAGCATGTTCTTATATATCATATACACATATCAGCTGTACCGTTTTCACCGGTCACTCAGCTCAAACTATGCATGGACACACTGCTTCTTACAGTGTTGCAGCCGCAATCACTCAATTAGCCCCTATTACTGTTATCTACTTTGGTTTAAACATAAGCCGCTATCACAGTCAGTTCGTGTTCTCCGGTATTAGCCGGCTTAGTTATAATGGGTGCACGTGTAACTATAATTCTCTCTCTTGTTTAATGCCGCAGCCGCGGTCCATTTTCATTAGAACATATGCCGGTTATAAGCCTATGGACACCATATTATCAGTGTTACAATCATTAGTTCTGAGCACATCAACTAGACATTTACAGCTAAACGTCGACGCGCGTTTCGCTGTAGCTTCTTCAATTAGGCAAGCCAACTGTTAGCTCTCCCGTTACTTTTATATGTGGCTCATCCAATCATCTATCGCATTTAGTTTAAAAATGTGAATTGATCACTGATTGGTTATCCTATACCTTACCTTGTATGATCTCAGGGCATATATTAAATACATATAGACTATCCAATAGCGTTATACTCATAGTATTGTTTAATTGTACTTTCACTATTAATATTTTTTTCTCCAGAATGTATAATAGCAGATTAATAAATTGATATATATATATATATATATATATATATATATATATGAGAGAGAGAGAGATTGAGAGATTCTCTCCTAAACCATTTGATTACCATACATTAGTTATTAGTGTACAAACATATTTTAAGTTCATTTAATTTGTTTATCCATTAATCTCACAAAATTCACATTATTTATAATGTACATCAATGTGTTAAATATTTTATCAATTACTGTTGTTTAGGTTAGTTATCTTAACCACCTTACTTTGTAGTGTTAATGTGAAAACTTACGAATAAGTGTCAACATAAATAAATCTATCTACAGTGTATTATGCTTCCATATACAAATCTCTTCTGTAATACACTCATTTACAATAGTTTTATTCCAACCTCTCCAAATTCTATAGTGTACTATACATATAAAGTAAGTGAACAAATAATAAAGTTAATATTGTGTGCATGTATGTCCATGTGCATAAATACTGATTAAACCCTTCATCATATATTTTATAAAAACAGTGTAACCATCTTTAATTATTTTTATATAAATAAACCGTGTATCCATCTTAAATTATTATTATAAGTGATTAAATATAAAAAGATTTCTCATGAATTCTGATAACCTAAACAAACCAATCCACTGATTTTTAACCAATATACACAATCATTACATTCTAAATTGCTATATGTGAACAATTTTTATAGATAAATACAGCAACCACATCTTGCCCTTAATTAATCCCAGACTACCTAATCCTGAAAATCAGTCTCAACAATCAGATGGACTTCATTTCTAGTATCCCCGTATACTGCGAATGATGGAATAAATACAGGGTTTATTCATTATCCCAAGAACATCGAGGAGTTGTTGTTTTCATTTAAGCCTTTAGGTGTTATGCTAATCATCCAAAAAATATGTCTAGCTTCTTTCTTGAGCAGTTCTTGAGTGAGATCCCCTCCTCTCAAGCCCAACTGTATCCTTTCCACCCCAAAAACCTTTAATCCAGTACTTTTTCCTTGGTGATGTTTCAAGAAGTGTCTAGCTACACTTGTAAGAATCTCATTCTGCCTTCATCCCTTTGAGCATTTTTGATATTCGAGACGTGTTCCATTATTCTCTTCCTTAGTTGTCTCTTCGTCATGCCCATATATGTCATTCCACATGGACAAGTTATACAGTAAATGACCCCAAATGTTGAGCAGTTAATGAAATCCTTTAGTTCACATCTTTTACCATATCTGTTTACATAATGATGTGTTTTCACCATGAAATCACATACCTTACAATGCCCACATTTGTGAGAACCAATAGTTAGTCATTTCTCTATAAGAAAAAAACAGAAAGAACAATGTGTCAAATGGTCCTTAAGGTTCTCAAATCTACTCCAACTAATGTTAATTTTAGGGCCTAAAACAGTGGCCAGATCTTCGCCGGTCTAAGTACATATGAATATTTATGTAGGACATTTTGTTGACTCCTCCACTGTCTACAAAAAATTCCTACAAATCGGTTCGGTTGTTCTTTTGAATGCTCTGTACATGTTTTCTTTTGATACAGTAGTGTGTCCCTATTTTTCAATTTGGTATCTTGATAAGCTTTTTTTATGATTTTACTTGTACTATATCCTCTGGACTTTAATCTTCCTTTTAGTTCCATTGCTCTCTCTTGGAATTATTCTTCTGTCGAGCAATTCCTCTTCATCCAAAGGAATTTGCCTTTTGGGACGCTTCTCTTTGTAGCAGGACAGTGAAAACTATGATAATGTAAGATATTATTAGTAGCAGTTTTCTTTCGATATACATCTGTCACCAGATTTTTTTCTTCACTGATTTTAATCGTGAGATCAAGGAAGTTCACTTGTATATGAACAATTTCTACTGTGAGTCTTAGGTTCAAAATGTTGTCAGAGTGTTTATGAACTCCACAAATAGATCTTCTCATTCACAGACAATAAAAATATCGTCTATGAACCTAAGCCACAAAATTAGATTATCCGTATACTTGGGTTCACTTCAGCAAATACCACCTCCTGCTCCCACCATCCTGTATAGATTTGCATACATCGGGGCACATGTACTGCCCATTGCAGTTCCGCTTACCTGCAAATAATACTTCTTGTTACTTCTCGTTAAATACTAAATAATTCTTCGTCAATACGAAGTTCAAAAGTTTTAACAGAAAGATGTTGAATTAGTCATTTCTTTTCTCCATGTCCAATAAGTATTTCGCTGCTTTTAATCCTGAATTGTGATTTATGATTGTATACAAGCTTTCAATGTCACTAGTGGCCAGTACTGTTCTATTGCTTACAGTAATGCCATCTATCTTTCCCAGTAGATCCATTGTGTCTCTGAAATGTGATGGTAATTGTGTTACATATTTTCTCAAATGTTTATTAATAAAATTACTGGCTTTTTCACCCAGGCTCCCTAATTCCTGACACTATTGGGCGTCCCGGGGGGTTCATTTCATTTTTATGCATCTTGTGTAGCATATAGTAGGTGGCCGTTTTTGAATTCTCTACCCATAGGTATTTCAAATCTGTTTTATTGATTATTTCTTCTTTATATGCTTTATTGATCATGTTGTGGTATAAACTCAGGAAATTCTGGGTGGGGCTGAAGGTTAATTCTTTGTAGCAGTAAACATCCATCAATTGTCTTCTTGCTTCTTGGAGATACATATTTCTTGGTCAAATAACGACGTTTTCTGCCCTTGTTGGAAGATTTTATTTCCACATCATCCCAATTTTTTATTTCATCCATGGCTCTTTTCTGCCTTACTCAAATTATGTTCTGTGTATCTATCAGACATGATACGATCTAATTCCTTGGATACCACTTTCATATACACCTCTATTTGTGGACATATTTTAGCATCAGGTGTAAAAGTGGATTTTTTCTTCAAAACTGGTCTTCCCAAACTTATTTCAATGTGACTATCAGGGTTCTCATTCGCCAAATCTTCCAACATGGAAATCGCTATCTCATCTTATTCATCAAAATCAACTTCACTAGTACATTTTTCTGAAAGGAGATCATGAGGATTTTTTTCATTTTGAAAAATTTGTGTAGAAGTAATTTACGTGCAAAGAGGTTAAGGTCCTTTTACCATTCAAACCTATTCAAATTATTCATGGATGAAAATGATAAACCCTTACTGAATAGGGAAATATGTTCTTCATTCAAGATTTTATCTGATAAGTTTATTATTCTCAGTGTGTCCTGTTGATCCTCTATCTTCTGTGATTTCTCTTCCGTCTGAGGCATTTCTTCCCATCTGGTTTTGTTGTTCCTTGTTCTTTCCCTCAGATCTGACCCCGTCTATGTATTTTCTCCTATAGTTTCCTCTACCACTTGCGTTCCTCGTCCTAAAAAATACCGTCCACCATATGTAGTGCTTTGCACCTCATTGTCCGAGGATTCTATTTTTGAAGTTGAGTAGCAGACTATCGGATCAAATGTTTTTCTCCCTCTTTCTCTATTCCATTTGAAGATTATATTTTGCGAATAACCATTCTTATCTCTTGAGAACTTCCTCCTTTTTTGTTCTATTGTTAATCTTTCATTTTTATCTATTTCCCTTTCAAACTTATCAAATGTTTTTTGGAATTTTTCCAAACCTTCAAAAGCTTTTAGTCTATCTCCCAATCTTTCTATCTCCTTAGTACTGTATATTTCTCAAACATCATATTATCATGCTTGATTATGTGCATTAATTCTTGAGAGCGTTTCAATAGGGTTCCTTCCCATTCCTTATTAAGATATTCTGTTGCCAATTCATAGGCTGGAAAAACATTAGGTCTTAAACCTCTCGGAGAGAGATTATGTTTAACATAGCTTTCAAAGGTTGTTCTACTCCAAAAGGTTTTAGTCTGTTTTAACCATAGAAATTTTAATTGAAATGCATCCTCAAGCCAATTACAGTTTGAACATCTAATATATTTTATTTTGCTGATTTATCAATTAATGTTCACAATAAAAGTTACGTTTTAATAGTATTATATATTTTTGTCAATATACATGTCCATTCCGTTAATAGGACTACTTTTTCTATTCTGTTCTTGGAAATACGTCTGTACACACTACCATTTTTTCAAAGTGCTTGACAGACAGAATATACTACAAGCAGTGCTCGGATAGAACTTCAATTTAGTTCGAAGAGGGTACGAACTGCAAGTAGGTATTTTCTGTCTGAGAGCAAACATCGACCAGAATTCATTGTCCTAAAAGAGGCATATTTCTACCAAGGTAAAAGGGCCTTTATTTTTGACTGTAAACATCAATCTTCCTAAGATAACCATAAAAAAGCAAGGTAGACAACAAGAAAACACAGTAAAGCAGAAAGGCTACCATCCTGCAGCCACACATTCCGTGAAACTCAGTTGTATAATCAAACAACAATCATATAACACTACAGATCAGTGCATGCTGCAACAAAGGATTTGTGATAGAAATAATGATGGGCACTAAGCTACAAACAACCTTTATCTAAACTTGGACAAAGCACAGTGCTGGTTCAATTACTCAAGCTTTTCTTACAAGATGAAATTCTGTATATTACATGACATATACCACTGTAGTTTTCAGAAAGTGTATTCAGACGTTTGTTCCATGTTAGTACATTAAAAATAACCCACATCAACATGTGAATTACAGTTGACACGTACCTGAGCTATTCTATGATGCTGAAGCTTGATTACCCGTGAGACGGCCATCTGCATGCTCCCAAACACTGCAACCACCTCTAAGATCTTATCATCAAATGAGGGAGCACCAAATATCTGGAGAGAGCAAATATTAGCAAATTAATGTGGTTTACCATGAATAACCACAAAAGATTAATGTAAATTCACAATTTATCATATATTTCTATATTTTATTGCTGGTGGCCAGGAAAAGTCATATAATTAGAGTCTTTACTGCTTGGACATAAGGAACTGGAAATTAAACGTGGACAACTCCTGTAGACCTCACTAAAAGGTATAACATGCCTTTTTTTGGTCAAAGAACAGTTTTTTATTTTTCATTTTAACAACAAAATAATATAAACATCATTTGTAGACCATGATTTTTTTAACATTTATTAAATCAATTCAACATGTTTACTCCAAAAATGACTGGTGATCTGAATGGTAGCATAACTTGAAATTGTGGGAAAACATCTTAAACACAATGTCACAAAGGATAAAACCAATATCACATTTAAAAAAAGTCCAGAAGTGGTGCACTTATTCAAGGAGCAACAAAAGCAAATGAACATTAACACACACACACACACACACACACAAAATCTGTAGCTTGAAGTAACAACCAGAATTTCCCCAAATTTGGTAGGGAGCAATTATGACATGGGAAGCAGAAAAAGTTTTAGTGCACAAAGTTGGTGATAGAGGGAATATGGCGTTGTAGAATAAGACTAAACTGTAAATGATTGATTTCTTTTGTGTTACACTAATGATAAACACAGCAATACATATGTTTTAGCTAATAAAGCTGTTGATGAAGAAGAACTCTGTAACCCCAGAACATGTTAACAATAACAGATCAATGTTTTATTAAAGTATAGTGTTGTCCTAAAGTCTAAATACATAAGAAAAATTAACACTTTTTAACAAAATGCAACTTTATAAATCTCTTTATTTTGAAAATAAGCAGTGTGTAATATACAGTAACAGGCAAAGGTTAAGGATATACAAGTTCAGTAACAGTAAAAATTGTTGTCGGTAAACTTGAATCAAGAAATCAACTATTAATATGTATAGAGGAGAGGGGGGAGCATGTGGAAGAGGGATCAGAGTACGGTGGCAAGAAGAAGTAAATAGGTAGGGTTCATGAGGGTGAAGAGGAGCGTGTGGTAGGGGCTAGTAAGGAGGAAAAGAGGTGGAGGAAGGAAAAAGGAACAAGGGGTTGGGGGATGGACATTTGGGAACACAAAGCGAGCAAGTATGGAGCGGGGTAGAAGTGAATGAGGAAGTAAAAACATTTAGTGGTGCCAGGCAGTGTGGCAAAGTGAGAGAACCAAGGCATCCAGACTGCATGGTACTTAGCGATAGTGCTGTTAAGAAGTCCAGTGAAATATTCTATTTGAGACACGAACCATATTCGGTCCACAACCTCTTGTTGGCTAATTCGATATATTGCTGCACAAGCAATATGATATAGCATATGAAGAATCAATTTGGCAGTGTGTTTGAAAAGGTGTGGGACTGGGAAGCAGAGTAATAGGTGCATTGGGTGGATAGATAGTGTCCTGTAACAGTAGTGATGAAAAACACAACCATAGACCAAAATGGAGTGATTTTGAGACATGACCACCAAGTATGAAAAAAGGTGCCTGGATGGCCACACTGCTTCCAGCAGGGAGCGAGGGACATCTGGGTAGCTCTTATTCAGGCGTTTTGGAACAATGTACCAAGTAGTTAGAACCTTATAAGAGTCCTCTTGTATGGCAATACTAATTGAGGATTTATTAGTAGTGGAGCTCATCAGATCCCAGGAATCCGGACCGAGACCATGACCAAGGTCCCTTTCTGAGGCTTGTTCGTGGACGAACAAAATAAGGGAGTCTGGGGATAGGACAGTGCGATAAAGCAGCTAGATGAAGCCTCGATCTAACGGGTGGTATATACAGTAGCGTTCCATAGGGGTAGTCACATATGACAATTCAGTTCAGGCTAAAGAGGCGGGGTCAGGTTCTTAAATGGGGGATAGCAAGTCTATTATCTTCCGCGACGCAAGAAAAGGTAAAGTCATGACACCAAAATCCACTATCAGCTTGTGGGGGAAGCCCCACTTATAGCGACCCCCGCGATCATGGAGGCCACAAATGAGGTCAAGAAGATCCATTCTTTTGGAAATACTTTGGGGGATGTCCTGGAAGAACTGGAGCTTGGCTATGTCATGTAACACATTGAGTTTAACATGTGTGAATTAGATTAGCAGCTTCTTGTCATTGAAGCTCAGGAATCTGATAACATCGCAAGGAGGTTTAGGCCTGAGTGCATATTGGGGTCTTTCAAGCGGTAATTGACGAGAGCCAAGGATCGGGAGGAAATTTTAAAGCAGATCCTTCGAGAAAGGTACAACATTCGCATCCATAACCTCACTTCAATCAATTGCTCAAGACCAGCTTGAACCCTACTTGATATTCCAAATTTTTGGACTTCATTTCCTCAAGTTCATTTATGATGAGATCACGGTCTATGTTGGCTTCATGCTCAAATTTATGAAAAGCGTCTTGACGAGACTCTAGCTTGGAGCCCTAGGCGGAGGAGGAGAGGATACAGCCTTGTCTAATTTGAGTTCCAGCGATTCATTAAGCTCCATGATCAGAGATTTTAACGCCTGGATGTCATCTTTGGTGGATGGGGCAGATAGCGGTATTGTCATAGTCAGCTTGGTTTGTAGGTGGTGGGGGGGGTGACTACTTGGCTTTAGAGCTGGATCTGTGCATGGGAGCAGTAGTTAGTAGTGTTGTGAAAGGAGGGCACTCTAAGCAAATGTGAGGATATGACAGGCGAGTTTACTGGTCTGGTGGGGTACACCCAGGACGCACAGGATGGTAGGCTCACTCTGTCATCAAGGAGATAGGTAGAGTGTGAAGGGCTGGGAGATGTGGCATGAGGCCAATATAACCAGTACTGTATGGCAGTAGATTGGCCGATATGCAATGGTGTGCAAAGCGCAGATCACACGTGCATTATAGTAAAAGGGTGGTTGAGGGGGACATGAAGGGTAGGAAACCCTCTGTGGTAACCCTCTCAGGGAGGATGTTGATATGAGATGGAGAGCTGAAGTGGAGGATGTGATCTACTCTGCCAGTAGAAGTGACCTTGGTGACAGAGGTTTTAGGCGGTTGCAAGGCTGTCTTATTAAAGCGGGTAAAGGTCAGGGAGGGACACTATTCGTAGAAACCTCGGTGTGGCTGAGCTAAAGTATATGGCTCTGGTGATCTGGAGCCAAGAATAATAATGCGAGATATGTAGGATCCAGTCTGTGTGTAGCAAGCCTCAACAGCTGCAGGTGGTCGATGATAGCAGGACAGCCCCCCTAGTGAATTCAGTATGGCAGGACTAGTAAGCTTGCAGATGGCTTCCCGTCTGGTGTGTCTTGCCAGATGGTAGCTGTGGCGGACCTGGAGAGGGGTTCAGATGTGGAGGCCGGGAGCCAACGTTGGCTGATGCGGCTGCTCCTAGGCTCTCTGCAGGTCAGCCAGTGGTCTGGGGATGGAGCAGGAAAGCCACCGAGAGACTACGATGACCGCTGTCAGATATGGACACACATACCCCAGTGGTTAAGGCAGCTAGGGTCCGGGGTGGAGAGGCGAAGAAGTGTAAGATGTCATTCAGTCTGTTGGCTGTAGATGACTGGGAGTCAGAAGAGGGACGGCAGACAGACAGTCCGCTGCAGGAGAGGTCTGGGTCCTGGTAGCAGGCAAAGGAGCGTCTTGACAGCCCAAAAGCAGAAGCTCAAATTACTGCTGCAGCGGCGGATAGGGGTCCGATGATGGAATGTTACTGGACAGACAAGTCATACCAGATGGATAGCAGATGCTGTTGGAGCCTTCTCTGGCTTGCCCAGGTGGCCAGTGATTCAAGAAACTGTCCCTTGTGGGTGCTCTAGCATATGGATTCCAAGATGGCAACACCATCCCCGGAGATGCCATGGAGATCAGCTTGGTGAACGGTGCAGGACCACCCCAGTTTCTGGGGCACCAAGAGGTCTCAGAATGGTAACTCAGAACGGCGTAAGGCAAGACAAAACTTGGTGCCAACAACGGAGCTCAGAGGTAAGTGACCGCCATCTTCAGCACACAAATCGGAAATCAACAAAATGCAACTTTATTCACAAATGTAGAAACCCTTTAAGAATGCCTTTGAAAAGACACAAAACATGAATTACCTAAAAAAAAAATGACATTAGAAATGCAATTTAGCGAACAACTTCAGATGTTTTAATGCAAGTTCACCATGAATAGAATCTCTATGAATCTCTATGCATTTTCAGGTAATAGCAACCATACAGAGCATATTTTGTTTCACCAAACAATGGAATGTTCCCTATATATGGAAACTTTTAAAACACCCTGTAGTTTATCTTGCATTTAATAAGCAAAATACTAAGTAATAGTTTGGGAACCTGTGCACCTGTACAGTGGTTTTCTGCTGATATGGTCCTTTGAGGTTTATATTAGGGGGCTCAAGTGACCCTATTGCTGTTTCAGTGAAGTAGTTCTGTATTATCCCACTCTGACCACAGATAAATGAGTAACAAGTCTTCTTGAGCAACACTACAGCCACTGAGGCTATACTACACTATGCACGTGCCCTCTCTGTTTGTCCGAGTTTTGCTGTGACCCCTGATCAGAGGAGCGACTCCACTGTCTGCTATTCTGACACACACGTGTGTGGTAACCAACAATGCTGCAAGTGGAATAATAAAATAAATATGAATGAAAAATGCCCCAATTTCTGCTTTTGCAGTTCAATAAGGATGCTGGTGTTATATAGTTCTGGTGTAATGAGAAAAGATGGCAAATCATAAACAACCATTAATGGAGAAATACAAATGTGTCCTCATACATCTTAGCCTTCTTGCGCGCTGAACAACCCTTCTAATCGCTTACACTGTAACGTAGAGTTTTGCATGCAGATACACCTGCAGTTGCACACAGAATATAGGCATGCCGCATATCATTTTAATCAGCAGAAATTGCTTGTGCATCCTATTTACACCGCTGTGCAAATAAGAAGCATTTGAAAGTAAAAAGTCACAAGGAAAGACGCCATGCGCTGCCGAGTCACACAGCACTCACACGTTCTGTGTAACGTGACTTATAATGCATAGAGGATAGATGAATGTAGACACAACGTAACATGTCAAAAAGTGTCAATTAATGAATATGAACAGATGCAACATATCACATCGCCCCAAATGGATTCTGTAATCTCCCATTCATATCACATTTCCAAGAAATGTCTCTTTTCTCGTATGACAAGATTTCTGCACTGGCTACACAAAAGTTCCCACGCCTAAAATAGCGACAATATCTGGAATCTGCAGTGTATTTCTGGTCCAGCAAGAATAATATTAAGAGGAAAAGAATATGAGAGTAGATTCTCCACAACACCGAAAGAAAATAAACTGTTTAAAGGCAAAGCCTGATCGAGACGACTTCTGCTCTGCTGAACTTACATCATCCTCTTTTGTTCCACCCCAGAAGTTGGTGCCACCGGCATAGCTAGGAATGTTCAAAACTGCAATACCCTGGAGGCTTGGAAGCGGGATATACTGTCCATCACACTGCAAAGAATAAAGCATGGAGAACAAAGAAGAGAACATCAAGGCTTGTTTAACAAGAAGGTATGTGATGTAATGTGCAGGCCACACATACAAACCACTGAAATTAACTCCTTGCTGAGTAGCTAACAGGATAAATAATATTCCTGAAGTTATTTGGGGATTAAAATGTTTGTTGAACAAAGAGTTATGCTTCTTTTGTTTTTATTGAATTACATTTTTAGAGCAAACCTATATTTAATTGAACAGTCTTCTAGCAAACTACCATTATAGGGGTAAACAGACAGGTAAACTCTCTTCACACAAGAATAGCCATGGGTTTAATAGTTGACGCAAAGAATTCTGCCAATTTATATTTCACTGTGCTCTCTGTAATGAATGGACTCAAAGGGGTTTATATTTTGTGGTTTTGCTAAGGGATTTAATGATGCAATTGTTTAAAGTTAAAACATTGTGTATATTGCCTTTGAAGGAAAAAACAAATGCAAACAAATTGGCACTTTAAATCACAAGGCAAAATCAACCATTTGTAAACGCACCGTTTGATAAATAAATCCCTAAAAGTTTCAATACGACACTGCACAATTATTACATTTAATGGTAAATGCAAGCAAAGGGGAAACTAAAAGGATCAGCAAGTAAGTTGGCCATGCAAGTGGTTAAATTGCACAGATCTAGGTCATCCAGACACGATGCAATGCTCTCTGCATTCCCTGCTGCTTCGGAAAGGCAAGTGGCCTCACTCATGAGCAGATCAACGTAATTTGCCGGCATGATTTACCATCCCAATGAATAAATTCCAATCTGTAATGGATATTGATCTATCAGAAAGAAGCCACACCATGGCGCAAATATGAGTTACCAAAATCACATGGTCTAGATGTAAATTAGCATCCTGCAGCGCATTACCTCGAGCTGAACCTTCTGCTCCAAATTCTTATACGTTCTTTGCAGCAATTCTTTGGTGCCGAGCACTCCATACCACATCATGTTTTTCGTCCGGCTTCTGGGGTAAATTGTAAGAGTTGACATTAAATCTTAAACGAAATGCTACAAATAAAAAAGGTCAGCACAATGCATAGCATTATAACATCTCAATGTACCTTTACATTTACAATATGTATGGGTTGCTCATTGACTTTCAGATTTTAGTTTTAAAACATAACAAAAATGTCATGGCTGTTAAGCAAAAAATAATAAATCCATCACTCTGTTACATTGTCTTTCTTTCTTATAATGCAATATCAAATGGCTTGTGGTTACAATATGAAATCAGAGTAAGCACATCATTTGCAATATAAAATATCAAATACTGTTTCTGCAGCTTTGATGCAAACTGATATGTAACAATGTTTTATGTACCTGCACTTTTCAGGGTGTTCCTCGCGCTTGTTGTTAAATTCTAGAGAAATTTTCGCATCTAAACCAATACCAAAGTAGTTGTTCATCACACATTTTTCTGAATAGCCTTCTCTGTGAAGTTAAAAGGAGAGTAATCATTACTCAAACTGCACGTAATGATAAAGAATATATACGGAATGCAGTCACAGGCCGGTATCCTATTAGCAGCAGTAATTTGCCGTGGCAAAATGATCCGGCGAGGCTATCCAATTAGCCCCGAAAGCCGGCACTTAACGGGGATTGTGATTCACCTGCCTTAGGCAGGTAAACTAAAATCCCCAATACCAGCCCCATTTTCATTGCCGTTATAACGAAAAACACACAAGTTTCATGGACCCTTTGTGTTTTCAGATGAAAACAGGTCATTACATTCATTAAAAAAATGGGCTCTAATTGGATAGCCAGATAACGACCATAGGGCAAAAATAGGGTTAAAAGCCAGTTATTTTTTGCTAGAAAAATTTACGTTCGCGTCTTTCAAATGTTTTTCTTGTTCCGTTCGTTCCGATGCCTACAGTTAGGCACTAGAATGGGGAGTCTTAAGCCGCATACACACTAGACGATGTGTGTATACGGCAATGTTGTCATCGACGAGCTCGGTGGGGTGCCGACATCGTTATACACACTTGGCGATGCCGACAAGGGACGATCAATTGAGGGGGGATGAGCGGGGCCATGCTGCATTCAGCAGCATGGCATCGCTCATGATCTCCCCAGATTGGGCTGGATATAAAGCCGACTAGGAATATCGTTAACGACCTGCAGGAGCGCGCATTGTTAGGTTGTTCGGACCATACACACTAGACGATATATGAACGATATATGAACGATATATCGTTGAACGATATGGTTATCGTTCAGTTTTATCGTCTAGTGTGTATGCCCCTTTACTTACTGCCAGAAACTATGCAGGAACCCCCAGAAATCATCCTCTCGTCACCACCAGACCAGGTGTCACCAGGGAGGTTTTGTGGTCATTCTAATCACATCGACATTTCATCTGTGTTTAATGTCGATGTGGTCAATGCCGACATACTGACAAAAGATACCCACACCCCATAAAACACATTATTGGTACTTCAACCATTAAAATAGTTATTGAATAGTAAACTTGTAACCAAAATATTCTGTGCAGGTGTAAAATTCTAATAATGCCATAAAAAGATAAAACCGTATTTCCGTGATACATGTTCTAGTGATCACTGCTAATTTGAAAGGGTTTATTAACAGTCTCAATTCAAGTTATATGTTAATTTATAGTAGGGCTGCTCTCTAGATCTGTGAAATGCAAATCCTAGACAGGAATTACCTTTTAATGTGGATTTATCACAGAAGTGGACCTCATGAGTGTACATATATGGAATGAGACTGGGTATTAACAAGCTATCTAATAATGTGCTGGTGAACAAGTGAAAAAGTCAAGCAATACACTTACAACCACATGCACTGTATGGTATGTACTGTAACTACATCTCAAGCGTATATTATAAGCATTTGAAAGTGTCTTGTGCCCCTGCCTATGCTGGCCGCCTTAAGGTAAGAAACACTCAGTACAGCTTAATCAAGTGTACTGTGGATGACATATCGGAAAAAGAAAACCTTAAAATATTACATTGCAGGAAGTTCTTTTCAGTGATATCTAGGCATCTACTGTATAGATAAAATGATTCCCTATGAAGACTTTCTTGTATTTACCAGTCCAAACAGTGTATATATAGTTGTGGCAAATGGAGCCCTGACTGGTGGCCAATATTTCAGCTATGGCTAGAAAGCTTATTTCTATATTGCTCACACTGCAGGGACTTTAGGCACTTCAAATGGTTCATTCATTTAAGTTATCCAGTACATCTAATTTGCTATACTGTCACTATTCTCATGCAAAAATGGGTGCAGCTACTTTAACTACATCATTTGTATATATAAAATGAGGAAGAGATTGTGGACAAGACCAGGTGAAAAGGGAGTAGATAGCCAACATTCTCAGCCCACACTGGGTGCACATTAACAATTGGTGGCAAGTAGTAATGCATTAGTAAGCAGATGTGCCTCTTCCCATAGCATTTATTACAGAGCGCTAAAGTGTTTAACATGGATGGCACAATCAGCATACATTACTTACAAAGAGTCTAAATCCGGATCAATAAAAGGAGAAGCACCAATTGTGTCTATGTTTGCCAATAACATTTTATTGATGATGGAGCTGCCAGCAATGGAAGCTGCCAATCCAGCTCTCAAACCTATTGGAAAAAAGCAGAAACGTTAGTTAGGGAATGGGAGATAAAAAAAAAAGCTGCCAATAATTTTATTTTCCTTTTATTTGAAAGTATGGAAAAAAATAAATGGAAGCTGGAAGTGAAAGTTACATTCCGGGGCTTGGATCCATAAAGTATGTAAGGCCCCTGTTCCCCATCAGATCAAAAAAGTTTGTGATTTCGCGAAGAAAAAAATGGTCTAGGTTAAAAAAAAAATGGAAGTTATAAAATCATATGAGTAGATTTACTAAGGTTGATACAGCTTATTGCAGGCACCAGCCCAAATTCTGAAATTTGCTAAAACGAAAATATGACTCTAGAATTCAATAATAACCAGTGTTATGTATGTGTGTGTGTGTGTATATATATATATATATATATATACACACATATATACACACACACTGTACATGTATATATGTATATGTATATGTATATATATATATATATATATATATATATATATATATATATATATATATACACACACACACACACACACACACACACAGTATATACACACGTACATGCTGTAGATATACATATATACACAAACACAAAGTGAGAGAGAGATTCATTTGAAGATGGTAGCACTCCATTGTTTTTAAAACAATAAGATGTTTAGACTGAACCTTCGTGTAATAATCTATTTATTGTTTCAAACCTCGTGGAGTGCCTCCATCTCTGAATCACTGTTACACACACTTCTCAGGGTTCACTCTAGGAATTAATGTAACATGGATGTGAGCATATCTCTCTCTCAACAAAAAAAAAGGAAAGGACTGTAAAATAAACCAATTTGGAAAAGCTTATCACCTAAAATAGGCACTCACTATGTCTACTACTTCTCTCAGAGCCGTATGCGGAATGGGCCGGGAAAAGCTTTGGTTTTAGTATTACAGTACGACCACCTGTGATCCATTAATGGATAAATCCAATTATCATTCAACTTAAATAGTGGCAGAATTGTGGTTGTAATAGGTCAGGGATCTTTTCAGCTTGGGAAACTCATCCTGCCACTGCTGTAGTTCTACAAAGTCTCCCTAAAACAGAAAGGGGAATGCAAAGCAACTGCATTAGAACACTGGGCCTGATTCAGAGCCGCTCGTAAGCGGCCGCTCGTTCGCTCTGAGCGATGTTCGCACAACTGCGCATGGGTCGTAATGTGCATGCGCAAACCAGTCATTGCGGTCGGAAATCATGCGCTCGCAAAACAGCGAGGGGCTGCTAATTTGATTGGCAGAATGTACCGTTTGTGGGTGGTAACAGGGGAAGGTGCTTGAAAACGGGGGAGTGGAGATCCGAACGCAAGCGTGCCAACTGTAAAAAGGGCGTTTAATGGGAGTGCATAATTAGTAAAGGAGCGTCATCGACCACGTCACTTGGTTGTCTTTTAGCCTGAACTGCTCGCAGTGATTGCGGTAGGAAAATCCTACCACAAGTACTGCGAGCAGTTCTGATGCCTTTCGATGTTCCCGATTAATCTAATAAATACCGGAGATGACGTGTGTTGCGAACGACAAAGGGGCGAGCGAGCGCATTTTACGTTCGCTCGCTCAGACATAGAGGCGTCAACAAACCGCAAAGAGCGAGCGCTCAATTTAAATAGCCGGTTCCTTTTTTGGAACGACCGTCCGCAAATAGCGTCCGGGTCTGAATCAGGCCCTCTGTGTTTAAAGGTAATTCTTCTGGGTGGTCAATCTGCCGGCTGGGAAAGGCAGTAGTAGCAAAAAAAATTAAATAATTTATGATGGGAATTAAGTTATTACCAACAACTATTACATTTTAAAGCAATTTTTAAGAATGACTCAAACTATCAAAGTACAAACCACTCCAGCCCCATCTTTGACACACAATACTTTTCAGTGCTGAGTTATTTGAAAATAACCCTGAGGTTAATCATAACCAAAGATGCACATAGCAAAAATAACTTGATTGATGCCTCTTTAGTGGTATGTTAGGTACTCATGAATACAAACGTCCTCCAACCAAAGAGTGGTAGATGATGTGAACCTAGTGCATATGCAACAACAGCACATTCAGGAGCCTCCGACTCTCATATAGGCATAAGCACGCTGTTTTTATGTGCAGCTTGAGGCCCTTAGGAATTGCACTGACAGACCTATGGCCTTAGTAGTTTAAGCCCAGCTACATGGAGAGGACTGGTACAAACCAGCCTGTTACTGAAATTCCACATCCATAAAAGAAATATACTTTTTACGGTTGTAACACAGATAGCAGACAGTGCCCTATTAAAAAAATAAATAAATAACTTTTTTGACAGTGTCTCCAAGTTATTGGTTCACTTATTAATGGTTTATCTTAGGGTATCACAATTATATAATGGGCATTATTTAGGGGGAAAAGGAGATTTATGTTCTTACCTAGTTAAATCCTTTTCTTCTAAATACATAGGGGTCACAGGTTTTAGACAGTGGGGTATAGGCTGGAGTAGGAGTTCGGGCACCAAATGGTTATTCTTTTTCTCCCAGCAGCCCAAGCTTCTTCTCCCCTATGCCTCGTCCCGAGCCCCAGGCAGACCAGTTAAGTTAGCAAGTCCAAGGCAGGAGGAAGAAAGAGGAGAAGAAAGACTGGCACACACACAGATCCACACACCCAGGAAAGACTGACAGGGGAACGGGAAGCAGAGTAAAAACCCCACAAGCCAGGTGCGTCAGGGTGGGCGCCCTGTGTCCCCCATGGATTTCAAAGTAAAAGATTTAACAAGGTAAGAACATAAATCTCCTTTTCTTCTATATACCCTAGGGGACACAGGCTTTAGACAGTGGGACGTCCCAAAGCTATCCACCTAAGGGAGAATACGCTTGTGTGCTGCGCTGAGAACCCTTCACCCGAAAACCGCGTTGGTGAATAGAACTTGAGAAACTTATGGGCAGAGGACCACATGGCCACCTTACAAAGCTGCTCTGCAGAGACGCCAAGTCGAGCTGCCCAAGAAGTACCCACCAACCTGGTGGAATGAGCTGTCACCACAGCCGGGGCAGGAAGGTCCGCCACAGATTAAGCGAGTGGTCGAACGGAGCCATCTGGCCAAAGTCTGCTTCGTAGCTGGCCAGCCCTATTTGTGAAAGTCATAGAGGACAAAAAGGGACACTGTCTTACAGAGATGTCAGGTTCTGTCCACGAATATACTCAGAGGGCCCTCAGACATCCAAAGAGGCCCCTCCTCCAGCAAAGAATCAGGTGCTTGAAAGACCAGGACCACGATTTCCTGGTTGATAAGAAACCACCTTAGGAAGGCAGACAAATCATGTCTGAAGAACAGCCTAGTCCAAGTGAAAACCAGAAATGAGCGATCAGATTACGCGCTCAAGTCTGACACCCGCCGGGCCGATGCTATGGCAAGTAGAAAGACAGTCTCCCATGTGAGTCAGCGAATGTCCACAGAAGCACCAAAGACAAGTACCATGGAGCCACCGAAGGAACAAAGTTTGAACGTGGAGAACACCCTGCAGGAAAGTCTGTACATCAGGCATTAGAGCAATCTGCCTCTGGAAGAGAACAGAAAGAGCAGAAACCTGCACCTTCAAAAGAAGCTAGGCGGAGACCCAAGTCCAGACGTGCCTGCAGAAAGCAGAGGACCTGCTAGAGTTGAAATGACCTAGGGTTAAGCCCCCTAGCTGAACACCAAGTAAGTCCGCCAGACTCTGGCAGAAGGAAGTTTACGGGCATTCAGCATGGTACGGACGACTGATCTAGAGAACCCTTTAGCTCTCAGGATGGATTTCTGAAGAGCCACCCCGTCAAAGCGAGACGAGCCAGAACCGGATAGAAGCACGGGCCCTGAGACCGAAGATCCGGCCACAGAGGCATAGGGGATCCATGTATAAAGCTAGGCGAGGCCAATTGGGAACTATCAGGATCACAGTGCTGCCTTCCAACTTCAACTTGCGGAGGACCCGCGGAATCAGCGAGATCGGAAGGAAGATCTACACTAGCTGGAAGGTCCACCGAACCGCTAAGGCGTCCACCAGAAGGTATGGTGCAAGAGCCATGCCTCTGTAGCTTGTGGTTGTGAGAGATGCCATTAAGTTGATGTCCAGCAAGTCCCAGCAAAGAACAAAGAGCTGAAAAGCACCTGGATGAAGCCTCCCAGCCAAGCAGACTTGTGTCGGTGGTATGGAGGACTCATTCCTGAATCCAAAAAGGGGCGACCCTTGTCCAAGTGGGAACCCTGGAGCCACCAAAAGAGAGTAAACTGAACCTCCCGAGAGAGAATGATCTTTTTCATCCCGAGCTGCTGATGTGACTTGTTCCACCGGGACAGGGCAGAACTTCCATTTGAAGAGGCTGGAAGCGAAACTGAGCATACTCCACCATGTCGAAGATGGAGACAAGAGAGCCCAGGATCTGCATGCAATAGTGTATTGACACTCCTGGTTGATATGAAACCATCGTATGACCTGCAAATTTTGGTCTGTAGGTCCCAACGCTTCTCCACTGGGAGGGAGACCCACTGCACCTTGGAATCCAACAAGGCCCCCAGATAGCACATCTCCTGCGATGAAGTCAATGAGGATTTTTTGCAATTGATGATCCATCCGTGGGACTGGAGCAGATCCATGAGACGGACATGTTCCTGGGGGCCCTCCAGTGATAGGGCAAGGATCAGTAGGTCGTCCATATAAGGAAGAATCCCGATACCAGTGTGCCGCAATTGAGCCGGCAATTACCACCAAGATCTTCGTGAGCTGTGGAAAAACCAAATGGCAATGCCTGAAATCGGAAATGGTCCTCCCGGACTGCAAACCTGATGAAGAGCTGGTGACTGAGCCGGATAGTAACATGCAAATAGGCATCTTGGTTTTCCAGGGAAGCCATGAAATACCCCACCTATAGAGCCAGAATGATGGATCACACAGACTCCAAGTAAAATCTAGGGATCCATAAAAACCTGTTGAGGGTTGAGAATTGGTCGGAAGGAACAGTTCAACTTCTTAACCAAGAAGAGGTTGGCATAAAACCCCTGGCCTCTCTGAGACCAGGGAACTGGAACAATTACTTTTGCCTGGATCCCCTGGAAAGCCTGTGGAAATAAACTGGTTTGGAGACCGCTCCCGAAAGATTAGGAGAGAACCCTTTGGACCCAGGTGTCCGATGTGGTCGCCATCCAGGAATTGAGAACAGCAGAAGTCGGCCGCCCACAGTGGGATCCCCTAGGTGGAGGCCCACCCTATCAAGCGGCATGTTGGAGGCAGGGCATCTGGTAGACCAGGGCTGTTTAGTACTGGGCTTGGAACCCTTGGATAAGTAACCATGGAACCTTGAGAATGGCTGCCCCTTGGCTTTAACCTACAAACCAAAGGAGCGAAAATTAGACACTCTCATCCTAATGGCTACCGCAGAAAAACAGAAGGATGTCTTGGGTGCCTCCGTGGCCACAATTTTGGCCAAATCTGGCCCAAAGAGGATGTCCTTGGAAAAGGAAGAGCCACTTAGGCTTTTTTAGAGTCCGAGTCAGCGCGCCAGGAATGAAGCTAGATGGCTCGTCTAGAAGGAACAGAGGACGCAGATACCTTGGATGTAAGGACACCCGTGTCTATCACTGTTTCGCCGAGATAAAAGGCTGCCTCTCTGATGTGTTCCACGAAAGACAGCAGCTCAGTACTATGGGTAGCAGAGCTGAGGCCACTTTCAAGGGCGTCCACCAAACTACCAATGGCCTTAGCCACCCCAGTGGACACTAGGGTTGGACACGCTATGGCACCTGCATGGGAATAAATCAATTTGAGGGAAGACTCCAACTTCCCATCAGTCTGATCCTTAAGGGAATAGGAAGGGTAGCGTTCTTTACTAAGTGGGCAATGTGATCATCCACCAAGGGAGGAGACTCCCATTTGGCCCAATTCGCAGCAGGCAGGGAATAAAAAAAAAAAAGGCAGTGCGCTTAGAAACCTGGAAGCACCTATATTAGGGTAATCACATGCCTCCGCTAGTAGGTCCTCCAGCTGCGCGGAAGCAGGGAATTCTGCTTCTGGCACTTAAACACTAGAGCACTAGCCTTAGGGGCCTGCTCAGCATCCTGGATGCAGAGGATCTCCCTACCCCCCCTTAATCAGGGAGTCTAAGTTTACCTGAGGTAGGGAGTCTTCCGAGATACAGGAGGATTCGACATTGGAAGTATTAGACATATCATCCTCATGGACTGAGGAACCCTCAGAGTCCAAATCATATCCTGACAGGGGTGTAGAACTATCTTGCCTAGAGTGTCTGTGTCTGAACATGCAATCCCTATCCAACATTCGTTGGAAAACCGCAGACACCTGTGCTAAGCCCTGCACCAACTGCGCAAAGGACTGCATCCAAGGCAGTTCTATGTTAGTTGGCTGCACAGGACCCTGAGACAGCATAACCGGGGGCAGCTGGGTTCTTGAAAGGACACTCACAGGGGGAGCAGGCCGTGGGTTTGCAAGTTTAATATCTAACTGCAACATTACCTGTGAGAGGGAAGAAGCCCAAGCCGGTTCTTGGCAGGAAGTTGTGGCCAACTGACCCTCTTACTGCACAGCTGTAAAATACTGGACACAGATTATCTTGGTCCTGAGGAGAAAGTATAGTGGTACAAGTCTTGCAGTTATGCAATACAGGAGTGCCCACCTCCATTGGTTCTTTGTTCTTGGAAGATATGATATAGAAATCCAAGACCATATCACCACACCAAATGTT
Source organism: Taudactylus pleione (assembly GCA_031769625.1). Classification (NCBI taxonomy): domain Eukaryota; kingdom Metazoa; phylum Chordata; class Amphibia; order Anura; family Myobatrachidae; genus Taudactylus; species Taudactylus pleione. The sequence continues at coordinate 13,430,898 of JAUIMM010000005.1, read as the reverse complement.
AAGTAACAGAAGTGTGCAACCCATGGGTGGAGCAATGAATGCCACTGCACCACAGTAGTGAGGGTGTTACTGAACCCCACAACAATGATCTGTAAGCTATCTGAACAGAAAAATGCAGATAGAATAGAAAAACACAGACAAAATAGAATAATAAGTACTCTGAAAATTCTGCGCAGAAAGAAAAAAGACAGAAATAGAGGACAGTAGACAGGGAGAAAACCGTAAGTACAGTACTCCTATAAAATAAACATACTGTACACACAGCAACATTCAAAGCAAGGCACAAATGGGCAACAATTGCTCAACAATCCAGATCCTAATACGCAGAAAGGAGCATGTATTATATTCTGACTGCAGAGGAGGAGGTATACAGGGAGATAGGAACCCTTGCTGCTCTCCGGAGACTAGCTGAAGCAGGCACAGCCTAAAATAGTCACTCAGCGTCTCAGTGTGGGAGGGGAATCCCTATGGCAGGCTGCCTACAGTGAAGGAACGCGCCAAGGGAGCGGGGTAAGAGCATGGCCACCTCCATGGTAGTGCCCCCAATGCCTGATTGCAAGGTGGTCTAGCAGAGGTGCCAGGCAGCCTCACCGACCACTGTCAGCACCACCGGCAGCTCTCTGCACTTACCTGCCCCCCGGGGTCTGGCTGCGGTTGTGGGACCCTGAAGTGCTCAGAGGGCCCAACTGAAGACAGTAACCCAGTCACCACCGGTGTTGGGGTCCGTGGAGCAGCAGTGTAGGTATCCTATAGGAAGCCTAGCGCTGCCCATTCTGATAAATACAAATCAAAGTAAATAAAAGGTGAGACTACTTAAAGCAGACATCAAACTAAAACTGGTCGAGCTGTGGGTGGGGTATAGGAGAGAAGGAGCCTGGGCTGCTGGGAGACAAAGATTAACTATTCGTTGCCCGGACTCTTATTCCAACCTATACCCCATTGTCTAAAGCCTGTGTCCCCTATGGTATGTAGAAGAAAAAAAATCTTCATTCTTCACATATTATATATTAGAAATAAACAATGTGTGATACAATATGGGTACACTGGTTAATGTATGAAGAATTATTTAAAGAAAACAAAATTGGAGAGACCATGAAGTGGGGAGTATAATCTAGGTTACAATGGAAATATGGCCTGGAACTTGCCTATTGACACCCCACCTAACAAAGAAATATTTTACAGTCACTGATTACAGAAGTTGAGAACTGAACTGGATTGGCTCCATACACATACATAAAAAATATGAGATATGGTAAGAACTTACCCTTGTTATCTCTATTTCTACGAAGTCCATAGGGTTCCACAGGATACCTTGGGGTATAGGTGTGACGTCAGTCGCAGGGCACCAAAGAGTTAAGCTTTCAGCCTCCCAGGATGCACTAGGTCCCCCTCCTATACCCCGCCCCCGGGCCAAGGCACCTCAGTTAGTTACCAAGCCATAGGCCGGAGGAGGAGAAGGAAGAGAGAGAACAAAGATCTGGACACATACAAGAATCACATTCTCACCAGAGGGAGACGGAAAACCGGTGACCAGAGCAAAGCCCATCTGCAGCACAGGTGCGACAGGGCGGGAGTCCTGTGGAACCCTATGGACTTCGTAGAAATAGAGATAACAAGGGTAAGTTCTTACCATATCTCATATTTTCTACTTCAGGGTCCATAGGGTATCCACAGGATACCTTGGGGATGTCCCAAAGCAGTATCCTTTAAGGGTGGGGACGCTCCTGTGCAGAAAGGAGAATCCGCCGCCCGAAGGAAGCATCCTGAGAGGCGAAGGTGTCAAACCTGTAATACCTCACGAAGGTATGGACAGAAGACCACGTAGCAGCCTTGCAGATCTGAACTGCCGAGGCACCACGTCGAGCTGCCCACGAAGGACCCACAGACCTAGTGGAATGAGCCTTCAGAGAAGGAGGGACCGGTAGGCCTTCATGAAGATAAGCTTCAGAAATAGCCATACGGATCCAGGCTGCCAAAGTTTGCTTTGAAGCAGGCCAACCCTTTTTACGGAAGCCATAGAGGACAAACAAAGCGTCCGACTTCCTAAACGAAGAAGTGCGGTCAACATAAGTCCTTAAGGCCCGCACAACATCCAAAGAGGCCTCACCCACGGAAAGACCAGTTGAGTTAAAGGACGGAACAACTATTTCCTCGTTAACATGAAAGTGGGAAACAACTTTGGGAAGAAACTCGGGCCGAGTGCGGAGCACTGCCCTGTTCTCATGAAAAACCAAGAAAGGGGGTCTACAAGAAAGAGCCCCTAAATCAGAAACACGTCTGGCCGAAGCAATGGCCAGAAGGAAAACAGTCTTAGCTGTTAGCCATTTAATATCCACTGAGCCCAGTGGTTCAAACGGCGGTCCTTGGAGAGCCCTCAGTACCACAGCCAAATCCCAAGGCGCCACAGGTGGAACAAAGGGCGGCTGAATACGGAGAACACTTTGCATAAAGGTGCGCACATCCGGGATTGTAGCAATCCTACGGTGAAACCAGACAGACAGGGCCGAAACCTGTACCTTCAAAGAAGCAAGGCGAAGCCCATGATCTAGTCCCGCTTGCAGGAAGGCGAGAATCCGAGACAGACGAAACTTCCGCGGTGCATAACCTCTCGGTCGACACCACTGGAAGAACGTATGCCACACGCGATGGTATATCCTCGCGGAAGACGGTTTCCGAGCTCGTAACATGGTACGCACCACAGAGCTGGAAAACCCCCTGGGACCTCAGCATGGCCGTCTCAACAGCCACGCCGTCAAAGACAGCCGAGTCAGGTCCGGGTGACGACAAGGACCCTGAGACAGAAGGTCCGGTCGTAGCGGCTACCGCAGAGGGCTGTCCACGGACAGACCCTGAAGGTCTGAGAACCAGTGCCGTCTGGGCCACGCGGGAGCTATCAACAGGAGCGTCCCTCCTTCCTGTTTGAATTTCCGGATTACCCGTGGAAGAAGGGAGACCGGAGGGAACAGGTATGCGAACCGGAACGTCCACCGGACGGACAGAGCATCCACCAGAGACGCCCCTTCGTCTCTTGTGCGAGACCCGTACACCGGCAACTTGTTGTTGAGCCGGGACGCCATGAGGTCGATTTCTGGAAGACCCCACCTGTCCACCAGTAGTTGAAAAACGTCCGGGTGCAGGGACCATTCCCCCGGATGAACGTCCTGGCGACTTAGAAAGTCCGCCTCCCAATTTAGCACTCCCGGGATGAAGACCGCTGATATGGCCGGAAGATTGCGCTCCGCCCAAACCAGGATCCGAGAGACCTCTACGAGAGCCGCCCGACTGCGAGTTCCTCCTTGCCTGTTTATGTAGGCCACGGTGGTAGCGTTGTCCGACTGGACCTGCACCGGGTGACCCTGGAGAAACCGCTGTGCCTGCAGGAGAGCATTGAAGACCGCACGGAGTTCCAAGATATTTATTGGAAGCTCCGCTTCTGTCGGCGTCCACCTGCCCTGGAACAAGTGTGGACCCGAAACTGCTCCCCAGCCCCGAAGACTGGCGTCCGTTGTCAACAGGACCCAATTTGGAACCCAGAACGGACGTCCCTTGTTGAGGTGGGTCGTCTTTAACCACCACGCAAGGGACAGGCGAACCTCCGGGGTGAGCACAATCGTCTGGGACTTCAGAGACTGAGGCAGCCCGTTCCACTTGGACAGGATCAGGTGCTGCAGAGGTCTGGAGTGAAACTGGGCGTATTCCACCATGTCGAACACCGACACCATGGAGCCCAGTAACCTCATCGCCGAGTGTAAGGACACCCGGCGGCTGTGCAGACAACTGCGCACCCTTGACTGTAAAGCAGAGATCTTGTCCTCCGTCACGAAGATCCTTTGCTGTCCAGAGTCCAATAAGGCTCCAAGATGCAGAATCCTCCGAGACGGGATTAGAGTGGACTTCTGCCAGTTGATTAGCCAGCCGTGCCGTTGCAGCAGTGCAATGGTCAGGTCCAAGTGGTAACAGGAGCTCTGGAGATCCTGCCACCAATAACAGGTCGTCCAAGTACGGCAACATGCGGACTCCTTGCAGCCGCAGAGAAGCCGCCATGACCGCCATCACCTTGGTGAAAACACGTGGTGCTGTCGCCAGGCCAAAAGGTAACGCCCGAAACTGGAAGTGGTCGCTGCGGATTGCAAACCGAAGGAACTCTTGATGGCGCAAAAGAATAGGGACATGCAGGTAAGCGTCCTGTATGTCCAATGACACCATGTAGTCCCCAGGTTCCAGCGCCAGAATGATGGACCGTAGGGTCTCCATCCGAAACTTCGGGACCCGCAAAGACTTGTTGAGTGCTTTGAGGTTGAGAATCGGACGATATGACCCATTGGGTTTCTGTACCAAAAATAGATTTGAATAGAAACCCTGGCCCCTCTGGGAGAATGGAACAGGCACTATAACTCCAGCCTGGAGCATAGTGTGCAATACCTTCCGCAGCTCCGTAGCCTTGTTCCGGTCTGATGGTAGACCCGTGGTGAAGAATCGAGCCGGGGGTCTGTGCCGGAAGGAGAGGGCGTACCCGTGGGAGACCACCTCCAGAACCCAAGTGTCTGTTGTAGTGAACGACCAACACTGGGAGAACTGCAGCAGGCGGCCTCCCACCCTGGGATCCCCCAAGGGGAGACCCGGACCGTCAGGCCGCAGGCTTGTCATCTGGCTTGGGGGCCAGACGTCTGGTACTCCATGCCTGTTTCCGGGGCTTGACCGATTTCTTAGGGCCAGCCTGTCGAGGAAACGACTGTGGTTTGGGCCTGCCCTGGGCCCTAGATGACCGAAAGGACGATGATCCAGAACCAGAAGGAGCAGCGGCCGACGGGAGACAAGCAGATTTGGCTGCCGCCAGCGTGGCCAGGCCACAATCTTATCCAGATCCGGACCAAAGAGAACTTCTCCGGTAAACGGCAACGCTTCCAGACCTTTCTTGGAATCTGCGTCCGCCTTCCAGGATCGCAGCCACAAGGTGCGACGAGCAGCTACCGCTGCTGAAGAAATTCTAGACACCAGAGTACTAATGTCTAGAGCCGCCTCGTTGATGTAGGTGGCCGAATCACGGAGATTGCCAATCAACTCCGCCTGTTCGGCCGGACAGTCGGATTCAAAAGAAGCCTCTAATGAATCCGCCCAGCGCTCCATCGCTCTGGCAACCCAGCAAATGGCCATAGCCGGCCGTGCTTCCCCCCCTGCAAGGGAATAAGCGGACTTCAGGCAGATTTCTACCTTGCGGTCCGTAGCATCCTTAAGGGAGGACATGGATGGCATCGGCAATGTGGCACTACGGACAAGACGGGTCACGTGAGAATCCACCTGTGGAGGGGATTCCCACTTGGCAAAATAATTATCCGCGAACGGATAAGCCACCGCCAGGCGTCTCTGCGGCTGGTATCTTTTGCCAGGTTGTTTCCACGCCTCCTCTAAATGGTCCACCAACTGACCCGAAAGAGGAAAGACTGTGGCATCGCCCTTCACATCTTTGAAAAGGCATACTTAGATTTAGCCGCTGGGGGAACTTCGTCCTCAATCACCAAGGCTGTGCGGACCGCCCGAATAAGTCCAGGAATATATACTTTGGACTTAGCATCAGCGTCCTTAGTATGGAGAGGTTCCTGATCATAAGGATCCAGAATCTCCCCATCATCAGACGTCCCTTCGTCATCCTCATAAGGAGCGGACAGAGACGCCACCGGCCTTTTATGAGGCCGCATCACAGACTCCCCTTGCAACACATCCGACAAGTGCTGTACAGAACTCGTCAGGGAGTTAACCCACGCTGGCTCCTGAGAACCCGGGAGCGGGGAAATAGGGAGACTGTGGGGTACCACCAATTGTCGTGGGAACCCCTGCATGGGTGACGACACCACAGACTGCTGGGACAAACCCATCGGAGTAAACGTGGGCTGCGGAGCTAACTGGCCCACTAAAGCTGTTAACGCCTGAGCGAAACAAGCCCAGGGCGGCTCCTGTACCGGTGCTGTAACCGTAATAGGCCGCGCCATGGACAAACACTGCCGGCAAAGGCCCTCCGCGCTACCCTCCCCCTCCGCTAACGGTACTTTGCACGTGGTACACTGTAGTCGGAGGGGAAAATCACTTTCAGACATGATGGCACCACGTATGTGACCTCTCTCACCAATTAAGTATTAAATAGGCGAGAGACCACCCTGCAGCACCGCACCGCACCGCAAGGGCTTTAGCAGAAAGAACAGGGACAGTAATAAAGCTGACAGTTTAGAGAAGAAAAGTTACAGGCAGCGCTAGCACAGTCACATACAATGCAGAGAAATAACAATTCCTGCACTAACAGCGCTGATCACTCAACTACACAGACACAGGGCCTGGTAGGACACAGCGCTGCATACACAGACTTGAGCCACAGCGGAGGAGAGGTATGCGGGGGGACCCAGACCACGATGCTTCCTTCCAGACTTCCAGCAGCGTTCACCATGCGTTGCAGAGAAGATGGCCGCCGAGGAGCAGAGAGAAGCTGGCCTGGGAGAGGAGCGCTGACACAGGACCAGTCAGCACAGTGCAGAGAGGGCTGTGTGCAGCGGGGGAGGCGCCGGCTGTGAGACAGGGAAGGCGCGCTCCCCTGGCATGCATTTAACCCCTGGGACGCCGCAGCGCTACCGCTCTGCTGCGGTCCGCTGTCCCAGGGGGTAGTGGAAAGCGCAGGTTCAGTACCTGGCTCCACGCTGCAGCCAGTCCCCAGGGAGCCCCCTGCCTGGGGACTTAGGACCATGTGACCAGCGGGGACCCACCGCGGGACCCCGCTGCTTACCTTTGTCCCCCTTGGATCCGGCCATGGTCCGGAACATCTGGGGTCACCGCTAGCTGTGACCCCAGATGCTCACCAGCATCCCCGGATCGGTACCGGCGTTCTGGTACCGGCGGGGGTGTAGGGAAGACAGCATGGACGTCAGGACTGACTGTCCATGCTGTTCATCCAGATGTGCAGCCACAGCTGCACTGAAGAAAGCTTCAGGGGCTCTTCTAGCCCCCACTCCGACAGGTGCACCCGACGCCGGCCGGGCACCAAACTAAACTGAGGTGCCTTGGCCCGGGGGCGGGGTATAGGAGGGGGACCTAGTGCATCCTGGGAGGCTGAAAGCTTAACTCTTTGGTGCCCTGCGACTGATGTCACACCTATACCCCAAGGTATCCTGTGGATACCCTATGGACCCTGAAGTAGAAACACCTACATAGACACATATTGTACATACATAGACATACCTATATACTGTACATACATACACACACTGTACATACATACACATTACATTTTAATAGCAGAAAATGTTTTATATCCTGAGTTTATTGGGAAGCAACCTGTAAAAATTAATCTCACTGCTTTAACAAACTTGAAAAACAGGGTAGAGGTTAGTCAACCTAGTATTTTAGATCTATAGAAAAAAAAAAAAAATATATATATATATATATATATATATATATATATATTATATATATCTTGAAAATGTACGAGCTAGATCATTTCCTCACATGACCTATATGATGATGAGGAGTCAACTATGTGATTACTATATCTGCATTAATCCACATGTTTGTAATGGATTACACAACAAACAATATAGCAAATGTAATCTTTGTTTGCTTTCATTACCTGGGCAGATTATTCTTGTGTTTAACACAGGGAGATTCTCCTTGCTAGACGACAATGGGGGGTTGGAGAAGGATCCAGTGTGGGAATGAGCGCTGCGACTTGCCCGCCTATCTGGAGAACGTGACGCTGCTCTCACTGTTAATGAAACAAATGGACAGCTTCTCAATAATAAATATTACCATTTGCACATCATATTAAAAGAAGTTTATCATAGAATATAAGCAGAAGAAGCTGGAAAGAACCAAACTATGAAACCTTCTAGAAGCATTTGGGACAACTTTGCTGGTTAAGTGGTGTCATTATAGTACAAGAAGCATTACTAGAATTATTACCAACAGGTTTGCATGATATGAACTTTGTTGTGTAATAATATATCAGTGCTAAGAATATAAATAAGATAACAAAAAAAACAAAAGTTAAATCTGAATACAGCTGAAGGTACATGAGATTTATGTTGTAATCCGTAATTCCCCAGTGCATGGCGGGTGTGTCAGATCGTGCCACAGTAATTCTGGGTACACACTGGCCTACATATCGGCCGTTCAATTGAACAGCCGATATACATATTGTGTGTGCGCCGGCCAATGCTGCACAGCCGACGGCAGATATAGCTACAGGTATATCTGAACATCGTGCTGTGTGTACAAGCTGTCAGACGACCGGGGAGGTGGCGCAATGCCAACCCCGGCCAGTGGGACCCCCGACCAGGTGGCAGAGATGGTTGTTCCGTTTTGTACGAACAACTATCATCTGCAGATATATCTTTCAGGTGTGCACCTGGCTTTACTCTCATCCGCCATTCTATTTGTATCAGGGCTCTCCTAAATACAAAAAAAACCCTGTTCTGTATCAATGTAGTGTAGACTCGTGAAAGGTAAAATATATGAATGAAAATGTTAACATTTCCATTTTGAAACTCCAGCTGTGAGGAGTCACATTTATGTCACATAAGGATTTTTATTTCTATCTTGCAGTAAAAGGAACCTTCTCTGTCTTCTACATAGATCTGAGGGAGGTTATAGGGGGTAGATTCATCTCCACAGGACCTGCCACCTAACAGAGGTTAGGACGCAACCTTACCCTCTCTATGTCCGCTATGAAGCTAAACCCAGTTGGGCAGTTGAAAGTTACAGATTCTGGTCCTCTACCAACTAAAGTGTTGCATGTGGGCGTGTCACTCAAGCAAATGGCTCTGTCCTGTATAGGATCTAAGTGCTGAATGAGCACATATGTAGCCAAACACCAGGATCTCTTTTAAGTGATAACCTGATTAAAACCGTTATTTGTAAGTGTTCCATCAGGTTTCTCAGGCTAATTTGTGCAACAGGCTTCAGCTGCTGCCATGGAATTAGAAGAGGAATCAATAAAGACAACTTTAATTCCCATTAACAAATTAAAAAGTACAGAGACAAATTCTGCATATAAATACAATAGGTAGACATAGAAAACATTTACAAATATTGAATTGCACTGTAAATATTTACATTCCCTTTAAATTAGATCATAAACTTTACTTTACTGAAAAGGAAGGGGGACGACAAAAAAAAACAATAGTTGAATAAATGTTTTAATGTTTTGTTAATTGAATGGTAGAGAATGAAGGCAGCACTGCAGCCATCAGTCACTTGCATAGTAACCTTTGTACTGCACTGATCTGGCACTGCCATCTTTGCCTCATCTGTACTCTGTGACAAAGCAAGCGTATTCTGTATAACAGCTGCTCTTTATTATGACAGATGGGGCTCCTGGGGCCAAGACACATTAAAAATAACCTTTTGCTGTTCATGCTCTGATAAAAGAGTCCTAATGACTGAATATGATGTCTTGTTGCAGGTACCTGAATTCATATTTCATTATTCCTCCTGGAACACCAGCTTACACTGGCAGGACTTCTGTACACAGAGATACTTACTTACTGCTTTATACAGTTCCCAGTTCAAATATATGGGAATAAACTCTTAACATCGTTCAAGTGGTTTAATAAGAATAGGGGCAGCTGCATTGGGACTGCACATTAAGATCACAGAGGGAAATATGATTCTTGGCTACAAATTAAGAGCCATATTCAATATGGGGCGATAACTCAGTTATCGGCGATAATTTATTGCCGATTACGTCATTTTCGCCTATTATTCAATTACACTGACTTTTCACCAGTGCGAAAAGTCCATGTTAAAAAAGCGGGGATAATTTTTCGCCAGCCTTTTGTTGGCGAAAAAAAGTGCAGAATTGGGGTTAGGGGTGCAGGCTTAAAAAAAAAAAAAAAAAAAAAAACTGCACCCTTGGGAATGCCCCCTTAATACGATCTGTGTCCAAAAAAAGTAAAAAAAAAAAAAAAGGGACACCCCAAAAAAATTAGATAAATTTTGGTGTTAAGAAAAAAAAAAATATGGGGAACAAATTTTAAACTAACTAAATAAATTCAGGGGGGGTTCCCAAGTATGCGGCAGGTGTTTTAAAGAATGTGGATGGTAGCGACAGGTGCATTTTTGAAGAATTTTCAAAATGCACCTTTGGGACTTAAAAATAGGCTTGCACCCATTTTCATGTACCCCAAATTTGATGCACCTAGTTTTTTTTTTTGTAAAAAAAAAAAAAAGCTAAGTTCTCTTCTTCACCCCTTCTTCCCTGTCGAGAAAGAACACATGCCGCGGCTATTTAAAAAAATACTTACCTTCCGCAGGCCAAAATGGGGTACCCATAATGATCCCCCAGGTCAGGATCCTGGATGCTTTCCTGAAAATTCCCAAATTTTTTCCGATACTTACCTTTCTGCCGAGTCCCGTTTTCACAGCTTTCAAATTGAATACGGGGATAAAGCGGGCGCGCGTTCGATACTTTATCCCCGTCAATCCTCCGATATGGAGCGAAAAGCACGGACTTTTCGCTCACATATTGAATACCCCCCAAAGTCTTACAAAACATCCTTCAACACAGGATTCTTATCTAAGACTGATATGTAAATATTATGGGTCCCTACCATTATTTCCACATAGTAAACTCCATACTCACCACAAGTCACAGTCAACCAACAATACATACCATGTACTGAACATCAGCATTCCCAGGTTTAAAAAAAATCTAAATAGAATTTTCTCAGAGAAGGATGACCGTGGTCAAGCTCAAATGAAAAACTAGATATCTGATTTAGTCATTCATTAATTTAACAAAATCCATGTAGCATCAAATAAATATTTATATATACTGCTCCCATCAGATGCTATTTTATTGATTGCCACAGCACAGCTTTGAAAAATGTATACTAGGTAAATTATCACTACTGCTATATTAAGAGCAATTTCTATCAAGGAAGTTAGGAATGTATTGTGAATCTGTGATGGTCCACTCCCTTCTCACAAATTGTTTATCTTAGACTTTATTGCATCCCAATTTGGTGCGTTGAGCTCTGGGGGTGGGGTCCCAATCAGTGAGCACACGGAGACATGTTTGTAACTTTAGTTGTTAGTACGCACTAGGCTGCAAAGACGTAGGCTGCATTAGTCCATGTTAGATTATAAGTGTAATTACAATTTGATAACTAAGTCGGAGTTACGCCGGAGTTAAACTGGAGGAAAACTGAGGGAAAACATCCTCAAAACCAGACCACTTTATGAACATCAACAGGCAACATATCTATGTGAATTACCAATTTCACCATCCTGCTTAGTGAATATCCAGAAAACTACTTACTGCACTCCATGCTTGGACACTGCAAATACTCCCCTATCTGTGTGCTGCTCTTGTTGATTGATCTTTGTTGATAATAACACTTTGTACTGGATCGGCTCGGTACATTGTAACTTTGCCCTCATACTACATAAAATCTTGTTTGTGCTGTATTGCCTTTTCCCATTGCGTCACATCTATCCACTTTAATCATTTGTTTAATAACTAATTCCTGCACCCACTATTGAGCTGCGCTCATACATTAGCAGCACTGTTCTTTTATCTCTATTTCTGAACATTGAACAACTTTAATCCACACTGTCTCTATATCACACAGCCTCCATTCCAGTTTTCATCTGACTTATTACCTCGTCCACAGCATGAACACTCTTACTTCAAACAACCCCCTTATTCAGTGCCCACATAATCCTCTACATTATCCACCCCCATCATCCCCCCTCTTGTCTCCTCCGTTTGCTGTACCCCTATTTTCTCTCATCAGTCTACTTTCCAACCATCTGCTTCTATCCCCCGCCTTTCCTGTTCCTCCACTCTCAACCACCTCCCTCCATCCATGGCCTTGTTACCCCACCACTTAGCCCTATGCCCACCTGGTTCTGCCTGTCACCTCCAGGGCTACCAAGAGAAATTCTGGGCCCAGCTACTGCAACATCCTGTGGGACAGCATGTTGGGTATGGCTGCACCCATTTGTGGGTGGGCCTAGCATGTGAGATGCACCTACTCACAGGAGCATGGCATAGCACCCAGCAGCTGGGATTAAAGTATATACTACTGTATTAGGATGGCAGGACAGTCCCATAATAGCTGCATTTTTTAGCAGGATGTATTTAGATGCTAAAATGTAACACAGTAATTAAAGTGCTACAAATTTATTTTGTACATCTCTGATGTAAATAACACAATCAAAAAATCTATTTTCTGTCATAAACATAGATGAATGAAGGACTTAATTTTGACATAACATCAGGTCATTTTAAACACACACATTCCGTAGCAGATATCCTAACCCACTGCTCCATGCACCGTACTCACTATCTACCCAATCTGTGTCGCCCCTGTCTGTCTGCCCCTCCCCTTTAGAATGTAAGCTGTCATGAGCAGGGCTCTCGTCCCTCACGTGCTTCTCCTATCCCTACTTATAGTATAATTTACTCCTAACTCCCCACAACGGCACCTAACACCTGGTTGCTCATGTCCTGCTGCTTGTGTTATGCAGCAAAGTGTATAAACCACGTCCTTGTCCTACATTGTTTTGTTGTACTATTAACTGTTTTTCTTGTGTACTAATTTATGCACTGTGTAAGGCGCTGCGGAACCTTTGTGGCGCCATATAAATAAAGGATAATAATTTTTCCTACTTCATGGACATAAAGGTTCATACATTAAGTATTTTGAACTAGTCACTCACCAGGTTGCAAGCAGCGTGCAACATACGGTACAGTACTGTGCAAAAGTTTGAGGCAGGTGTGGAAAAAATGCTGCAAAGTAAGAATGCTTTCAAAAATAGAAGTGTTAGTAGTTTAACAAATGCAAAGTAAATGAAAAGAAGAGAATCTAAAATAAATATCAATATTTGGTGTGACCATTTGCCTTCATAACAGCAACAATTCTTCTAGGTACACTTGCACACAGTTTTTGAAGGAAATCGGCAGGAAGATTGTTCCAAACATCTTGGAGAACTAACCACAGATCTTCTGTGGATGTAGGCTTGCTCAAATCCTTCCGTCTCTTCATGTAATCCCAGACAGAATCGATGATGATCAGGGCTCTGTGGGGGCCATATGATCACTTCCAGGACTCCTTGTTCTTCTTTATATTGAAAATAGTTTTTAATGACATTGGCTGTATGCAGGGCCAACAAGAGCCGCGCCGGGTCCTGGTGACAGGGGCATGGCTTAATCGCGGGAGGCGTGGCCACGCCCCCTTAATAATTTTTTTTTTCCAGCAGCGCTGCGGAGGGGGGCGCTGTGTGCCCTCAGCCCGGCGCACAGTCAATGGGGGGCGTGAACAGCATGATCGCTCCCCCCATAGGCATAGGAGACTGCTTCGGCTGCTGCTTTAGCAGCCACGAGCAGTCTCCCAGTGCAGCCCAGCACACAGAAGCGTGTGCTGGGCTGCTGTAACTTAAGAGGGAGAGGGAGCGGTGCCGGGCCCCTGCAGCAATCCCAGGCCCGGATAATTTGTATCCGCTCCCCCCCCTCTCTCGGCGCCCCTGGCTGTATGCTTGGGGTTGGTGGGGTTGTTGTCCTGCTGCAGAATAAATTTGGAGCCAATCAGACGACTCACTGACGGTATTGCATGATGGACAAGTACCTGCATGTATTTCTCAGCATTGAGGACACCATTAATCCTGACCAATCCCCAACTCCATTTGCTGAAATGCAGCCCCAAATTTGCAAGGAACCTCCACCATGCTTCACTGCAGACTCTCATTATTGTACCGCTCTCCAGCCCTTCGGCGAACAAACTGCCTTCTGTTCCAGCCAAATATTTCACATTTTGACTCATCAGGCCTGGACAGCTGCTGCCATTTTTCTGCACCCCAGTTCCTATGTTTTCATGCATAGTTGAGTCATTTGGCCTAGTTTCCACGTAGAAGGTATGGCTTTTGGCCGCAATTCTTCCATGAATTCTGGCCAGACTTCTATAAACAGTAGATGGGTGTACCTGGGTCCCACTGGTTTCTGCCAGTACCTAGCATGCCATGACAGTTTTGCTATTAGGGAATGCTAAAACTGTGGCAGAGCATGCTGGGATGTGAAGTTCCATAACAGCTGGTGAGCCACAGGCTGGCCAGGTCTGCTCCAAAAACAGAGTATATGATATTGCACATGACAGACATGGATCATGGAAGAGTACACTTAAGGTGTGTATCCACTTGCCGATGGGGTAACGACAGTACTATTACAACATTGTAATCGTACTGTCGTTCCTCATTCCCTGTAGTGCCTACACTGAATGATATGTCGTTCACTGCAGGCACCCTCCCTCTTCCCCGGACATGGCCAATCTGTCGTTATCGGCAGATTGACTGTCATGTCCAGGCGATGATTATTGTCAAAAACGACCAGCGGGAGCGCGCATCGGTGGTCGTTTCCGACATTATACTGAGAATTTTATGCACGATTAATGAGCGATTGAACGATTACGATGTCTTAATCGTTCAATCGCTCTGTTTAATCGGCAAGTGGATACGAGGCTTAAAGAGAAAGACACATTATGTATCTATGACAACACAGTAGCAGAATGTGCATAAAGCCAGGCAGGTGAATTGTGTGAGCAGCAGTTTAATGTATCCACCCGTTGTGGCTCCTTCTAACCCCAACCCTGACAACTACCAAAGCAGTCTGCGGTCAGAGACATACAGCAGTCTGCGGTCAGAGACATACAGCAGTCTGCGGTCAGAGACATACAGCAGTCTGCGGTCAGAGACATACAGCAGTCTGCGGTCAGAGACATACAGCAGTCTGCGGTCAGAGACATATAGGATACCACAATATCCTCACATTCCCCAGGCCTCATCACATGATCTGTGCACCTCTCCTCTGGCCGCTGCTCATACAGCCAGTCTGTGTGTTCCCTGGACTGCAAGCACTATGCACACAGCACTGCATATTACAGGGTTCTTTGCTACTACCTGTATTCTGTCTAAGTAGACATTTGACCACCAGTACACTCCAAAGTAACCAAAGTATTTTTTTTTTTGTATTTTAGATCCAACTTTGGTCTCAGCATGAGGAGCACACAGTGCACGCTTGTGCCACTGTCCCAGTCTAACTCTGCATCTCAGATACACACAAGTTAGTTGGATTCTATTGTAGAAAAATGCCTTGTCTCTTATCTCTATTAAGGGTGAGTTCTGATGCCACCAATACTTTAACGCACTTACTTTAGTGGTTATTGGGAAAGCTTATTTCTTATTATTACAAAATAACACTTCACATGCTGTAGATTATTACAGATATTAGACATCAGCTTGTCTGCATTCTGTACCATCCTGCCTTTATGGTCACAAACCCCTCATAGACCGCTAGTATCCTTGCAATTTACAGCAATGTAATATTAATGTCAGACAAGACAGCTCATAACTCTTTTGCCATTTCCTTCAAACTAGAACATCATTTCTTTTTTGACAGCTTGAAATGACTGAAAGGATTAGGCAGGCAATGACCAAGTTATGTGATTACTTGTATGTAATCCTGACCTGGCTTCACACCTTAGGTGTACAGTAAGAGCAGAAGAAAATGAAATGTCTCTAATGCTGGCCTTACACTAGTACGACCAGCATAAGATGAGATTTATCTTACGATTTCCCTTGAACTCCCTGGCAGCTCCCTGGCAGTCCCGGCCTCAAGATTGACGCATGCTGTATATACGATGTCACGATACGATCGATCTGCCGTTTAGGGGGGAAGGTCATTGAAAGAACACACACTTCTTCAAAATGTAAATTCAAATGACGTCGGTCGGACTCACGATGTATCGCATGTACAAATACATGGCACGATCTGCATACGATTACGATAGATATGATGGGCTACACATCTGATCATACGATACGTTTTAAGAGCAGCGGGAGCATGCATCGTATCGTATCCTACCTAAAAACACGATTTCGACACAATTCATCGTACGACGCGTGTAAAATCGGGTAATTGGCCCGAAATTGTGCTAGTGTATGCATAAGGATGACATAATAAACACAGCAACCCCTCCAGAGCCTGTCATAGGAGTCCGTTGTGTGAGAACTGCGATCCTGTCACTGTATGGAAGGATGACCACTGGCAGGTAGTGACCCATGAATAGAGTTGTAGTAACATGCCAATCATCACAACGGATGTCTGTGTCTCCACAGAGCCTCCTACATAAGTGACCTACTGTTGGCATCCTTATCAAACAGAGCCTATCTGAGAGAGTGGCTGCTGGAATATCACAGGATACAATGCCAGGATTTGTCATCTTCCTTATCAGTTAATGAACAATTGTAAAATTAATTTTCAGTCCAGGGGCAACTAAAATAGCCCAGGAAATTAAATTCACAAGATCACGGCAATTAATGATCGCAATTTCACAAGATGTAAAGGGAATTAATCTAGAAGTTTCTTCCAACCGGTATTAGATTTAATCAAAATGAATAATATTTATTGTCAAACATTACCAAGAGGATTTTTTGGTAAACAAACAACTTTGATGAGTGACATAGCAAATAACACAGATGGGAAACAAAGCGTTTGTAATTTATACAAACATATCAATGGTTTAAACGGCAGTGTAAAGCTCCATTGGCCAATGATTAGTGCACTAACTGAAATTGCTATCTAGAGTAAAAGTGTCCCCTAATACACAATAAACTGTCTTAGATGTAAACCACATCATGTCAAATATTTAATGTTTAAAATAAGGCAGAGCGAAATATGAACAGGTGACTGTGCATAACAAGCTGTGTGCGCCTACAAGATTAAGGGCCTGATTCAGAGGTGGACGCAGTGGTGATGTCACACGCAAACGGGCAATGTTATATAACCTGCACATGCACCCAAGTCACACAGCACATGCAGTCCCACTGCGCACAGAGCCCAGGATCAGTGCATTGTCTTAAGACGCTGCAAGTGGGTGTCTCAGTTGTTTAAAAATCGGATACGCCATTAGGATAAAGATGCAGATGCAACTGCGGCAAAAAACCATCTGCGTTCATCTCTGAATCAGGCCCTAATGGTGGGTACACACTAGGCGATTAAAGTGGACGACTGAACGATAACGATATCATTATCGTTCAGTCGTCCACTTTATCGTCCATTTTTATCACAAAACCGATGAACGATAACGACGACGCGCTTTCCCGTGGGTCGTTAGTCATCATCGTTCATCGGGTTAACATGCAGGCCAACCTGACGATGACGCCAGGTTGCTGCATGTTGGGGAATGGGGGAAGAAAGCCCGGTGCTGAACGATATCGTTAATGATATAATTCAGCGGCCGTGCTCAATGTCATGTACGACATTGAGCACACCCTGCCGGGGACAAACTAGATGATATCGCTCAGGGAGCATATCGTCTAGTGTGTACGCACCATAAGTCTATAAAAGGGCACTGATTTAGGCTGTGATTACATCCCTGTGCAGACTGACATGAACACGGCAAGTGCATTGTATTCTCAATTCTTATATAATATGTATGTATGTATATATATATATATATATATATATATATTTTATATATACACACACACACACACACACACACACACACACACACACACACACACACATATATATATATATACACACACAAACTTAAACAAAAAAATTAGGACATGCCATTTCACATAGCACAAATTGGTACTTTAGGTTTAGTTGCACTTTATACGATATTCTAATTGGAAATGGAGAGCAAAACATTTTTAATTTCCGTGAACGTACTAGAAGTACAGCTTAGCCATGAAGAATTGTAACCATAGTAAGCACAGACAATTACGTATATCTAGTGAACAGACTTGGGAATTAAGCTCCTATACATACTGTACATTCAGTGTGTGGACTTTAGTTAGAGTAAGAATATTCCTTTGTACCTACCCGATAAGGAATCTAATTCCTTGGTATCCTCATCTTTTTCCTCTTCTTTAAAGTCTTCTAACTCTTTCCTGTAATCCTCTACAGACTGGTTCTCTTGTTCTTCAGTGTGGGCGTTCTGCTCATCCACCACTAGGACAAAATACATCTGGTTTTATTACACTTCTTAGAAGTATCTTTATATATAACATTCCAGTATTAATGGTATACAGTCAAAAACATTACTCTGTTCACCGTGCCTGTTGCTTTGTTTTCATCCACCACTTCGCCTTATTCTCTATCCCTTACATCCAACTCCTGTTACATACTCCTCCTCTGCAACATCACTAATATATGCCCCTTCCTCACTCAACTAAAACCCTGATCCATTCGCTCATTATTTTCCATATTTGCTTTTCTTTCCCTACCTGCCTCTCATCTCTTATAATAAATGCCAATATCTGCAGCAACACTGCAAATCCCATTACTGGCTCACCAATGCTTCCAGAATTCAGTTCAAGCTGCTCACCTTCACCTACAAAGTCTTCCCCAATCCAGAAACACGCCCAGCTCGACCACTCTGCTCCATTTCTGACTTTTATCTCTCTTCCATGATCATAACATCCTAACACTCTTGTCTCCAAAAATGTTCCCTTGCTGTTCACCAACTATGGTACGCCATGCTTCACCCTACCAGACTCTCACAGAACCTCCTAATGCTCCCTGACAATTCACCTCTTCGTGCTTCCATACTCTATCCTCTAAAGTATATACACTCCCTCTACTTCCTGCATCTACCCATTTGTACCTACTCTGACTCTCAGGGGCAGGGTCATCTCTACCCTATGTTTCATGTCTATCTATCTCCTGCAAACCTGATGTCATATTTAATGCTCAACCTTCTGCAGCTTGTACATACACATGCATGGAAATCGTACCTATATTGGTGATGGCTTTGATTACAACATCATGACTGTTCATGTAGTGTATGTTTTATTATGCTTAATTGTATTCATGTATCTGCTATGATGTTTATTGCATTCATGTATGTCATATCTGTATGTGCCCCTGAAAGAAACAATGATGACAGTGATGAAATTGGAGGCAACTATACAGAGACCATTTTCTAAGATATGCAAATAGATAAATTAACTGCAAATAAAAAAATTAATTACTCTATGTTACCAATGAAACATATAAGAATGCCTTAAGCCGCGTATCCACTACACGATACAATGAACGATTGAACGATAACGACATAGTTATCGTTCAATTGTTCATTATATTGTGCATTGGACATTGAGCCCACACTGAACGATATATCGCTCAGCGCCGATTATATTGTCCGGTTGGACAGCAGGTTCGGGCGAGAAGCGATGGCGTCAACGACCAGCGGGAGCGCACATCACTGGTTGTTGAAGGCATATCCACTGCACAATATTGCGGACGATTGAACAATAACGACATCGTTAACCTTCAATCGTTCATTAAATTGTGTAGTGGATACGCAGCTTTAGTTCAATGCAAAAAGTAGCCCAGCCACACTCCAAAGACTAAGAAAATTGTGCACACGAGTGTCAAGTTATGCAATCATACAAATTAGTGACAGCACCACAAAATAGTTTTTGTTCATCAAAAAAGTAAAAGTTGACCATCCACTTCATCTAGTTTGCTATTCATGTTTAAATTAAGAAGAAAAAAATAGCCAGCAGTGACCATTCAACACATTTTTACCCTCAGGATAGCACCATCCACTTGGAGAGCTCATCATGCTAGCCTCTAGTCAGACCAGGAAGAGATGCTACAGGTAGGATTCATACTGTAGTAATGTGATATTAACTCTCTGCACGCACTATTGTGCATGGGACCTATGTGTGATACAAGCTGAATGCAAAATGTGCCAGTGTGCTACCCTGCCCTAAAATAAACAGTCATCAATTCCACATGTATAAAAATATACATATATTAAAATCACTGGTTACATTTGTTTTAAAGTACACCTAAACCTTACTGCACATTACCTGGTGATCATCTGTAGACAGATTATCAGAATGGTTACATTAGCTAAACAGAAAAGAGCTATTGTCCTGTCCTTGTGTAATTATGTAAGTGAGGGAATGGCTGCATGTGACAAGGGTGACACCATGATGAGAGAATAAGAGGTAACAAACCATACAGACAAGATTAGGGAGTAAAAGCAGCAGGGACCCTCAGAAGCATAGATAAGTAATGTGAGACTGATGTCAAACTCCGGTGGGAAGTTTGTTAGGCTATAGACAGCTCTATATGAATAAATGTTCAGAAATCCAACCTGTCTGATCTTAGACAACACTTAGATAAAAGAAAATTGAAGAGAATTGAACTACTGTAGGTGTGATTATCTGGCACCAGTGAGTCAGTGTGGCTATATGTCGCACTTACTGTAACTCCAGACTCGCAGATTTTTTGTTTGCAGCATCAAAGGGCTGCAAGCAAAACTGTGCAAGTCCAAGCGCCTAAGGGAGGAGAGTTCCAATGTCATTGTCTGCATTCACACACCGCTGCAAGATAAGAGTGCCTAATTGAACTCCCCCCATTGACTTTATATTTGAATAAGAGGTCTTATTTTAAAAGGTATTACACCCTATAAACATGTTTTCCCATAAGCTCTATCTCTCTCTGTGTAGCAGTAGATGGTATGTTTCCTCACTGCTGAGCCTTTGGTACTTTTTGGGCTAGTCACATTCAGATATCAATATCAGTAATTATTTATGTAGTACCCACATAAATGACACATTTTCTCACTTAGTAAAGGCAATCTATCCAAAATACCAATTTTTTTTTTTAGCATAGTAGCAGGAGTTTTATATAAATGAAAGGATATAGATTTCAAGCTATTCCTAGCAGTTCCATTGTATTGTGACATTTCATTATAATATAATCTAGGATTCAAAAAACAAAACAAAAAAAACCACACCCACCTTTCTCAGCTTGTTCTATGATCTGCCTGACTGCTTTCTTTAAGCTATTGGCACGCAGCATAAGTTGCTCCCGTGGTTTGAAGAGCTTTGCTGTGGAAGACTTTGTGACACTGTCCGGTAAATGCTCCTTGCTTTCCGATAGGGAGTCTTCACTGGAGAATTCCTCCTCCACCTCTTCCTCCACAATAGGTGGTGTTAAGCGTGCCAGCAATGGAGCTGCCTGAGCTTCTGCATGAAGAGTCTGTAGCAGTAGATCTAACTTTTCATTCAGTGTAGAACACTAAAATACAAATGATAATAATTATCAAAATCATCAGTCCAAAAAAAAAAACCAAATTAGATATCAACAGGTCAAAAAATTCCTATTTGCAAACAGTGCTTAGTTTGTCATCAGAAATGTTTAAACTCCCACAGAAGTACTGTACTCTGTACATCAATCACTTCCACCATTCTCACCATAAAAGTGCCATTTTTCTTGCTGCCCTTCACCCACTTTCTTTTACCCTTCTGAATGATTAGGTTTAGCTACATTGGCACACTTTCTGATCCTTAGCAAGAAATCGCTGCTGAACAAAGTTTAAAAAGTTGTCTGATTTCCTGGCAGCTTTATGGAACACATTATAATGTAAGGTATTAAACCATAAACTCCACTGAATCTAAATAAACTGCAGGCCAATAATAAATGACAGTTCAATTAAATGTTTTTAAATCAAATGGGTACTATAATTTGTGTTCAATACTCCGTTCATCATCCAGTCAATGTAGCACACTGAGGGCCTGATTCATTACGGATCGCAAATGCAACAGAGTTCGCAGATCGCTTGATGGTACGTACAGCGCATGCGTATGTATTGCAGTTCGGGAGGTAGCATTGCAATCGCTCTGCGATCACGCACGCAGAAAGAAAGCAATCGCAGAGTGAGTGATGGAGGTCAGCGTTTGGGGGTGGTGACGGGTGAGTGATCGGAGAAACCCAGGCGCGCCAGTCCGTTTAAATGCTGTTGCTTGGGTGTGCATAAATTAGCCACTGTGATGGCATACGCAGCTTGTGTACTCACTGCATGCAACGAGGTTAGCAATTTCAGAGTAAGGTCATACCTGCTGTTATTGTGCGTGAGGGACTGATGTTACCGATGTATATGCTGGACTGCAAGGTATTACGGATGCGAGACAGCGGCAGTGGGCGTCTCTATGCTGGCAGTGCAACAGGCTTTGCGATTGCAATCAGTATATTTTCACAGCAGCAGACGTGCGTGCGTAATCGCAGTAGCGATCCGTAATGAATCAGGCCCTGAGTAGGGATGTCAAACCACCAGAGAGTGCCAACCTTTGGGTAACCTTGCATTCCCTAAGAATGTACAGCTGTGTGCAGATGTAAACAAAAACATTTTTATTGTCGGGAAAGAGTTAAGAAGGTAGAAACTCAAATAAATGTTTGCAAGTATCAAAAACATAAAGATGAAATGCAGTGGCCTACCTGTACTAAATACTGCACTGAAATGTGGTACATTGTATCCACCACCTAAAAACACAGCCAACTAAACTAAACTGGGAAAAGCTTAGCTATTCGTTATAACTGCTGCGACATCAATGGATGTGCCCATGTGTATGAATCCAAAAATCTGTACAGAACATTTCTCTAGAAGACTGAAATACTGTTAATTCTGGCTGGGAACTACCACAAGTTGATCAATGATAAAAGAAGCACAAGAATACAAAAAAAAAATCTATTTAATTATTTTCTGCATAGATAAGCATTTAGCTTTACAATTATTTTCTCGAAATAGCACTGAACCCTAAAATTTGTGTTGATTCCCCAATTTCAAAAGAAAACGAAAACAAGAAAAGGAGTAAAAACAAAAGCAACATGCAACTAGTGTTTTTCATGTCAATGAACAATAAAACAAACAAGTGTCACTTCTTTGTGTTATTATATCCATGGAGTTTTTTTAAAAATTAATTTGGAGTTCGGGTTGGATACGGGATGCCGGAGCTCGGGATACTGGCGGTCAAAATCCAGAAACCAGCATCCCGACAGGGTTAGGATACAGACACCTGTCGGTAGGTATCCTAACCCTTCTCTTAGCCCTGCCCCTAACCCTCCCCCCCCCCCTAGTGCCTAAACCCAATCTCCCCCTCCCCGCACCTTAAATCTCAGTGCCTAACCCCTTACCCTACGACTTACCTTCAGGATGGCAGCAGTCGGGATGCTGGCGCTGGGATTCTACAAGGTGTCGGGATTCCAGCACCGGTATTCTAAGCACCCTTTTCCGGGATATTGATCGTATCTCGTAGAGTTCTATTTTCCTAAATGAGAGCACAGTGGAAAAACCCCAGTTATAAAACCACAAGGCTCCATATATATAGGTACAGAGTTAGCCTTACACAAGAAATTACAATTCTACATGCAAAGAGCACCATAAACAAAACATCATCCAAGAGACGGCTCAGTACTACCAAGCAATCCTCTCTCCTATGAAATAAACAAACTATTTAGGCATTACATCTTTACCCAGAGCCTCACACATCAGCCAGGAATAATTTCTATAGCACATTTTCCAGCATAATATAATGTTTTCCATTCTGCACAAAGTTTCTTCTTGTATATTAAGATATTGCTTTTACAATAGATAATGTAAACTTGTGAAAAAATTTAAAGAACAACATGCAGTACTATGGATACCAGAATATTGATTGTTTCCATTACAGAATATATCAATCTATTTAAAACAATTTTGAAAGCAGGGCTGAATATGATTAACAAGGAATGTCAGCTTTATTCAAGGTGGTCTGCTGTATACTGGATATTAATTAAATAGTAGGCTTACCATATCATCCCTTTAATTCGGGACACATAGGAGTTACACAGATTATGGAGCTGGCCAACTTCAAATGTCCATTTCACCTGGTTTTATTCAGCCACAAAACCTGTGTAATTCATGTGTACCAAATTAAAGGGATGATATGGCAAGCCTAAGTAAATGTAAATGACAACACAAAACTATCACTCTGTACAATAAATACAGCAGACCACCTAGACTAAAGCTGACATCTGTTGTTTATCATATTCAGCCCTGCTTTCAAAATTGTTTTAAATAGATTGATATATTCTGTAATGGAAACAATCAATATTCTGGTATCCATAGTACTGTATGTTGTTTTTATTCTTTCACAAGTTTACAATATCTATTTTAAAAGCAATATCTTTATTAATATGCCAGAAGAAACGTTGTGCAGAATGGAAAACATTCTCTATTATGCTGGAAAATGTGCTATAGAAATTCTTCCTGGCTGATGTGTGAGGCTCAGGGTAAAGATGTAATGCCTAAATAGTTCGTTTATTTCATAGGAGAGAGGATTGCTTGGTAGTACTAAGCAGTCGCTGGGATGTCTTCTTGTTTGTGGTGCTATTTGCATGTAGAATTGTTATTTCCATTAGGCTAACTCTGTACCTATATATGGAGTCTTGTGGTTTTATAACTGGGGTTTTCTACTGTGCTCATTTAGGAAAATAGAACGTCACATTCATTCTGGGCCTGCTGTATGGGAGGCTCAACCATGTGGAAAGCTGCAGTGGTCAATGCTCCAGAGCTCACAACCTGGAGTTGGAAAGCATGTTCTTGCAGAAACTGTAGTCAACTGAGTGGAGAAGCCCTCCCATTAACGGTCAATGGTTGGAGAATGCTTCTTATCTGCCATCTGTGAGAACTATACCTGCCTTAGGGGTGAGTTTATAAAGAATGGTTGAGGTCCCAGTTTTACAAACAGAGGTATTGTTCAATCTTAATCCTTCTGGATCTCTCAGCAGCATTTGATACTGTGGACCACGAGATTCTAATTGAGCGCCTGAAAAATTTCTGTGGACTGAATGGCACAGTCCTTAGCTGGTTCAAATAATTTCTGACCGGCAGGTCACAGAGAGTTTCTTCTGGAGTAAACTCTTCATCACCAGTGCCACTTCCATGCGGTGTCCCACAGGGTCATATACTATCGCCCATGCTTTTTGCAATATACATGCTACCATTGGGTGAAATAATCAGACATCATGGCCTGGTGTACCACTGTTATGCAGATGATACACAACTGTACCTGTCCTTTGCTCCAGGTACAAAGGACCCCATAACAACCCTAAATGGCTGCCTAGCTGAGCTTCAGGAGTGTATGAGTGCGCCAGTTGGCTGCAACTGAACCCTGATAAAACAGAGGTCCTTATGATAGGTCACAAGTCAGGGCTACAGCATAGCCAATCAACAGGACTTACGCTTGGGGTATCAGAATTACAAAACACTGAACATGTGCGGAATCTTGGTGTTGTCCTGGATAGTGGCTTGACACTTAAACATCAGGTATCAGCCACAATCAAATCCTCATTCTTTCATCTGAGGAACATTGCCAGAATAAAGCACTTAACTCCCTCAGAAGATCTGCCTAAAGTCATACATGCATTTATATCATCACGCCTAGACTACTGCAACGCCCATTACCTTGGACTTCCAGCAAAAGAATTGCACCGCTTGCAGATGATACAAAATGCAGCTGCCAGGCTATTAACCAACCAGCCCCGTTCCAGCCACATAACACCCACTCTCTACTCCCTTCACTGGCTGCCTGTCAGATGGCGAATTGTTTTCAAGATTTGATTACTAACTTACAAAGCCCTACATGACCATGGCCCAAGGTACCTAAAGCAGCTTCTGATTCCGTACCGTCCCACACGAGTACTGCGATCCGTTGACGAAGGGCTATTAACAGTACCTAGAATCTCCTGGAATTCGTCTGGGGTTCGATTTGGGGCTCCAACCTTATGGAACGCACTTCCCTGCATAGTTCGAGAGGCCTTCTCTCTAGAATCCTTCAAAAATAGACTCAAGACTTACCTCTTCACCCAAGCATTTCACTAATGTCCCTTGTTTAAGCTTATTTTGTGTTTTGTACCATAAAGGCAAATGTAAAGCACTTTGAGTCCTTTAGGAGAAAAGCGCTATATAAATAAAATTATTATTATTATTGGGTAATATGGAAAAAAATAGGCACCCATCCATGACCTGGAATCTAGTGATCTGCTTGAGTATCCAAAAAATCTCACTTAACTTCCTACTGGTCTAGTGGTAAGCAGCCATATATAATAGCAGACTCAAGATCATGCCAATATCATATGAGCATAAATCAATATCAATCACTTTTAATGCACACATTTTTTGCCTTGTGATATAAATGCTTCGAAACATGTTAATGTTCAAAACACTTTATGCAGCTGTAGGTTGGGAAAAAGTACAGTACGTTTTTTTCTCTGCGTTCACTGTTGTCTATAGATAATAAAAAATTACCTAAATGAAACAAAAACCACAGTTCTTACTTTTATTGCCATGGTATCTGCCTCCTCTGCATTCTCCATTGGTTTTTCATATGTTTTACCGACTTTTGCCACAAAGTCTTTTACAGTCTCGCACAAAACCCTTCAGGTAGAAAAACAATAGTAAATGGTGATTGAAACAGCTAAACCATAGATCAAAGTAATAAAAAGCTGAATAATATAGTTATCTGAAGCACAAGGTAGTTCTAACAGAAAATCAGATTGGAATAAAATGAGAAACAGTATTCAATTTGGCAAAAACTGCAGTTTTTTCACCTAAAAAAGTCCGAAAACGGCACACAGGCGAAAATTTAAAAAAATGAGAAAAAAAACTGGAGAAAAGTTTTCTCCATCCCAGACCAGGAGAAAAAAAAGAATACAAAATCCCTATTTTTGGCTAAAAATGTATGTATTTCTTTCAGAACCCTCTGGACACCCACCTAATGATAAATTACCCCCAAAAAATTGTTGTAACCTGCGTACTTTGTCGAAAAACGATGGCGAAATATTGGGCGAAAAAAAAAAAAGTTGAAAATGAAAAAGCATTTTTTTTCCAGGAAATGACTGTTTCACGTAAATTGGGGTACGTTAAAATGGGTGCAAGTCTATTTTCGTTTTGTAAAAACGCAATTTAAAAAAAAAACGTTAAAAAGCCGCCTTAAAAACACTTGTTGCATCCATACCGCCCACCAAAAAAACCAGACCCAATACGTTAAAACCATTTTCAAAGTGTTTTTTTTCCAACCAAAATATGCGCGATCGTTTTTCGCCAAGGTACGCAAATTACGAAAAAATGTTGGGGTAATTTATCATTAGGGGGGTGTCCAAAGGGTTCTGAAACATACCCATATTTTTAGCCAAAAATAAGGATTTTGCACTTTTTTTTCTCCTGGTCTGGGATAGAGAAATCTTTTCTCCATTTTTGCCTGTTTGCCATTTTGTTGCCTTTTTTGCAGATGGCAAAAAAAACGGCTGTTTTTACCGCTAATTGAATACGGCCCTAAAGCTGATGGTAAACAAATCACCCAAGTAACAAGCACAATAAAACATAAAAGCTGTAGTGACACATTAGAAGGGAAACACGGATTATCTGGTACAACAACACTGTTAACCCTGCAAAAATTCATCACTCAATTCATCTTGTGACAAAGGACACTAGCGCACGCAGGGGGGTTTCTGAGTACCCAGGAACCCCCCCTAACAGACTGGAGAGCAGGCACCAACTTCTTAAGCCCCGCCCCCTCGCAGCAAAATGCCGTGATTCGCGGGCCAATAAGAGGAGGCGGAGCCAACATGACGTGATTCCATTAGAATCTCACAATCTGGCTGTGCCCCCTCCCAATTGACCTACGAATCACAGCATTTTGTCATTAGGGAGTGGCCTAATGACATGGTGCCAGCCTGCAAGGTCTCATCCTTATCAGGAAATAAATGAATGAATGAATACTGCGCTGGTGTGTACCTGTCAGAAACAACAATCAAATTACATCAATAATGGATATCACATATATTTAATAAAAATAGAATAAACACAAATACATATATAAAAACGCTAGACAATAACAATGAGATTATACCTCAAAATACCTAATAGTGTATTGATGGCTAATATTATTGACACATTATCAAATGATGGATGTATAAAACCACAATGGTATCCGATGGAGTTTTTGAAATAGCAATGTCCCATATGCAAATAAATGCTAATCACGAATTGACAGCCGTGATAATTAAAGAAATCCAGCACTTGATATAGGTAAACAATATATAGTCATATGGTTGGAACAGTCCTGACCCGCAAGTGTAATAAGAGGATAAAGGACAGTCGGACAAATCCGATAACACCTGCTCACATGGTTAGAACTAGGGATGTGCAGGCTCGGATAGGTTCGATTTTGCACGCCGAGTTCGGATTTTTCCCTCCAAAAAAACGGAACTCAGAAAGAGGCAAAACGTCATCTTGCATGGACAAACATCATTCCAGGACTTTGATCCCTAGTTAGAACCCACTTGGAATTAGTGGATGGAACCCCATACAGGGGATTTACTCACGGAGAGTCTCTGGCTCAATGCTCCACATGTAGCAGGTGAATTGGCAGGCTGAATCTCCCTCGAGTGCCTGCAGCAGTCTTGCTCTCTCACTCTCTCCGCCGGCGGAGAGGGGACGAGCGGCCTCCGCTCTGTAACAGACCATGCAAGTGGGAAGTCTCCGTGTACGCCACGCCAGCAGCTGTGATGGTAATCAGGTAGACACATGGAACACAGCGTCCGGTCTCAGTAATTAGCGAGGAGGACTTGAGTTACCATGTATCCAAATGGTCACCAATAGTTACCAATATCCGGTATCAAGATGGTGGATATAGGGGTAGATCAATGAGGTAGACAGCAACGCATTTCGGCAATGGCCTTTATCCAGCTTCATAAAGGCCATTGCCAAAACGCGTTGCTGTCTACCTCATTGATCTACCTCTATAGGCATTTATTTGCATATGGGACATTGCTATTTCAAAACCTCCATCGGATACCATTGTGGTTTACACATCTATCATTTGATAATGTGTCAATAATATTAGCCAGCAATACACTATTAGGTATTTTGAGGTATAATCTCATTGTTATTGTCTAGCGTTTTTATGTATGTATTTGTATTTATTCTATTTTTATTAAATATATGTGATACCCATAATTGATGTAATTTGATTGTTGTTTCTGACAGGGACACACCAGCGCAGTATTCATTCATTTCCTTGTGTTTTTTGGGGCTGGCATACCTCTTTTTACTGCTGAAGGGTGCCTCCAATTTAACAGATTCACACAGGTCCAGTATCTTTTGTAATTCTTTGCTGTGCTCATCCTTATCAGGTCTACAACCCGCAGCTGCTGCAAGATAGGTGTGTGTGTAATGTATGTGTGACATACAGCAGGTGTGTGTGTAAGGTATGTGTGACAGAATCGGTATGTCATACCACCAAACCTAAGCCCGGCAGAAGAAATATCGACATCGGAAGGGTGGCAGCACAAGATCCCGACGGAGGCAAGTAAACCACCTAACCCTCCCCCTCTCCCCCCGCCCTAACCCTAACCCCCGCTAGTGCCTACCCCTAGCTTCCCCCCTGGGGTGCTTAAACCTAACCCCCCCCCCTCCCTGCACCCTAAACCTACCTCTCCCGAGGAGGTACCATACCCTAACCTCCCCCCGGGGGTTGCCTGACCCTAACCACCCCTTTCCCTAGCCTAACCCTAACCCTCCTGAAGGGGGGTGCCTAACCCCAAGTCCCCCTGGGAGCCCCTAAACCTAACCCTCCCCCTCCACAGCTATCCACTCCCGATGTCGGGATTTTGGCGTGGCATACACACAGACAAGTAGTTATGTGTGTGTGAAACCCCGCTGTAAAAGTCCTGCGTTTGCCCCTGAAAGTGTTATAGAAATTAAGGGAACAGTTTAGTTTTTATTGTCCAACAAGTTATTTGGACAACCATGAAGGACGTGTGCATCAATATTCCACCTTAGAGGCATTCCTCTAAGAGATGCAAGAGGAACATCAAACTAGTGTACATTGTGGATGTATAAAGGAGGACTCACTTTGCAGAGGATATGACTACGGAATGCTTGTCTGAATTTAGGATTTTCGCCAGGTGAGTGGCCACGGAATCTTCATAAGCAGATATCTGAAACTAGTTAAAAAGAAACAAACATATATGCAAACCAGCCTCAAGTAACGACAAAACTAAAGCAAAAAAAAAAAAAAAAATTTTCAGCGGTCAAGAAATTGTATTTTGATTAAATGTTAGCTGACTGCATCTCTTACACTTTTTCTTCTTTATGTGACACTATTTGCCCATATGTCCTTTGGAAATGCCTATCTCCACTTTTAGAAATATAGATTAAATTACATGAAAAATCCAGAACCTTGTAAAATATGGTCTCTCCACACCTTCTAATATGTGCAAGGCTCAGAACCCCAATTTTCACAATATGAATTTGGGTGTAAGAGTGAAAGTACAGTACACTAACTTGGCACTCTTCAGATTCCTCTTCTGGAGATATAGGAATGATAGAGGTCTTTGATGGTAACTTCAGCTCATATGACATTATACTCCACCTGCAATTCAACAAATTTGATTAGAACAAAATATTTATTAGCTACATATATATTTCAATAATCATTACAGTGCAATACAGGTAATACACCTGAACTTGTAACAGAGAAATTCAAATTAATCCAGGCATAACAGACTGATATTTAAAAAAGTAACAACTTCCAAAATTCTTTATTTCACATTTTCCAGGCACTGGGAACTTAAAGGCTTTTTAAATATTTTTATAAAAGAAATTAATGACACTATGGCTAATATTTGCTCCTATTTAAATACAGGACTGCACTATACAAGTTGCCTAACTTTTGAGAAAAACCGAAAAAAGTGCATTTCTGTGTTCAAATACAAACAATATTTTGTGTACTTGTCTTAGATGACCTCTAAAAAAAATAAAAAAAACGTCGGATAGGCCCATGCTTCCCTATATGAAGCTACAATGGGAGTAATCATCTCCCTATCCAAACTAAACTAGCATAGGTGATTGTGTTATTACATTCTTAGAATTAGCATCATGCCCCCACTCCCATTAAGCACAGCCATATATGTACCATGGCATTGAATCTACCAAGGTGCTAATTGTGCTGAAGAGATGCAACACCCCTCTTCCGCAAGAGAAATCGCTGAACAGATGTCTGATTGATAGTGGTGTGAGAGGCTGTCTACAGTATGGATAGTACATAGATGCATGATTGGGACTAGTGAAGATACTCCTCCTGTCAGGAGACAAATTCTGAAACGTGGGGTGAATAAGTTTACTGTGAAGTACAAGGAAAGCTGCAAAATGTACCTAGTGTTATTACCGATCATAAAATCTGAGGATTAAATATGCAAAGAATCATGCAACTGACCCCATGTATGACTACATTCTCAGCTCTGCTGCTGGGATGTAGTCAAAATTTCGACAATGAAAATCTAGACAATCATGTCGTCACCCAACTATCAACTGACAATGTCTACATGGTCAAAATGAAGATGGTCAAAATACCAACAATGAAAATCTAGACAATCATAAGGTCGACAGTTAAAATGTAGACAGCCAAAATGTCGACAATCAATAAATAAATGTTGACAACCAAAATGTAGACAGTCATAATGTCTATATAGATTAAAAAAAGCTAACCATTCATAATGGATAAAATGTAGTATAATATAGTATCCCACTGAGGGAAGAGCTCTGCGCACGAGCAAACACTGATCGTGTCCTGTCAGCCACACTGTCTGATGTACAGATATTACACAGATGCATGATTGGGATTAGTGGAGAAACGCCTTCCATCAGGAGACAAATTCTGAAACATGCTGACACAGCTTGCCTACTGAGGGAAGAGCACTGCAAATACACAAACAAGTGACCCTCTTATGTCAGCCATACACTCATATTGCCCTAAATGTCACATATTATCAACGTCACCCTCCTGCTAGAGAACTTTGCACTGTGCTAAGCGCAGTCACAGTAGCGATAAGCCCCTACAGAATTGCGGCAAATAAATGACAAGCAAAGCATGTAGACCTGCCAATATGTTGACTGAAGGTTAAACAATGTGCAGTTACCTTCACTTTAAAACGTCAAACATTTTGATTGTCGACATTTTGCCATTATCAATATTTCAACAGTCAAAATATACACCTGCCTATATCTTGATGGTCTACATTTTCATAGGGTCAAAATATCAACATTCAATATATAGAAATGCCTATACAGTATTATGATATGGTCAAATTGTTGACAGTTAAAATGTCAACATGTCTATTTTTTGACCAAGTCGACATTCTAACCAGTCTATATATTAACTGTCTACATTATGTCCCTGTCAACATTTTGATTGTCTACATATTAACGGTCAACATTTTGTTTCTCTACATAATGCATCTGTCAACATTAAAGTGTCTATATTTTGAATTTCTAAATAAAATACCACACCCCTGTTGCTATGCTGTGAGGTACAGAACCAAGCATATATTGCAAGTTATAGTCTTAAAACACAAAGGAAATATCTAAGAGTTGGGTAGAGAGACAACATTCTTACTGCAGTAATAGACAGAAACGAAAGACATAAAAACAATGTTATTTTAGAGTGCTACGCTGCTGGAGGATGACCACAACATAATCAATACACAGCATCAGAACACTATAAACAACTCAATAATTGATCAGATAACCATTTAATCTCAGACAAACTCAATTTCTTTGAATGACCTAATAGTTTTACAATTAGACAGATTTAATATCTGCTAAAACTCACCCACCTAGAAATATGTGCACCTTAAGTCAGAAAAAAAAATGGAAACTATGTACCACACAAAATCTCCCATTCACATCATCCTTCAAACAACTCTGAGAATGAGATTGTACAGCATGACATTATCAATGTGACGTACAGTGGCAAACTAAGGACAAATCCATTTGCTCGGATATCCATGCTAACATTCAATACTTACATTTAAATGACTGTCTAATGTATGGTATATAATTTAGTCCATTCTTTAAAAACTAAAGATACATGAGAAATAAATGTTTTCTTAGGATGCCCATTGTTCCAGTTAGACCAATGTTTCCCTACTCTAGTCCTCAGGGCACTCTTAACAGTGTAAGGTTTAGATATCTCCTTATGGTATGACATGTGAGATTAGTAGAACTTGTAGATCTTTTAACCACTTAACTAGCACGGCCGCATGGGTTGAAATCACAGCCAGCCAATTGGAGGGGACTAATGATATGTCCCCCAACATCCCTGATTTCTGGTTTGGGGGAGAGGTAATATGACCCTTGCGGGAACTATTGGCACTGGGAGGGGATGGAGTTGGGATGGCCCCAATAAGTATTTTGGCCCTGGAGGATGGCATGGTGTAAAGGCGGGCATCCACTACCCAATTAAACAGAGCCATTGAACATTAACAACATCGTTATCTTTCAATCGCTTGTTAATCGGGCACAAATCGGGCATGCAAATGTCGAAAAACGACCAGCGATGCGTGCTGCCGCTGGTCGTTTCCAACATCAATCATCGCCTGACCATGCTGGTCAATCTACTGATAACGCCAGATTGACCATGTTCGGGGATGATGGAGGGTGCCTACACTGAACTACTGATCGTTCAGTGTAGGCACTGCAGTGGATGGGGGACGATGGCACAATTACAATGTCATAATCGTACTGTCTTCCCTGGGTCGCGTAGTGGATGTGCGGCTTAACTTTCTCACATAGTGACACAGGGTTACATAGTTTTAAAATGGGGTTATGGCAGCGGGGATCTATTAAGACTAGGGGGGTGGAGAAAAATGCTACTGGGGGTCTGTTGCCACTGGGGAAGGTCTTCACACTAGGAGGTGGCAGGTAAATTTAAAAAAGGGGGCCTATGGACACAGGGGGATGAAACACCCTTTATAGACATTTTATTTCCGTAAAATATTTAAATAATAAATTTTTGAGGGCCTTTTGGTAAATAAAAAAAAAAAGCCAGTTAAGTATGAATACATGGGTTGGGTATGAAATCCAGGCGGCTCAATAGCTGCCGGGATGAAATGGCAACGCCCCCCCAACCCTCATTTAGGTGTGCCTAACCCTTAAACTCCCAGGGTGGTGCCTAGACCTAAGTCCCCCCCCAGGGGTGCCTAACCCTAACCCCACCTTCCCCTAGCCCAACCCTTCCCGCGGGTGCCTAACCCTAAGTCGTCCCGGGAGTGCCTTAACCTAACCCCCCCCCCCCCCCCGCAGCTAAGTGCTAAGGACGGCCGGACTTACCTTAATCGGTCCAGCGTCCTTTGGCATTCCGGCGTCGGGATTAAGATAGGCGCCGGTATTTCTACACCTATTTTAAGCCCCTTCTCGGGCTTCTGCTGTCAGAATATAGTCCGGGGGCATTTAGTCTGCTGGCCTATAAACTACTTCCCGAATACACATGTGCTCCAACAAATAAATATGGAAAACATACACTGTTAGGGTGCCCTGAGAACTGAATTTGGGAAACCCTGGATTAAAGGATTACTGGGACGTGAAAAAAAAAAAGAACCAGGAGAAAGAGGCTCCAGAGCGATAACGTAATCATAACAATAACACTATTTGCGAAGATCAAGCAATGAGAAAGTGTCATGGTCCTATGTAACCTCTGGTATGCTGAAATGATGCTGGCTGAAGTTGAAAAAGGAAGTGTTTCTTTCCACAAGCCTACTGACTTCTTGCATGCATGATTGTCAGCACACAGGTACAAGGCACCATGTGCTGGAGAAGAGAACATCAGGAATTTTCCTTTTTAGACCCCTGTAGGTTACAATGCAAACAACATCTGGCCATAACCTTGAAACGTTTAATATTTTATTTGGGACTTGAATATGAGAATATTATTTTACATATTATATTAAATAGGATATTGCAATATCTTCTAGAATGTTAGTTTGATCTCACAAGTGTGTCCAGACTGAGGGCCACATGTAATGGACAATAGGTTTATGCAAGTGCCAACATTTTGGTGAGTTAGCAGCCAGATTTAAAAATGCAATGTTTACAAAAGGACAAACCAACCAAGTTCAGCGTCTTACCTATCCAGCATTTTAGTGCTTGCACGTTCCAACTTTTCCAAGATCTGAGGCAGCTGCGTATCGTCGTCACATGAACCACCCCAACCAAGTACCCGTGCCAGATCATTACCAGTACCCAGGGGGAGCACTCCTAGCTGACACTATGGATATAAATAAAGATTACAGAGCATTTGTATGCTATAGACATGTGCAGTGGAGGCAGGCACTGAGAATGATGGGTTCATTAGGAAGCAGAGGCATCAGTAAGGCATTCTCCCTTCATCTAACATCAGTAAGTCAAGTGAATTGATAGGCAGCTCTCTCATAAATATTGGTTCAGACGACACTGCATGTCAACACTGTGCAGATGTAAGTGAATGCAAGTTCTACCATTTATATTAAACAATGGCTATATTGTAGGAGGTTACATTTTCTTAGTACATAAATGTGTGCAGCTTTCATAGTTATAAAGGCCAAGTTTTGAAAAATGCGCAAAATTAATTTCATAAAAAGTATTAACGTGATTTAGAAAGTGATTGAGCAACCATGGCACAATTCCAGCACTGTGCAAAGACGTAGAAGATAAATGGAATCTCTGTGCTGCTTATGGATATAGTGTGACAAGGCCACAGGAAATGAGCAGGCTAAATATTTGTGGTATACAGCAACTTTATAAGAGATCATACAGTTACAGCACATCTTGCAACAAACAGTCTCTTGTACATTAGAACGGTCGACCTACTGTATTTAACTTGAAAACTGTACACAGTAATGGAAATGGAAAGGAATCTGTCATTTTCCTTGTGACATTCTATATACTGACCTGTTTATGCAAGCTAAGCTTATCTATCTCAGACAAAACCCAACCAACGCTTCCATCGCCTCCACAAACAAGAATTCGAAAATTATCAAACTTCTGAAATAATCGTAAACTAAAAGAAAAAAACAAAACAAAACTGGTAAACAGTCCCATAAAACAGTGAAAATATAGCAATACTACATATGGTGTAATAAGATATAAAAGCATAAAATGCTCATCTTTCTACTTTACAGGATTTTAATATACAGTATGTCCATTTTTTCCTAATGAGTTTACATTTAATTACTTTAACTATTGAAAAATATGGTATTCATAAAGCAGTATTTAAAGCAATAGTAAAATAAACATGTACAATACCCCAATGAGACCTGCATAATATACATCTGGACAGTCCAATAGTTCATTTACATTCTTGCAATTTAGGGGCCTATGTATCAAGCTTTTTTTCAGAAATATTATTTAGAAACTGCAGTTTCTGCATCATTTTGGGAATTGTAGTTATGTCCTAAAAACACAATGCAGGAGATTTCACAGAAATCTCCGGCAAAGTGCTAATTAGCGCTGCTGATCGCAGTCCCATTATTATCAATGGGGACTACGATCTGAACCCCATATACTAAACTGCAAAGCTTTTCTGAGTTTGGCCCCCGGTAGTTTACACCATCTTCAGATGCTGTAAACTGCTTTAAGTCTACGGGGGCTTCAGGGGCAGGAGAGAGATCTTTCGATCTCTCAATTGCAGCCTCCTGCCGGTGGCAGAAGCTGACATTGTGCACATGTGCAGTGTCAGCTTCCACAGGAGATGTCTTTCCACAATCCACAATTCGCTTTGTACATTGTGGGGATATTTTCATTATGAATGAAAACATTCCCTGCAATATGGATACTTAATAATTGAGGCAGTTCCGCAAATATTAATACATAGACCCCCTTAGTCTTTATTTGGTCTCATATGTTTATGTAACTTTTCCGCAATATAGCTTACTCCACATTCATTTAACACCTGTCAATCTGACCTCCAGTAAGTGCCCAGAATTCTTTTGTTGGCGGTATATTGTATATGGTTTTCTGCTGGCCATCCATGCTGTGATATATTGAACAACCGACCAGATATATCACAGCAAATGTAGATCATCATCATCAGGAATCATGGTAGTTCTTAATCAAGTAAAATGGCATGGATTATCAGATTTTTTGGTAAATGCAATGGTAAAATATCAGCCTGTGTGTAGTCATCTTCAGACTACCAAGTCCCAGTCATCCTGGATGTGATCTGGATACTTGACCCATGGAGTCAAATTGTAATCCGATTTTTGCTATACAGCTTCAATTGTTATTGCTGTTGCCCCCTCCCCGCCAATAGCATGTTACTTTCCACAGTGTTGTAAACAGGTCTCTCTAAAGTTACAAGTTATGGTGCATACACACGATCAGATTTTTCCTTCAGATATGAACGATAACGATTTAAAAATCGTTCAGTCGTTCATATCTGAAGGAAAATCGTTCATATCTGACATGCTTGAACGATGGACGATCAACGATGCGCGTTCCCGTTTGTCAGATAACGATATCTGACATCTGATGTGTTTGCAGTCAGACTTGGACGATTCCATTCATTTTAATGCAGTCAAAAATCGTTCAATCGTTCAAATCGTTCAAAACTTTGGTAAAATCGTTCAAATCGTTCAAATCGTTTAATCGTTCAATCGTTCATCTGACAAATCTGACCGTGTGTACGCTCCATTAGCCTACAGTGTTAACTATAGCATGAGACAGGTAAAGAGATGGAAAAGATCAAGACATGTCACCAAGTGAGATAAAGTTACTATCAAAGGCTCTTTAAACAGACAGGAGACTTACATTCAGTGAAACATAACTAGGAAAGAAAGATTGAGCGCTAATATATGTGAATCCAATATAAATGTGTGGTATTTAAAAGTTACATAAAAGGTTTTGATGTGATAGAGATAAAATAAATAATAAAATTAGGATGAGAAATGAAAAATAGGGTTGGGATAAAGAGGGGTAGAACAGATATAGTTAATGAGGTAAGGTGGGGAGGAGAGAATGAAGTGCAGAAAAGGAAGTAAAGAGGAAAAGTTAAAAGCGATCCAGCACATTAAAGAACCTCTCCCCTAACTAGTAAGAGGTTATAATCCGGCCCGCCAGCATTATGGGATGCTCTGACCCCTGCTTGAATTATTCTCAAGACTATTGTGGCAGGAGAGTATTGATTGCAAGCAGATCTGCAGTCTGGGGAAGAAGAATGGATGACCTGTATGCCTGTCTAGAGTCTAGCAAGCTCTGCAACTCTGATGTGAACGAGTATTCTGTAGGAAATAATGTTGTTTGTTTTGTTTTGTTTTACATAATGTGCTATAGATTGAAGTTTTCATTTTATGAGAAAAGCAGTATAGCAGCAACCAATACAGACACATACAAATATGCAGATAGGCCAGTTATGCCCAAAGGTATATAGCACTTTTCACAGTACATTATTTTCATTATGTATACAGTACAAATTAATAAGTGTTGTTGTCTTAGAACATATACTTGGCTTTTATATTTTACATCCATTGGCTAGGGAAACCTAATCAAAACTCTGATTTTTTAGACATGTTTATCAACTCCCACCCCCCCTAGGGGTAATAGGTCCCCGTGGCCGAGCCCCCACCCTCAACCCATGGGTGCCCAGTTTAGCACTCCACCCCCCTCCTCCCCATGTGTCACCATAGATTTAAAAAATATATATTTTATATTTCTTCTTCAGGGTCCATAGGGTCCACAGGATCTACATTGAGGTATGTAGTGGAAACAATCCATTGCACCAAACAGCTTCCAGCTTTGAAGCTCCCAGCATGCACTGGTCCTCGTTCCTATATACCCCGCCCTCAGGCATTCAGTTTTTTTGTTTGATGCGCGGCATTTATCCATACGCACCTGTTATACAGCAGGACTGCCTAGGCAGTCCCAGGCTTTGTTATTTTATGATTTACGTTTTTTGAACTACAGAGTTTAGCAGTACCAAGCGCCGGTAACTATGTTCCTCCTTACACTTTAACTTTAGACGCATGCGCCTCAGTGTGCCATTTGCTGCTGGGGATGCAGTAGTAGTGCAATGTCCGTGCAGCAGCCGCCGCCACCAACTGAGATGCTGCACCAGCTACACAGCGTACAGGTAGCAGCACTGCCAGTGCAAAGTCCATGCAGCCGTTGCCGCTACCAGCTGAGACACTGGACCAGTCAGCCAAGTTGCAGCACAGCCAGGCGCCTCCACCGTGGCTCTGCTCTTTCTACACAGGCCACAACTCTTATTGCTGTCACCGACTGTGACAGTCAAGCATTATTGCATACAAGTACATGGAGGGATTGAAGGCAACTGTGGCTTACTGTGGTGCTGGTGGAGCTTATAGCACATTCTCCTGGAGACTGACAGTGATTTCATTGAAATCATATTTGCCCTTTTATATTCCTTGCTGTACCTGCTAGGTCAGCAGTGTATCTTCAAATGTATTTTTGGAATGATTTCTCGGGTGTGCTGAGGGTGGTAAAAAGTATTTCTTAATATTGGATAAGTAACTAGTGAGGGAAGATACTGTGTGGCATAATGTGTTATAAGGGGCATTACTGTGTGGCATAATGAGTAAGGGACATTACTGTGTGGTGAAACCACACTCCCTTTTCGGGAGCGTGCGCACCAAAGAACACCCTCTTTGTTTTTGTTTTTTTTGGGGGTAGGCGGGGGTGCGCTAAATTACTGCCTTGCCCCAGGTGACAAAAATCCTACTTTCGGCCCTGGCAACAAAGACACCCGGCTCTAGCAGAGTCTTACGGGACCTGGTGCGCCAAGAGGGGCTGTTGGACGCATTACAGCAAAAATGAGTGAGGACACATGTATTCATCCATGTGAAGCATAAATTAAATCCATGTAAGCATAGATCGAATAGTAATGCCTTGCATATGATAGCTCATTCAGCTGTTCCTAGAAAGGACCTAGACCTGCCAACTTGGAGTAAACCCCTAGTGAAAACTTTGGCATTGTCCATTTATGATAATATCAAAGTAGTAAGTATGAAAGTACTAGTTACTGTATCTGCAAATGAAATACGTTACAGTGTCAGCAGCTGTGACACTGTAACGTGTCATTTTGCATGCAGATACAGCCGCAGTCATCCACAGAATATAGGCATGCCACATATCATTTTCATCAACAGAAGCTGCTTGTGAGTCCTATTCGCATCACATTGTGAATAAGACTCATTTGAAAGTAAAAAATCTTATGAAAAGTCACTCAGCACTACCAAGTCACACCACAGCATGGCACGACTACAACAGATGATTAACTCGCAAGGAAGTAAGATGGATATGGACACATCTGTACATTAACTAAAGGGGTCTATCCATTACACAAATTTTTTTTAACGATCCGACCAAAACCAGGAGGTATGTATAGGCTGCAAACGTCCTGCACCGCGACAAAATAAGTCTTGCCGTTCGAAAACGCTGGTCAATTTCTGCATATTGCTGAACGACTTTAGAAAAGTCGTTAAGTCGATATACAGTGAACGACCAACGTCAAATGACTTTTAAATGATTATTCACTTCATTCATTAAAAATGTCAACTCCCTTGTCTCTTCAGCAACAATCCTTGGTCTTTAAAGATAACGGTCTCAAAGTCTTTCAGGTTTGTGAAAGATTTTTTGCACTAAATACTTTTTGTTGGCAGGAAGTGTCTTTGGTCTTTCACAAAAAACTCTTCTAATGGATAGGCCCCTTAAGTAGACATTTATATGAATAATGTCTCATATAGTGCTAGTTTTTTTTTTAACCACAGTTATGTAAAAATCAGTCCAAAACTAAATTGTAAGTCCTTACCCTAAATGAGGTCCTCCATTCATCAAGTCAAACACTTGAGCAGGGTTCAGCAACTGTTTGAATCGCCGGAGGAACTTCACACCCTGATTGTCTCCACTTTTTGAATTTACAAAGACAAGTAGCGGACTGGCACATGAGGGAGGGCAGGTGGCTTTCCAGAACCCTGGCACAGTTATAAGAATACATAGTCACAGCATATTCCCTATACAGTATATTGAATGTACAATGACCTGTAATACAGTACACTGTGATTTCTTTAGTCTTGGAATAACGGTCATGAGAGTATCATTCTTTTCACATAACCCATTTTAGCCTTCACACTTTTACCTAAATGTCTGTAAATGTAGATCAACTAGCCCTTCTATATACACAAACAAGTGCACATTTACAGGGTTATAAAGAATGAATAAGCTGCAAATGTGATCAATAGTTTTCTTGAGTGAATAATTTAGAAATTACAAAACCAAACTAAATAACCTTTGTGATGCTATGTAAAACACTGCATAAACATGGACGATTAGTTAGAAAAATAATTTTCCCATGGGCACATACCATCAGAATCTATACTGTTGAGTGCTGTTGGAGGTATAATAGATACTTTACATTGGCCAAGTGGACACTTTTGAGAGTATTGGTCCTTGCAAGCAGTGTGCACCTGAAAAACCACGATAAGTATTTGCATTAATATACAAATTAAAAATGCTAAAGGCATCAAATCAACCCATTTAGATGACCATGTTTTACGTGACCTACTTGCATGGATTTTATGTCTTAGATGATCTGCTAATTTATTCAGAAGACATAGATTTGTAAATTAAAGTCATCTTAAAAGGTTCAACTAAGTAAAAAACAGGAAACTTTGGTGAGAAGGATAATAACCTGTACGTTTTCAGTGGGCTCTAGTATTCTCTAATAGTGAAGAAGAGAAGTTTGACACCCTTTTCTAACAGTAATATCATTACAAAGACACCTTGACCGCTCTCACCATTGCTTTACACCATAGGCACCGCCAGTCCTGCAGGCGTAATACACTGCCACATGTTTTGTCACAAACGGCACATTTGGCACTGACCGGCAAGTTGCCCTCTAGCCACTGATGAGGCATTGCTATCTGAAAATGGAATGATGAAAAAAAAACCACATTTCTTAGACATAGCACATGTTTAGGACTAGTTACATATTAATACATTTTTGGATATCTGTTAATTTAAAGAGCAGGCACATTTATATACATTTTTATATACAATTTGGAATTAATATAAAGTGTGCTGAGCAGAGGTGACTAGTGAACATGAAATAACTGCTTTGGGTTTAAACTTAATATGTCCAGCATGCATTCTATAGGCCTCTGCAATAGGTAGTTAATGTATGTTATGAGGAAGGAGCTTCTCTTGCACAGCAGATCCAGAGTGACTGACGGGTTTGCAGATTTCCTCTGCAGAAATACAGTAGAATGTGCAGATTTGTGGATTGTGGTGTCATAACAGATCAGATCACAACCGTCTCAACTTTTCCAATTATGTCAGATCTTATCAGGACATTGTACTAAAAAGGTGGAATGTGTTTGTAATGGAATTGGGAAAAAAAAGGGTTCACTTTATAAACAAACCTTCATAAATGACCATTTAAATTTTAGAGCTTGGTGATATTTTAAAATGTGCTAAAGAAATGTGGCGCAGAAACATATGCCTGTGTCCCTTGTATCTATTCAATTATATTAAGTTGTTAAATAAAACCCCCCACAGAAAAGAGAGAACAAACTAAACTCCATACTCACACCATCCTCATCTTCGATGATATCTTTGCCTATGGAAGCTAGCGTTGTCCACTTGCAGTTGTTTGTAGCTCTTACAGCACATCTCTTATGAGCTTTAAATTTACAAACTGGAAAAAACAGGAGCATATTGTCAGCAGTCAATAGAAAACCTAATCTGCAAGAACCTTGCCTTCATAACGCACAAAGCTGAAATCGGTGCTCCAGTTGGTTGGGGGAGCTGAATTTATAATCTCTCCTGCATTTACCCAGCACTACACTGAACAGTGGTATTGACAGGGAAGAAGACAACGCTACTACTGTACATAACATATTTACCATTTAAAAAAATGAATGCTTACTAAAAGAGACATTTGTATTTGTTGCTGCACTTTAGTAGGTTTGCCCCAGGGATACCAGTTTATGCATGTAAAGAGCAAAAAAAGTAATATCCAATACAGAGCAGAGCAGCTATGGCTAAGCACCTCTACATAAAGAACTTATTCATTTGAAAACTTTTCCGTAATGTCTGCTATTAATGATCTTTATTACCAAAGAATAGTTCTAATGAACAAGTACTATAGTTCTTTGTTGCCACCTAAACAGATTAAAATCTTTCTTGCGTTACTGACCTTTTAATTAGAAATTACTATTATAACAGGGCTCGACAAATCCCGGTCACTGGGGCGACCAAGATTTTAGTCCTGGCGACTAGGTTTTGAAGAGCCAAAACAGTACAAGTAAAGCTAATTGTAGGGGAAAAAAAAAAAAAGGTTGACATGTACAAATGGTTGACAGGGTCAAAAGGGCGACATGAAAATGGTTGAAACTTTTTTTTCTAACCCTAATCTTCACCCTAACCCTCTCTCCTGGTGCCTAACCCAAACCGTCGGGGTAGGAGCCTGACCCTAACCGTCCCTTCTAGTGCCTAACGCTAACCCTCCGGTAAGTGCCTAACCCTAAAAACAAAAATAATAAAAACAATGAGTCGACCATTTTCATGCAGACCTTTTGACCTGTCGATCATTTGTACATGTCGACCTTCTTACATATCAACCTTTAGTGTGCCAACCTATTGACTGTTTAACATCTCGTGTCTATCTATACATTGTCTACCTTTTTACTGTAGATATTTAGCCCGGATTCCCCAGAGTG
Source organism: Taudactylus pleione (assembly GCA_031769625.1). Lineage (NCBI taxonomy): Eukaryota > Metazoa > Chordata > Amphibia > Anura > Myobatrachidae > Taudactylus > Taudactylus pleione. The sequence continues at coordinate 13,387,523 of JAUIMM010000005.1, read as the reverse complement.
GATGGAGCCTACCGGGCTTGACTGTTTTGCTGCAGACCTGTGGTCCTCCGCTAGAGGCTTCAGGACTGGAGTAGTTTGCCGGCTACAGGATCATGTCAGGGCCACCACAGCTCACTGGTCTCACACTCGCGAGATCAACTTTGACAAGGGAGCCCATGTAGACCCAAGTCTAACAGGGATGAGGGCTCCAACTTTTAAGTAAGTGGCTGATACCGCTCCTAGCTCACACAGAGTGGTGTAGATAAGCCTGCAAACCCTACAGCCTGGGGCTCCTACAGTGCATGCTGGTGCTTGTAGTTCCCTGGTACTACAGCCTGGTGCATTGACTATAAGGGGAAAGTCCCTATGGTTGTATGGGGGAGCCTGCCATTAGCTCCACTGCAGGTTTGCAGCTAGGAGAGATGTGTTGCATCTTAGGGGAGGGTATTATGAAATTGGGTACCCTGTGTGGTGGGTATTGGTATCAGTACAGGGTTCTGTATATGTGCAGCCCATATGTGCCACTCACCAATAACTGCCCCTCTTGTCCTGTCATCTGTCAGTGGTGTTATGAAAAGAGGCCTGGCCTCACTCTGGAGGGGATTACAGGGATTATTTTCCACCAACACCTTTGTATTGAGATCTGCCATCCAGCTAACCCAAAGTGTAATCTCCATATATGTAAAGGATTCTGCAATATTTATCTCATAAAGGAGAGGGTAGGCAACGTGAGGCACACAGATGATATAGAGCTACACTTCCCAGCATGCCCTAGCAGCCAAATTGTTGAAGGACATGCTGGTATGTGTAGTTTCACAGCAGCGAGAAACAGGTATGTGCGTGTTGTGAAAGGGCTTCAATGAACTTGGGGTATACCGTGTGACATAATATGAACTTTAGGACACATATGGGCATGTGATTAGAATCTGATGACCATTGAAGAGGCATGTTTGGTAGTCTGATGGCAGGCAGGGAGATTAAGGGGCATCTGTGGTGGTCTATACAAGTTTTCATATATTTTGGTCGCAGACGGTCTGGCATCTAAAATTTTAAGTGGTCTCCTGATTTTACAAAAATTTGTCGAGCCCTGTACTATACAATAATTTAATTAACTTCCTGAGGACTGTAAACAAGAATGTACCTACACTATAATAAAACAGTTTATCACAAGCACAAAGCAACTACAGAAAATTAACGTTCTCCCTATCGATTTGTATGAAGAATGTTCAACGGAAGTGATAAATTAACAACCTCCTCAGCGTATAAACATCAGTAACATTTTAGTATTTGTGGAATTTAACAAATGAAAAGTATAATCTATGAATGCGACATGTGCATACAACTTTCAATTGACCTGCTAGGTATATTTGTGGGATATTTCTGCACAAGTAAAACTCTGCAAAGAATAGGCCCCCCTACAGTGATACCCCTTTTCCATCAAAAACCTTCGTCCGACCTGGGTTTCCGGACATGGTTTGAACTCAGGTCAGACCCAGTTTACACTGCAACTTCGATCTGGGTTTTTCCAGGTCAACCCAGAATCACACTGAACCCGGGTCAACCCTGCTAAACTTGTGAGGTCATAAAAAGTGGCAGGTGACTGCTCCATAACCACCAATCAGCTCATGAACCAGGTCGACTTTTACACTGCACCATTACCCAGGTCCATCCTTGGTCCGACCCGAGCAGCTACCTGGGCTGGATTCCTGGGTCACTCGACCCGGGTTATTTTTCAGCGACCCTTTTCCACTGAGCCATGACCCGGGTTATTGCAGCAGTGAAAAAGGGGTAATAGAGAAAGGCTGTGACCGGAATACAAGTAAAGATTAAAAACTGTTATTTATGCCAGAGGAGGTCTCACCAAGTAATGACTGACAGGGTGTCCAAACCTTTCCTAAAGCAAATTTCACTGTTTACACAATTTGTTAAATTCAGCATATAAATACTATTTATGCACTAAAAAAATTCAAAAATATGCCATTTTCCATTGTGAGGTCGTTATAAACACATTTCACGTAGAGACTCAGTAACACATGCAAGTTGACGTACAGTAGAGTGCCTAAACTTACAAGTACAGTACAACAGTGTGCACATAATACATATAAGTGATAAACTGGAGGGTAATAAACCATCAGCCAGTCAGCTCCCAACTGTCATTATTCAAACACAGCCTTCAACATGACAGTTGGGAGCAGAGTGGCTGGTCGTTTATCACTTTTCAGAGCTTAGTACATCTCCCCCATATAATACATATTATATATATATATATATATATATATCCGCTGTTTCTTGTCAACGTTTCAGAACTTTAATATGTTCTTTCGTCAGGATACAAAAGTACAATGAAAAACAAGCTTACCTTTTAAGCTGTATACACCACACGTGCAAAGACGCCCACCTGCCCGTCGCAGACGCGGCTGGAAATGACGTCACTATCAAAGTCAGTGTCTACATTAACCCCTTCACCATAGCAGAGCATGTTATAGCAAAGTTTATCTGAAAAAGGCATTAAAACATTAATGACATCAATGAATTATTTTACTTCAATGAGGTAACACTTACACCCATATAAATGTTACGTATGTGACACTATAGATAAAGAAACATAGGTATAAGGCTGTATACTAACATATATATAATGTCATAGGTATGAACCCACTTCATAGAAAACAATTAAGACCAAGCTGTTCATTTAACCCCTTTGGAAACATTGTATCTAATTTAAAGATCCATTGAGATTCCTTTTGGAGTAATAATTTTGAACGATCCCCAGTGGGGATCGTTCAAAATTATTACTCCAAAAGGAATCTCAATGGATCTTTAAATTAGATACAATGTTTCCAAAGGGGTTAAATGAACAGCTTGGTCTTAATTGTTTTCTATGAAGTGGGTTCATACCTATGACATTATATATATGTTAGTATACAGCCTTATACCTATGTTTCTTTATCTATAGTGTCACATACGTAACATTTATATGGGTGTAAGTGTTACCTCATTGAAGTAAAATAATTCATTGATGTCATTAATGTTTTAATGCCTTTTTCAGATAAACTTTGCTATAACATGCTCTGCTATGGTGAAGGGGTTAATGTAGACACTGACTTTGATAGTGACGTCATTTCCAGCCGCGTCTGCGACGGGCAGGTGGGCGTCTTTGCACGTGTGGTGTATACAGCTTAAAAGGTAAGCTTGTTTTTCATTGTACTTTTGTATCCTGACGAAAGAACATATTAAAGTTCTGAAACGTTGACAAGAAACAGCGGGCTGTAAAGTGTTTATTACAAGTCGTCCTGAGTGCCGCCGGGTGGAATCCTATACATTTGTCCCTCACTGGCGTGAGAGGTAAAGCGGAAGGCACCGGACGCAGCTGATCTTTTTTGGTAAACCAGGAGTGCCAGTCGATTTACTTGCTATATATATATATATATATATATATATATATATATATATATATATATATATACACATATACATACATATACGTACACACACACACACGCATACATACATACATACATACGAGGTATGTCTATAAAATAACGAGACACTGATTCCACCTAGTAAACAAAGCAGTCAGAACTGGTTCTAACTGCATACGTAGTAACCTTGAACTGGTCTGAACCTGCATGACAAGCAGCAACGCTCTATGATGCTCAGTTGATTGTGAGTCGCCATTTAATTTGGTTGTGTCTTCTGTAGAGGGTTGAAAAAATTATAAGTTTAAAAGTTGAACAACGTGTCAATTTGAATTTTTTTGTAAAATTGCACAAAACACCAACAGAATGTTTTCAAATGCTTGCTACGGCCTATGGGAATGACTGCCTGTCTCGTGTGCGTGTGTTTGAGTGGCATGAAAGATTCAGCAAGGGACGTGAGAATGTCGAAGATGATGAACGCCCTGTACGATCTTGCACTTCAAGAACGGAAGAAAATGTAGAAAAAAAAAATAAAAAATCAGTCAGATTGTTCGAAAAGACCGCCGACTCAGTGTTCGAATCATAGCTGAATCTGTGAACATTGACAAAGACACCGCATGGAAAATTTTGCGTGAGGATCTTAACATGACGAAAGTTTGTGCAAAAAGAGCAAAAAGAGCGTGTTGACATTCTGCAGCAACTTGACGCAGATCCAAACCGGTTTCATAAAGTAATCACTTGTGATGAGACCTGAATCTTCCAGTACGATCCTGAAACCAAAAGACAGTCAATGCACTGGAAAACACAGTCATCACCAAGAATGAAAAAAGCTTGTCAAAGCAAGTCAAAATTCAAAGCAATGCTCATTGTTTTTGTCGATATCAAGGCTGTAATTTTGCAAGAATGGGTTCCAGAAGGCACAACAGTTAACCAGCATTATTATAAGGAAGTTTTGAAAAAGCTGAGAGAGACAGAAAGAAACGGGCGCAACTGTGGAAAAATGGTTTCATTCTTCACCAGGACAATGCGCCTGCTCACAAAGCACTTTCTGTGAAGCAGTTTTTGACCGATAATCACATTACTACACTTGAACATCCTCCATATTCGCCCGATTTAGCACCTTGCTACTTTTATCTTTTCCCAAAAGTTAAATCAGTGCTTAAAAGGGACACATTTTGAATTGAAAACGGCAGATATGTTGAAACAACTAACAGAAATTGATTTGCTCCATGCCTTCCACCAGTGGAAAACAAGACTACAGCGATGTATTAGTGCAAATGGGGAGTATATTGAAGGGGACAAACATTAAATTTGTAATACCAATAAATAAAGATGAGTTTATTAATCAGTCTCAATAGACATACCTCGTACACACGCATACATACAATATATATATATATATATATATATATATATATATATAAATAAAAACACACACACATACATACATACACTGTAGTGCAAAAAAAATCATGGGATAGATGTATAGGACCCCCTCGATCCCGGCGACGTGCAGTATTGCCGCTAGTCCACAAATTTGCCAGGCTCTCAGATCCACACAGATTTTCCTGTGTGACGAGGGTCATCTCCATTACTTGGATGAATATCCTGTCTCGTTACACCCATCCTGATCGTTACACCTATTTGTGTCTAATTATAAATGCACCCTCTAAGAGTTGAACAGATAATTTTTCTGGACGCCTTATCGAATTGAATTCTAGCTGAAAAGCAAATGTGACATGTTGTGTTATACTCATTTTTGATAATTTTTTTTGCTATTCTTGAGATAACCCCTGATGAAGTCTCATAAGGAGACGAAATGCGCAGAGTAAAGAAGCTGCGGGATCCACTCTAAAGGACAAGCACTTAAAATATAAGAAAAAATTCCACCCTTAGATTTCAAGTGGAAAACCTTAAAAGCAAATTGTGTAAAATGTATTCTGAGAGTTTGTTGACCCAGGCCGTCTGGATAGCTTCCCACAGCTCCCTGATATTTATAGGTACAGGATCTTGGGTGCGAATAGACCTCTCCACCACGTTCCATAAATGCTAGATTGGGTTCATGTCGGGTGAACGTGGTGGTCACACCATTGGTCAGGACTCTCTAGAAGCTCCTCAAACCAATTCTGGACAACTTGGGGCTGACTGTGCATTATCCTGCTGGAATATTCCATCATTTTGGGGGTACATGAAATCCATGAAGGGCTGCAAATGGTCATCAAGCAATGCAATGTAGCAGTTACCGGTCTATGATGTGTTCAGGTGAACTAGCGAACCCAATCTATGCCACTTGAACACACTCCACACCTTTATGGAACCACCACCAGCGCCTGAACAGTGCTTTGTTAATAACTGCGGTCCATGGCCTCATGGAGTCTGCCCCACACCTGAACCCTACCATCAACCCAAAAAAACTGGAACCTTAACTCATCAGGCAATGCGACATGTTACCAGTCCTTCAGGGTCCAAATAGCAATGTCATGTACCCAGGTGAGGCACTCTGTCCGGTATTGTAGTGTTAAAAGAGGCATTCTGGTGGGTCTTCTGCTTCCATATCCCATGGAAGCTAAAAATGCTGCACTGGCCTGCTGGACATGCATCTGGTACCTCTTGCATTGAATGTGTCGCTTGTCTGTTACCACAAACAAATTCTGGCCAGACAAAGCTGGTCACGATCATTAAGCACTCGTGTCCAGGCACTGACGTGGTCCACGGTGGGTGGTAATGTCTTCCATGAGGTATTCCCAGTACACACGTGACACCATACATCGAGTAATGTTGAATGACGGCACTACTTTAGAAATGGATGTTCCATCTGTCAGGCATCCACTATCATGCCCCGTTCGAACTCCGCTAATTCACGTTGCCTTGCCATGAGCAGCCTAACCATAGTTCAAACTGACTCACAATATGTCAGATTACAACTGAAACAGGTCTAGGCATTTCCAAATCGTCACAGTATGGTGACTATGCCACCTCCCATCAACACTCTCAGATTCAGGGTGCAAACCTGCGCACTCACCATTCCCAGGATTGGGGTGCGAAATAATCGACCACATTGCTGAAACAAAACACAAAGCTCAGAACTCACCCCAGGTCAAAGTTCTGCCCAGAGTACTGTAAAGTGAGGTCCAACCGGGACCTATTCTTCAAGTTATTCATTTAGGCATCCCAAAACAATTATCAGGCATCCCAGACCAAATGTCACCCCTCTGTGAAGTTTGCATCCAAATCCATTCAGTAGAAAGCCCAGAACAGACTCCCCGGGTCTAAAATTGTGTTGGTCCCCCTCGTGCTGCCAAAACTCCTCTGACCCATCGGGGCATGAACTCCACAAAACCTCTAAAGGTGTCCTGTGGTTAAATGATCCTTTAAGTCATATAAATTGTGAGGTGGGCATCATGGCTCTGACTTGTTTTTCGAGCACATCTCACATTTGCTCGAATGGATTGAGATCTTGGGAATTTGGAGGCCATGTCAACACTGAACTCTGTCATGTTCCTCAAAACATTCCCGAGTAATTTTTGTAGTTTGGCATGGCACAAAAGTCCACAGATCAGAAAATACCATTGCAATGATGGATAAAAGAAAGCATGATTCATCAGACGAAGAGACCTTCTTCCATTGCTCCATGGTCCAGTTCAGACGCTCACATGTCCATTGTAGGTGCTTTCAGCGGTGGACAGGCGTCAGCTGTGGCACTCTCACCGGTCTAGGGCTATGCAGCAAAGCTGCGATGAACTGAGTGACACCTTTCTATCATAGCTAGTATTAACTTTTTCAGCAATTTGTGCTACAGTAGCTCTTCTGTAGGATAGGACCAGACACTCATCAATGAGCCTTAGGCGCCCTTAATCCTATCGCCGGTTCACAGAGTGTCCTTCCTTGGACCACTTTGGTAGGTACTAACCACTGCATGACAGGAACACCCCGCAAGACCTGCCATTTTGCAGATGCTCTGACCCAGTCGTCTAGCCCTCACAATTTGGCCCTTGCCAAAGCCACTCAGAACCTTACACTTATAATAAATACATATACATACACACACACACAGTGGATAATGTACCTTTGTAACCGGCATGTGTGTTTTATTGCTAACAATTTCTGAGCATAATGGTTAGTGGTTTTCCGCCCCTCTTGCCTTTATGAGGACTATGGGGGGTATCCAATTAGCATTAATGCTGTGACGGAGTCGACCGTATAGATGACATAGGTCAGTGTAGACATAAAATAAAATTTATTAATGAATACAAGGTGATGCATGGAATATAAATGCATACAGTCAAGACGTGCTGTAGATTCAAAAGGGATGAGAATTCACAGAATCAGTTGATAAATACTGGGTGAGGCAGAAAAATGGTATCTGCCATGGACATTAGACATATGCAATAGGTGAATTATATATATTGTGGATGAATCAAGGCATGAAACATAAGACAAATGACAGGTCTGGTGAGTTCTGATTGCAGCAGGAAATGTGACTCCTGTTTTTAAAATAAGCACTATCGTGCAATGTACAAATAAATGGTAATAATTGTACACTTGGTAGTAGGCAAAAAAGTACAGGATATCATACCCGGTGGGTGATGGGGAGCCAGCGGGTGTTGAATTGCAGGGTGCCCGGGTTGCCCTGCAAGGCTCCTTACGCTTTACCCAAACGGAAATCAGATCCTGTGGAAAAAGTCCAGAGTCCTTGGAAGTGATTACAGGTGTAGCTTGCAGACGCGTTTCGAGATACTGGGTCTCTTCTTCAAGACAGCCTTGAAGAAGAGACCCAGTATCTCGAAACGCGTCGGCAAGCTACACCTGTAATCACTTCCAAGGACTCTGGAAGAAAATCGTGGTAGATTGAAACGTTGGAGTTCTATTTCTGAGTACTGTTTGCTTTCAAGTTACTACGAGTGCCATCAACAACCCATGCAATCCACACATGCAAAGAAATCAAACCATAGATGTGATATGACAAAGGGAAAAAGTATTGAGCAAGCTTACTGAAATGTATTTAATACTTCACACAAAAGCCTTTGTTGGTAATGACAGCTTCAAGACGTAACCTGTATGGAGAAACTAGTCGCATGCATTGCTCAGGTGTGATTTTGGCCCATTCTTCCACACACACAGTCTTCAAATCTTAAAGGTTCCGTGGGCCTCTTCTATGAACTCTGATCTTTAGTTCTTTCCATAGATTTTCAATTGGATTCAAGTCAGGTGATTGGCTGGGCCATTCTAGCAGCTTTATTATCTTTCTTTGAAACCAATTGAGAGTGTCCTTCTGCCATTGCCTGAAATGAACTATTACAGATAAGCTTTGCATTTTCACTCAAACTTCATATTTTTTAAAGAACAAGTTTGGAACTTTTTTAATGAGTTTTATGTACTTGTTTTTATTTATTGATTCCTCTGTGATACTGGATTTTTTAAATATATAAATATATGAATTCTACTCGCCTTTTTAATCGCTTTTAAACGGTTGAATTGTGTTTAGTATTTTTAGAATATTTATAAGCACTTTTTGCACATTGTGGATGATTAATTTATCAGAACACTTCGTGCTTATTTAAGCAGTATCTATTTTCATGTATGTTTTGTGTATTTATTTTATTATTAAATTGTGATTATATTTTTTCATCTATATACACGTTGTGTATTATATTTTGTTGGTTGAATTGCACACTTTATTAATTATTGCACTAATATACGTCAGTCGCTCATCACCTAATACACTTATAACATTTCACTATTAAAGGCTACTCCATAAGTCCTTTCACATTGGGCCTAGCTGACACCTTATTATACTAAGGGAGTACATATATTTTTATATATCCTGAGTAATCCTCTGAACTAACTCCAAGTTGGCGCCGACACTTCTTTGTGTGTGTATATATATATATATATATATATATATATATATTATAATTCAGTGAATGAACGGTTAAGGGGATTCTCATATTTAAGGGAATAGTGTATGTAGAATATATAACACAAAAATTGTAATGAGACATGTATTTTTATTACTATATATACTTTTAGAATACATTTTTTGTATAAAGATTGAATAGTTAGAATTTTACAACCAAAAAACAGGAGTGGTGCAGACAGAGTAATTCAAGCACTATGCTAGTGTGTGTGTGTGTGTGTGTGTGTGTGTGTGTGTGTGTGTGTGTGTGTGTGTGTGTGTGTGTGTGCGTGTCGGCCATACGTGCAGCCTTAGCCACAGGTTCTGGTGAATAACCAGTGGCACGCCACTGTGTTGCAGCCAAACACAGTGTGGCAAGCATTCAATCAAAAATCATAGACCATGTAACTGTTGATCCTAGAGGAGGGGATTGAAATAAACTCCTCCGATTAGAGAGTAGATGGATTTTTCAATTGAACACATTAAATAAAACTCTCGGCCTGTCGTGTTTCCTGTAAGTGGTTCATGTATTTATATATCAAGATTAAAAGACTAAGACTAATGTATGACAACCATTCCTTGTTATGCAATATGATTTTTAATAGTTATTATGTATGTTGTTTCCGGCAGCTATTTGTTTAAGTCGGATTGTCATGGATACTGTTCTGCAGCCTGATTGGCCGGACGCATCCTGATGAGGTCACAGGTGGATTTGTGTACTGGATGGTTTCATCGCGTGTATCCAGCGGTGTCTGAGGGACGTTACCGTCAGCTGCAAACTATCAGGTAATTCCTTATTGTGTATAAATGTGTAAATGTTCATTTTCTCTGTTTCCCTGACGACAGGTTCACCCCCGTAAAGGTATTCTTTTAATATACTACAAGTCAGTCAGTAGCCTGTCTCTTGATAGCAGCTACTGTACTTCTGAATGAAAAATATTGTGTGAATCAGTGCCATAAGAGTACAATGTACAAGAACACTTACAAGCAGCAAGATTTAGAAACCACTGAAGTTTCTTCCACCAACCCTGTGTAACATTTTGATATCAATTAAACCTTTGTTATAATTTCTATATCAAAGATTTGAAGATCTAGACTGCTTATGTCTATTTTACAATCAGTATGGTTAAAATCCTAGATGATGGCTATAAAACAGACTTATTCAGTCTTAAAGTTTGAACTACATCAAAAAATTTTTTTTAAAGAATGCTAACAAAATAAGACACGCTTTATATACCATTCTGTAGAACATTACAAAAAGAATAAGTAATATGACCATATATAATAAAATAGACTTATTACAACAAATATTTGTGATGTGTAGAAAAACTTCTGCTAAGACACCATGAAGAAAACTGCTTACTGGTGAAAGTAAATATAACAGAGCTCGCTATTACACTGCACATAAATCAGGAAGAGTGAGTGACAAGCAATTACTTAGGCTCTATCTGCGAGAGCGGGTAGAGTGTGTAATTGGCTGCATATAGATAGTGGCTGTCTCAATGACTTGGTATCATCGTATAAACAGGCTCCTTCAAGCAGCACCTTGTTATATTCTATTTCAAACACTTTTGCTCATTTGTAGGCAAAAGGCTAAACACAGACGTTTATCAATTATGTTCAAATTTCTGACGTGCTTTATATTTAGGATAAAGAATACTGTGAAGTAGTAAAAGGACAGCTGTAAAGAAACAATCATTAAGGCATAGGCTTATAATTGCCTGCCATTTAGGTATACACCTTCACTGCAGGAGGAATGGAAAATCCACATTTGGAACAGACGTGACCCCAAGGATCATTGATCACCAGAAGAAGTGCAGTAGGAACACAAACTGTTCTCTTGTGCCCGCCCGCAGGGGATCAACCACCAAGAAAAAAAAAGTGAATGTATGTCCTAAAAACACAAAAACCTCTAATCCCATGTACACCAATGGAGAAGGAAGTATTCACACACTAGTGTAGCAAAAGTATTCACACACCCTGGACTTTCCCCAGATTTTGCTGAAAAGTTTCTACATCTAAATCTTTAGATAAAATCATTACCCTTAAGTAACAGAATTATAACAATGGAATGTATGTTGAGAATGCAGAATTTCAAGATTTATGGCAAAACATGACGGACGACAAGAACAATCCCGCAAAAAAACACCCATGCAATATTTTGTTACTGTAAAAAAAAAAAAAAAAACTCAAAAAGTTACAAAGACTGAATGTCCATAAATAAGTCAGTGCATCCTTTCTGTATTCGCTCCTAGTTGGAAACCAGATTTACTCTACATTATAATCCACCTTTATTGATATAGTGCCTACTGTAGATACCAAGCACTGTATAGAGAATGTTTAATCATTACCATTTATCCATTGCCCCATTGGAGTTTATTATAACATACTAGAATGTTTTTGGATTGTGGGTGGAAACCAGAGGGCCCAGAGAAAACCCATACTTAAGAACGAAGCTGGAGTTCTTGCCAATTGCTTAATTTCACTGCAACTGGAAGGTTTCTTGTGCTAATAGGGAAATTATAGTCACCAACAAGAACTAGCACACTATACAGCTGCTTTTTCCTGAGGTCATGATTGTTTTCTTCCAATAGGAAATACAACCTTACCTCACAATTTCATTCTTATGGTACAAACAATTCACAATATCCTGAGATTATGATGTTAAATAAGAAAAATATTTTTTTTTCTAGAAAACAAATGTGTCTGCAGTTAGGATTAGGAGTATGCATTACAAGCAATATTCCAGATGTAAAGAAAAAACAAAAAAACAAAATGGGAAGAAAAAAACCCCACACAACTTCTGACATCCACTACTGCAACACAATTAACCGTTCAAAACATCCACTTTTGAAATATTGCAATAAATTGGGGGGGGGGGGGGATGGCAAAATTTAAGTGCATCTAAACGTCAAGGCAAATGAAAAACATAATTATTTTAATTGAAACAATTTAATTAATTAACAACCTCCATTGATAGTTTTTATTTTGTTGCGACACCATCTGCCTGGTATGATGACACACAAGCTAGGAGTCATTTTAATAGGCCAAAAAGTAGTGTAGTGGACACTGAGGCTACAAAAATGTTCACTTTCTATCCAACACTGAACTAAATAATATGTCATAAAAAGAAATAAATTAAAAGTCTACAAAACACCCATTTTCACATTATTCTGAGATTTACAGAGGGGCGGTGCAGTCCCCCTTTAGAATGTAACCTCTTACGAGCAGGGCCCTCTCCCCTCTTGTGCTTCGCCTTACTTTAGTTTCATCTACTTCTTACCCCCTACCAGGGCACCTAACACTTGGCTGCTTACGCTCTGTTGCATATCTAGGTGTTATGGTCACCAATGTAGCAATGTATATTATCCATGTCCTTGTCCTATATTGTATTGTACTGTAAGTCGCTTGTCAAATTATTTGTTTATGTACTTTGTAAGGCGCTGCGGAACACTTGTGGTGCCATATAAATAAAGGATAATAATAATAATTTACATCTCAACACTTAAGATGGGTACACTATTTATGTGTAGCCAGCGATACGATTGGCGACCCCCCTGCTGATGGGCTGACATATCGGGGCGGCCAATACACATTAGACGATCCGGTGCCCGACCCCCGATATATCGGCCCATGCCGCATCCCGCTGAATGGGGTCGTCAGTCGCATTGTCAGGTTGAGTTGCATGTATTGACGATTCAATTAGCTTCGATAATTTCCCAGCCGTTGGCGGAATGTACTTTTCGCCGGCTTCGCCTGTTTTAGACATGAAAACTTTTCGTGCGCTGCCCCGCTTTTCGCCCCCTATTCAATTACAAAGGACGCTAAAACGGGACCCAGCGTTACACAAAGAGGTGAAAAGTGCTGTCAGATTTGGGGAAATCAGCCTGACACCCCCCAAAAGATGCATTAACATTGGGGATCGATGACCCCGAATAGCCCTGCTGAAGGTATTTCGGGTACTTAAATGCTCTCAATAGCTGCTAATTAGTGTCTTTGCACAAGTAGTGAGGAATAGCATTTAGCAGTTTTGTTTTTATTAAAAGTGAAGTTTTAAAAAAACGCGCCTTCAGCAAGCACTTGTAATCCAAAAATCACCTCCCCCATAAATTCAAATCCAAAATACCTCTAACAGCTTATTTTGCTGGTTTTTAAGTTTGTACCACGACTTATTTTTCACCCCCTTTTTCAAAATCCTTTTTTGGGGTGTTTTTTTTTTTTTAGGATTTTTTTCTTACGCAGTTATGCTTTGGGGGGCTGTCCCAAGGGTACTGAGTGGTTTCCCGACGTTTGCACCCCAAAACCACAAATCTGCACTTTTTTTCACCACATATTCATAGGTGAATCTTTTTCGCCTGTTATGATGCATACACACGGTCAGATTTTGTGTCAGATCTGAACGATAATGATTTAAAAAACTGTTCATATCTGAAACAAAAACTGACATGTGAGCATGCAACGATGAACGATGCGCGTTCCCGCATGTCAGATAACGATATCGGACATCTGATGTGTTTGCAGACAATTCATCTTAATACGGTCTTAACCAATCGTTATCTGTCTTGTTCAATACGATTGTTCAATCGTTCAAATCGTTGGTAAAATCTTTCAAATCGTTCATGTGTATGCACCATTACATTGCATTGTGTTTTCACGTCCGCGAAAAGTATATGGAATTGAATACAGAGATACTTTTCCGCCTGGCGAAATGACGTCATCGGTGAAACTTTTGCTGAAAACGTCTTTTCACGTCTAGACGATTTTGATATATATATATATATATACTTCATGACAGGGGAGTTTGGTAGACTCTTCCGGGAGCAGCAGAGATTGCTGCTATTTCAGGGAGTCTCCCTGACAAATTAGGCAGGGTTGGCGAGTATGATACATAAACACCTTTCTTTTTAGCGTTCACTAGTATTAGCTGGGAATTTGTGACAGGCAAAAGTACCTCAAACATAGCATTTAAACAAAACAAATCCTTCCTCACCAAAGAAATCTAGACTAGCCTACATCAAATGTATTATGATGTGCAAAGGGACCCCAAGATGATTGTCACACTTAGTAAGCTGTCCATAATGACATCGCAACCTTCAATATGTATTGAATGCTATCAGTTATAGAAGACATCAAGGAGAACATACCTTCACAAGACAATCCATGGGAGGTGACCCCAGACAGGCTTTCTCGGCACACGTTACAGAAGGTAGGTCGGGCGTGAGAGCAGGCGTACCAGTTATGCATTCCTGAGAAATGTTCCACATTAAACTGTGCGGTCTACCAAGGGAGAAGTTGAGACAAGATTTGGCAGTACAGCTACAGCTAAAGTAGTTCCATGCATTTACATGAGCTAAAAGCACACAAAACAGGAGAAAAATATAGCCCACTCATTTGATGAAAACCACAGTGGTGGGTTCAAAGTATCTAAATATGAAAACTACAATATAGGCATAATTAAGATCAGAAAATTTTGAGCAAAAGAAAAAAGGAAATGAAAAAAATACACAAACTTAAGAGTCAATTAAAGAAGAAAAATAAGCTAAAGCCATATAACACAATTAATAACACTTTTGTTTTTTAAGCTGGCCATACGCAGTACAATCATGCTAACGAGAAGCAGAATCAGAACTCAATTTGGTGACTGGGTGTCACCATTTAGTGCTCAGGTAGAACAGATGGATCACTTTCAGCATCCCCAGTGTGTGGTCGGAAACTTAAAACACACAGAGGTCAACAGCAGGATGTCCGAGGTAATCATCCAATCACATTTTTCAACATGTCTAATAACAATTCATTGAATTAAATAAGATCATAATAGTTGGAACATGGGTCAAAACGTTGTAATAATTGGTCAAATCACCTAATACTGTTGCATGTGGCAAGCATTAGATCGCAAAAACATCCATAGCTAGATCAGTATTATTTTCGTTGCTTCATTAATTTTATGGGTAACAGGCAAGTGCGGGAGGGTGGGCGTATATGTAACCCAGATCTTCAATCTCTTTGAAGAACACTTAAATGTGGAAAATCTGTAAAGCTGCTAATTCTAGCACCCACACAAGCATTTTACATTACTTATTTAAAGGAGAGTGTGATCTATAGATGGAATGTATAATTTATAGCGTATCTACACACACATGAATATTTTGGTAAATGCCAGCATTTCAATGCTCCCTGTCAACTTATCACAATTGTGTACAGGTTAAGAAGCTGTACATCTTATTCCAACAGCACATAAAAGATGTTAGATGCTCTATACAATGATATTAAGAAAGCAAAAAATATTGCCCCCTTAAACATGCGATTAGGTTTTTCCCAAACTCTTCTAAAAATTCCAACAAATGCGGAAAAGATTACTATATTAATATTACATAATATTACAGACGCCAACTGATCAGGCACACTAAATAGTCTCTTATGGCTGATATTGTACTTGTTAGAAAGAAGCACATTGGCATAAATAAATAAATCTGTCATATAACCTAAACATAAGATACATGGCCCTTCTACCACTGAATGCACTTAAATTAGCATCCCGTTGTCAAGGCCAGTATAATCCGTCTAAATACACTGCTGGAAACATCACACAAGTTTCATTACAAACACAAGAAGAATGTGCCTACCTCATAATGCTCTCTGGATTGCACAGACTTTAATGAGCTGATCCAATCTTCCATTTCTTTCCTGTTTTCTGCACACAATATGAGCCTTCTAAAAGGAGTGATTATCTGTGTAAACAAAAAGGATAATAATGACAATAAAATAGGCTGCTGATCGTCCAGCACTAAGCGAGGGATCGTGTTACAAGGGACTGTGGAAGCAGCATGGACATCCAGGGAGCGTGCATCATTCGCACTGATCAGATGCTCTTCCAAGCTGCATAACCATTTAAGCTTTGCATATTGTCTTGATGGGAAAAAAATAGTGTGTGAGAGTGAAGGGAAAGGTCCACTTTCTTCTCAGAGTAAACCACGGCAAGATTTATCCTGATCCCAGCAGACTCATTAGCAGATTTTGTTACAGGAAAGAAAAAGAGAGAGAAGAGAATTTTCTAATACAGCTCTTGAGGCTTCTGATGGAGAAGTTATGTGATTACTTGTCTCTGAGGTTAGGAAAGTCATACTAACACATGCAGACTCGTCTTCCATCTAGTAGACTGGTGTGACAGAAGATACAGGAACAAAAATCAATCACTGGAATACATTTGATTTCCAGAACTGTTACGTTAGTTTTACTTCTTCCATTAGTCAGCCTCAAGAAAACAAGAAGTATCACATTGGTTAAACTACAATCATTTTATTCGTCATTGAAACCTTTGATTTAATGACATTCAAATAAAAATAGAAAGAGCGGTTTCAGTCTAATTGTACATTTTGGTAGTGGAAAAATATCGCTGTTCCACATTTCTAGCTGTAGGATGTGGAGATGCATATTTCACACAGTTTATCGCACCTCATCACCAGTAAGAGCCGGGTGTTAATGGGTATAAATCACATGAAGACTAGAAACGGGACTCTGCAATATTGCAGGAGGGAGGGATTCAACAGAAAAGTGTGTGGGAGGGCTCTGACAGAACAAGTCAGCTGCAGAGAAAATATACTAAACATCTTTTCACCTTCTGCCTGAGTAGAAGACATACGCTGACTTTAAAAGTGTGAAAACAATTTCCTTATGATTTGTAGATAGAGCAATGTGCATTCAGAAATGAAGATTGAAATCAACCCATGAGATGCACTGCAAGACCCAGGCTGTAACACAATGCCTCTTCTTAATGATACGGCATAAGATACTGAGAGATAGGGGAATAATAAAACTACACACACATACAGTACATGGAGAGCTTGTGTTTCTTTACACTTTGTTACAGTGGCAAAGTGTTAACCAAGCATTGAGCCAGTAGCAATTGAGCAGAAAGAATTGGACAGTGTAACATGAACATGCAGCATTACCACAATAAGGCAATAATGAATCATTAATACAATCAATCATTCTAATACCATTGTTAAACCTCATTAGACTCTACTTATCCAAGAGTGCCATAAAGAAATGATTTTGTTTTGCAAAAAGTATTCCATTATTTTTCCAAGTGAACAGAATTATTAGCTGGTGTAAGAAGGGAATAGTAAGAGCTGTACTGCAGCGCAGGAATCTACACAGGTTTGGTGATGTCATTGTTTCAAGATGTTCTAAAGACACATACATTCTTCAAAATGCATATCAGTACCTGTAGTGAATTGTAAGGGTTACAATGTACAGAAGTGACACATATCTATGTAAAAGGCATGAGGCTGAGTTCTTTAATACAGGTTACTGAACACTAAATTGATTTCTACTATCCTATTTCAAAGTGGAATATAACATAACTTATAATAATACAGACAGAGTTCTCTCTACAATCATTCATTTAAATAACATTTGATAAAATTAAAAACGATTACTGCAATTCAGGGCAAAAGTAATCCTCAAACAACCCAACTTCCCCAAATGGCTGATGCAAAGTTTTACCATCTGCCCCACCTCAAAATGTGCGAAGTAAATACAGACAAAATGTACAACTATATATAAGATGGTTCTCGTTTTGCACTTGTCTATTTTGTTGTTGTTTTTTTTTCTTTTAATACTCTCTAAAACCATCTGTTTAATTAAAGGAAATGTAAACTCAATATTCCACTTTGCTTTAAACTGCATAGTACAGGTAAATATATGCCAGACAATTTTTAGTTGTCCTTATTTGTAGATCAGCAAATTCAGGGACTTTTGTCAGCTATTTCACCTTATTTCCTGTAATTTATTAATCTTTCTGGGCCTGGCAGTGGCATATCCCTAATAATCCACCCTGCACTCAATGTAGTTTCAAGCTCGACAGCTGTCCGTACCGTGCTTCTGGAAATTTCTTCAGAAATACGGCATTGGTGCTGGAAATTACTGGAAATAGTTAAGACTCTGGCACTGCGCCATGTGTCACATCACTTCTGTACCCGCACCATGTCCCTTCTGTGCCCGCGCCATATTTTAACGGCAGAGGGGGGCATCACACAGGCTGGCTCAGGTTTTAAAATCATCAATTTCATGCACTCCTAATGATGTTACACAGCCTTGCTACTGCCAGCCATTATATTCTGAGAGAAATATCACATCTTGATAAGAATGATAGTGGAACTGCACAAAATTGTGGGCTCTGCAAATAGCTTTTAGGATAGTGCTAATCCGTTTATGTAAAATACTGTAACAAAACGATGCTTCTAGATTTATATTCGAATATCTACTTTAGAGAAATACAAAATGAGAACCGAAAAGTTAGTAGCACAGATCCCGGAACAATGAAGTGCACTGTACAGTAGGTGGAGGAACGCTGGCTGTAAAGCCGTGTATCCACTTGCAGATAGGGGAATGACAGTACGATTACAACATCGTAATCGTACAGTCGTTCCTTATTCCCTGTAGAGCCTACACCGAATAATATGTCATTCAGTGCAGGCATCCTCCGTCATCCCCGAACATGCCCAATCTGTCGTTATCGGCAGATTGACAGTCATGTTCAGGCGATGATTGATGTCGGAAACAACCAGCGGGAGCGAGCATCGCTGGTCGTTTCCGACAATGAACTGCCCGATTTATGCACGAGTAATGAGCAATTGAACGATTACGATCTCGTAATCGTTCAATCGCTCATTTATATCTGCAAGTGGATACGCGGCTTTAGGAAGGACATCCCTGCAACTGAGAGCGGGACATCAGAATTCAGTGGTATTAAAATTATTCTGTAATGTGCAGGACTCTCCATCCTGTTCTTCCCCGGCTATGTGTGTATCCAGTATGCACCTAGTCAGAAAAGATCAGCCACTGATTTCTTGTCTGCCCTTCCCAGGGCACTAGGCCATTGAGTGCTATGGTTTTAAATCATTACTCACTTAGGCCCTTATTCAATTAGCAGTGAAAAGTCAGGAGACTTTTCGCCTACTGTACTTTCTGACGCATTCGCCTGTTTGGGATGTGAGTTCGCGGCATGCGCATTCCCGCATTTCGCCATATTAAACTACAGAACAGGCAAAAACACAAATAAAATGCATAACAGGCGAAAGGTACTGAAAACATTGGGGGAATCAGTGTGTACCCCAAAATAAGATGCACGGACACTGAAAATCAGTACAGATGTGTACTATTAGCCCTAATAAACGAACTTTGTGTCCTTAAATTGTTAAATCTTTTTCTAGAAGCATATTTGTAAAAGTGGTGAAGAATGATATAAAACAGTATTTTTTAGTTAAAATAAGTAGTCTAATAAAAATTGGGGTACTTGAAAATGGGTGCTGGCATATTTTTGTGTCTCTAAAGTGCATTTTAAAGAAAAAAAAAAAAAATTGAAAAATTCACCTGCTGCATGCACCTGCAATCCTAAAAACACCTGTCCCATCCATACAGCCACCCAAAAACCTATTTTGCTACTTTTTATCCTTATCCCCCCCAAATTTTGCTTTTTCACCGCAAAAATGACATTTTTTGGGGGTGTTCTGAGGTAAAACAAATTAAAGGGTTCTGAATCATTTCCCCACATTTGCACCCCAAATAAAGATTTTGCACTTTTTTCCGCCTGCCATTCATTGGAGAAACTTTTCCGCCTGTTTCAGTGCATTGAGTTTCCACTTAGGCAAAAACGTCCTGGAATTGAATTTGGAGATAAGACGCAAACAGGAGAAAAGCGGCAATAGGCAAAACTTTTTCACCGATTTTCGCGTGTAATTGAATTTAACTGAACACAAGTTTAGCTCTAGGAATGCCCAAATCTATTCAGTTGGCCG
Organism: Taudactylus pleione; assembly: GCA_031769625.1. Classification (NCBI taxonomy): domain Eukaryota; kingdom Metazoa; phylum Chordata; class Amphibia; order Anura; family Myobatrachidae; genus Taudactylus; species Taudactylus pleione. The sequence goes on along the minus strand of JAUIMM010000005.1, from coordinate 13,367,430 downwards.
CGCTGTAAACCCACTACTAGAGGATTTCTGCTTACACCCTCATAAGGTGCGAGCAAAAAAACAACTTAACTAGTGCAGCTGTGCTAGTTGCGGGCTTACAGCATGCGCTAATAGCATCACGTCCGGCACTTAAGTCGGAAAATGCAGTAACCGTAATTAAGCCCCGGGTAATAGTAGAGGTAAACTGCATCTCCCCACTTAAGTTCCAGGCGCAATGCGGACAACTGAATAGCTCCGGGCACTCATCCCAGGAGCTAAACAACATTGCGTTCAGTTGAATTCCCCCCTTAGATATCAACATATTTTAGAGTTAGATTTTTACCCTTTGTACCTTTTTATATTGAATTGTGCGTGTTTCATTGTAATTATTCCTGTATGTGGTGCGCTATATAAATAAGAGATAATAATAAAAAGAAAAAGTCATCAAATAGTTCAATGATCATATAAAGTACACAGAAATTCAAGGTGATGCATAATATCCATAATAAGTTTACAGCTGGAAGTGTGTAAAACTTTATAACACTAAGTTTTCACAATGATCACTAAGGGGTATATTTACTAAAGTGAGAGTTTTTAGAAGTGGAGATGTTGCCCATAGCAACCAACCAGATTATACTTAACATTTAACTAGCACCTTCTAGAAGGTAATAGCTAGAATCTGATTGGTTGCTATGGGCAACATCTCCACTTCTAAAAACTCTCCCTTTAGTAAATATACCCCTCAGGTGAGGACATGTAAACTTACTATTAATATACAGCCATGGCCAAAAGTTTTGAGAATGTATTGCTTTTCCCAAAGTTTGCTGCTTCAGTGTTTTTAGACCTTTTTGTCAGATGTTACTATGGTATACTGAAGCAAAATTACAAGCATTTCAAAAGTGTCAAAGGCTTTTATTGACAATTACATTAAGTTTATGCAAAGAGTCAATATTTGCAGTGTTGACCCTTATTTTTCAAGACCTCTGCAACTTGCCCTGGCATGCTGTCAATCAACTTTTGGGCCACATACTGACTGATGGCCGCCCATTCTTGCCTAATCAATATTTGGAGTATGTCAGAATTTGTGGGTTTTTGTTTGTCCACCCGCCTCTTGAGGATTGACCACAAGTTCTCAATGGGATTAGCCTGGGGAGTTTCCTGGCCATGGACCCAAAATGTTGATGTTTTGTTCCCCCGAGCCACTTAGTTATCACTTTTGCCTTATGGCAATGTGCTTCATCATGCTGGAAAAGGCATTGTTAGTCACCAAACTGTTCTTGGATGATTGGTACCATTCTTTATTCATGGCTGTGTTCTTAGGCAAATTGTGAGTGAGCCCACTCCCTTGGCTGAGAAGCAACCCCACACATGAATGGTCTCAGGATGCTTTACTGTTGGACATGACATACTGTAGGACTGATGGTAGCGCTCACCTTTCCTTCTCCGGACAAGCGTTTTTTCAGATGCCCCAAACAATCAGAAAGGAGATTCATCAGAGAAAATAACTTAACCCAGTCCTCAGCAGTCCAATTTTACCCCAGTCCTCAGCAGTACCTTTTGCAAAATATCAGTCTATCCCTGATGTTTTTCCTGGAGAGAAGTGGCTTCTTTGCTGCCCTCTTGACACCAGGCCATCCTCCAAAAGTCTTCGCCTCACTGTGCATGAATATGCACTCAAACCTATCTGCTGTTATTCCTGAGCAAGCTCTGCACTGGTGGTGCCCCGATCCCGCAGCTGAATCAACTTTAGGAGATGGTCCTGGCACTTGCTGGACGCCCTAAAGCCTTCTTCACAACTATTGAACCTCTCTCCTTGAAGTTCTTGATGATTCGATAAATGGTTGATTTTATGTGTAATCTTACTAGCAGCAATATCCTTGCCTGTGAAGTCCTTTTTGTGCAAAGCAATGATGACTGAACTTGTTTCCTTGCAGGTACCCATGGTTAACAGAGGAAAGACAAAGATTTCAAGCTCCACCCTCCTTTTAAAGCTTCCAGTCTGTTATTCTAACTCAATTAGCATGACAGAGTGATCTCCAGCCTTGTCCTCGGCAAACACTCTCACCTGTGTTAACGAGAGAATCACTGACAGGATGTCAGCTGGTCCTTTTGTGGCAGAGCTGAAATGCAGTGGAAATGTTGTTTTTGGGATTAAGGCCCTCATTCAGAGCCGGACGCTCTGAGCAGAGCGCACGCTCTGAATGAGGGCTGTCCTCCATAAAAATGGAGCGTCCTCCTGGACGCTTGTATAGCTGTGGGTCACCACCCACAGCACATACGAGCGTGCAGGATGATGGTTGCGATGGTCTTGACCATCGCGACCATCGCCAGCGCGACCAGAAGCCTGTGGTCGGGTTTTTCGACCACAAGCCCTGGAGTGATTTTGGCTCTATCAGAGCCAAAATCACTCCCACTGACATCACTAGTGATGTCAGTGGGGCCGGCTTCTGACGGTAGGCGTTCCCTTGGGAACGCCTCCGTCTGGGAGGCACGCCCCCGGCACGCCCACCAAAGGGGGCGTGCTGTCAATCAACATCGACAGCACGCCCCCTTTGATCAGACACAACGAGCGAAGGAAAGTCCTTCGTTCGTCGCGTCTGGCGCATGCGCACGACGGAGCTCCCTCCGTCGTGTGCATGCGCAGTGCACACCATCGACCCACTTGCGAGCGGACAGCCGCTTGCGAGTGGGTCTGAATGAGGCCCTAAGTTTGTTGTCATGGCAAAGAGGGACTGCAATTAATTTCAATTCATCTGATCACTCTTCATGACATTCTGGAGGATATGCATATTGCCATCATAAAAACTGAAGCAGCAGACTTTGTGAAAATCAATACTTGTGTCATTCTCAAAACTTTTGGCCATGGTTGTAGGGCCTGATTCAGAGTTTTACGCTAATGATGACGCATCTGGGTACGTAGCTGCTGTTGGAAAATATGCAAATGTCACAGATGCCGAGGAGTATATTGAGATGCCCCCCTGAGGCTTTGCAAATCCAGGCATCTGTCATTGATTCTTCGATAATCGGACTTCAGGAAAGCCCTATGCTAAGCATAATGGCCGCGTGTACTGAGACACCGGAGCCATTATTATTGCGTTAAGATCGCAGATACCTCTTCCACATGCTCCCTGATGGTCAATCACACGGCGAGTAAAAAGTCACTGTGAGCGATTACAGTATTATACCTTGATGCATGCGCAGTGTGATGTAGATGTATACGCAGTTTACCGATAATCGCTCAGCTGCGAAAATATCAGTATTGCCTATAACATTGAACCATGCCCATAGACAATAGGGAAGACTCAATTAGAGTCGCCGATTTCCGTTCCTGTGGCTTCCACGCATTAACTGGCATAGACAGATTCTGGGCCTGATTCAGATCCGCTCGCGAGCGCTATACGCTCGCAAGCAGGTCGATGGTGGCCCAGTGCGCATGCAAACGTCGCTCCGCATCTCGTACCAAAGTGGGCGTGCTGTCGATGTTGAGTGACAGCACGAACCCTTTGGTGGGCGGGTCGGGAGCGTGGCTGCCCAGACTGAAGCTTTTCCATGGGAACGCCTACCATATGGGGCCGGTCCCACTGATATCACGAGTGATGTCAGTGGGAGAGCTTTCGGCTCTGTCAGAGCCGAAAGCTCTCTGGGGCTTGCAGCCACGAGACCCTACCACAAGGGTCTCGTCGCAAGCCCGATGGTCGCGATGGTCTTGATCATCGCGACCATCTTCCTAGCTGCTCGCTATAGCTGTGGGTGGTCGCTATAGCTGTGAGCGAGCGCTCTGTTAGAGCGTCCGGCTCTGAATCAGGGCCTCTGTTCGTGTTTATGAAGGTGCAAGCAGAATCTGTTTACCATAGTAGGCAGATAAATGTGCACTGTGAGCTGAATACAGGAACTTGCTTTCCACAGAATCTGTCCCTAGATTTCTATGCAAAAACACCACTGCCATCCCTTGCTCTTACAAATGCATTTCCAAATATCTGGCAAAATTTTATTTGAAATGCAATTTAATGGTGTTTAGAGCATATATATTAGTGTAGGACTTGCACGCTTGTCAGTGAGGGTGCAAGCTTAAAATGTAATAATTAAAAAAATCAAACCCCCATAATTAAAACGGTTTCTAGATCAATCCAGATTGCAATAGTAAGAACAAGTACTGACAACTGTCTTGTTTTGTTCCATATGGGACATATCTATTGCCATGATTCCATGTATAATACAGAATTAACTGAGCAATGGATTACTGTATTTATTTTCTGTTTCTGACAAACATGTATTGACACATCAAAGTTGGGGTGATAGGACCAGCTAAATTTACAGAACTACTGCACAACTGACATCTAAAATGTAAAAATTACTACAAAAAATATATATATTCTTCACAGTTAAAAATAACATTCAGTACCGTCATTAGCTGCAAAATTATAGTGCTGTATGGACTAGGAATGAGACAAGAAAGCCCTTTATGAACAAAGTGAAGAAAAGGAAATAATACAATTAAACATGTTCTGCAATGTGAAAAGCACGGCGCTCATTACATCCATAACAGGAAGCAGATCATTTAAAAGTTAATTGAGATGCACTGAAACGTGGGTGGCATAACGGCTGAATAGGTCTGCTCTGAAATACCATCAAGTGGAAAAACTATTACACGAAACATGGAGAAACATCAAGACATGGGTTTTGTGTATAGTCTTTCCTTTTAGCAGCACAGGCAGGTGAACAAAATATCTGTTGAGCAAGTTTAGATAGCTGGGTGAAAATAAGATGAACCGAATGGGGCTCTCCGCTGTAAATACTGCAAATTGGACTGAAAAAAGGAATTTTGTGTAATAGAAACCCAACTACACTTAAATATGCATCTAACCAAAAGTAACAACTAGTAAACTTACAATTTGGGGTAATTGAGTTGCCATTTTTCCTTTATTGTGCAATCTTGCAGTATGATATATAGTACATTCTGTTAATTATATGAGGGATCTCAAAGTGGTGACCATAAAATAGCATAACACAGACAAGATAAATATACAAGTTACACCAAGAACCTTTGTGTATGACATAGGCATGTAATCACTCCACCTGGAAAAATGGTACTATGGATACAAGTAACTTTAGATGCTCCTAATTAAATTCTACCCTAATTGTGGGTATTAACACTGTTAGTGGGTTACCGCAAGTACATGCGACTTAACGTGGCCAGGTGTGAATTTTCCCCTATTCAATTAGCCGTGCGTATTAAGTCACTTTTCCACTCCATAACAATTAATGCAGCTTTTTGTTCGCAACCCCTGGGCAAGTAAAACGTTGGGGAATTTAACGATTTTTAGATAAGAATGTTGGGACAACCCCCTATAATTAGTCACTTAGAAGTTTTTAATTAACATAATTTAGCCATTACTCACATCTTTTAGGGGGATATTCAGCAAAATAATTGGTTAGAAGATGTGGGACAGGTATATGGGGGTGCTGTACGGATGTATCTAAAAATGAAACGAATATCAACCTTCTTGCATTTTTGTGCACCTCAAATTCATCTAGAGCAGTGGTCCCCAAACTTTCTTTAATCACGGTGCCCTAAAGTATCAGCATTTTTTTTTACATAGCACCCCTAGGACAAAACTTCCTTATTGAGAAATCCAGCAAAAGTAAATTGTGCTTACCTTTAACCTAAAGGTTACAAGTAAGCACAATTTACTTTTGCTGAATTTTACAGTAAGGAACTTTTGTCCTAGGGGCGCCATGGACAGGGTTGTGCTTCTGTTAGTTTACATATTTTGTAATTGGCAGTCCCCAGAACTGCTTTTGCCTATCACATTGATAAGAAATAATTTGATTTGGTCCTGGACCACCAACCTGTGGCACCCCTGCAAGTGCCCCATTTTTTTTTACGGTTATCGAAAACTGCAAAAACCTTCCATTTGAAGCCTTATAAGAGGCCCAAATACTTTGCTTTTGGCGACTAGTTATAGACTATACAGTTAGCCAATGTTAGTTTGCAGTTTTTTGGAGTACAGGCTGAATTCTTAATATTTCCCCACACTTAGCATGTCTAACTACAGTGAGATGCCGACATAACGCGTAATTCAATTGTGAAAAGCTTAAGTCAAACTGCGGTAAACCAGGATTTTAAAGTGGCTAACTGAATTTCCCCCTTATATATTTTCGGCATGTCCTTTATCTAGTGTCAGATATATTACTCATCTCTATACAGTATATATAACAAAGTTTGGACAGGGGCACCATGGTGAGTCAGCTCAACAGGAAGACCAGGGATTGTGCAAAGAGGGCATTGGTCATCGCAGTGTTCGGCAGCAGGGGAGGGCTGCGCATGGAGGCTCCGGAAATTTGCACAGGTGCTCCAGCCCCGGGGACCCGCTGCTAATGCTTACAGTAGCTGCAATACAAATCTCTCATCCATGATCATCCTGCCCTTTCCAGCATATCCTAGTGGCCAGGACCCAGCCAGTTGCAGGGCAGCAGCAGGGATGTTTTGGTGACACTGGTCAGTAGCGCACGCAGGGGGGGGTAGGTTCTGAGTACCCAGATACACAACGGTAGAGCAGACACCATGTTATTAAGCCCCGCTCCCCTGACAAAACGCTGCGATTCGCGGGTCAATCTGAGAAAGTGGAGCTAATATGACATCATTCCATTACAATCACTTGTCCCCGCCCCCTCCCAATTGACCTGTGAATTGTAGCATTTTGCCGGTGGCTAGGGGAAGAGGGCTAATGAAATAGGGCCAGGGCCATCTGCAACCTGCAGCATGGTAAGTGTGTGTGTAATAATAAATAATAATAAATATATATATCTCTCATAACAACCTCCTACTTCTCAATCCTGCAGGATCTTTACGGGCGGGGGAGTGTTTATATATACACACACAGATATACACGTAAATAAATACACACACACATACATATATATATATATATATATATATGTGTGTATTTACGTGTATATCTGTGTGTGTATATATAAACACCACCCCACCCCCCCCCGTAAAGATCCTGCAGGATTGAGCGGTAGGAGGTCGTTATGAGATGCGGGGGGCTATGGTCAGATGAAATTGCTCACGTGTGAATATCTGATCGAGGGTTTGGTTTTTGAGAATACAAACTGGTGAGGATAAAAGCCACAAAGATTAAATCAAGCACGACAGGAACAAACTTTCAATCCAATTAGGTTCGAGTTGTTTCATGGAACTCGCAGACTTCGCACAAATGCGTGCAACCGAGAATTTTCCAATCCAATAAACAATGCCTATTTGCGATACTCGCAGCGGGGGTTTCGATTAATCAGCCAAATGCGATGTAAGAGAAGTGCATTAAAAAGTGGGATCAGCTTGCTCTACCCCAAAAAAAACTTCCCATTGACTGCCTTTTGTATGATTTTGCAACAAAATTGTCAAAGTACTGGAAGTATTTGAATGGTATTAAATGGCCAATTTGTGCATTTGAACAAATTGAACAACTGAACAAATTGGAAAAAGCAAACTTTTTTAGTTTACTTTTATACAAATAAAATGAAAAATGCAAAAAAAAAAGTAGGAAAAAAATAGCTTTTTGGGTACTTTGGAGGTGACTAAAAAAAAAGGGGAAAAAATATAAAGAAGGAATTATTTAAAAATACTCTAAATTTGGGGTGCATAAAGCAATTAAATAGTTGAATTTTGGGTAATTTTAGGCCGTTTCTTTGAGACGCTTTTTATGTTTTTGTGGGTTTTTTTTAACCCAACTGGGCATGCGCAGCAGCAGCTGTTGCTGCACAAGCCCGGCCGGGAGAAGCAAGAGTGTGTGAAAGGAAACATTGTTTCTTTTAAACCACTGGCGTGAAGGGACGGCATGGAGACGGCACGGCAGCCGTCCTGCACAGTAGATATTCCCGGCTGTAACACGTCGACCATACCGTGACCGTGCCGTGTGAAAGGACCCACCTGCTTCCCTTTTATCTATTTTTCAAGCCCGGGCAAAACCGGCAAATATGAAATAGCCCTTAGTCTCAATATACCAAGCTATAAAAACTGCATATTAGATTGCTTTTTCTTTTTGCTTTCTTTCAGCCTGTGGCCAACTCAATAATAGCCGATATTTTTCTTTCCAATAAATACTTAATGCAAAGAACCATTCTTGCATCATTAGCATGGAGCCAAATGTTTTATTACAATATTATTTTCTTTTCCAATGGACAGCTCATCAGCCAGGACACAGAGTAGTCAATAAAAGCAATGCAATGCCAGTTTCACTAATGAGCATGCAAGGTTTAAGCTGGGTACACACCTATGCAATCGTCGGGACGTTCTTTCTATATCGAGAGAACGGCCGTTTGATTGTATAGGTGTGTACGCTGTCCCGATGCAGAAGCGTTAGCCGATAAACGGCTTTTAATGCTCCTGCAACGGTAGGGATCGGGAGGTCTCATCTTATGTACTGTTTAATATTTATCCGTTCAACCTCTCAATCTCATTAAAGCCCGTACACACTGTGCTATGTCTGCACGGTATGTACGTGGCTCACATGCAGCTGACAGCGGGTCACACTGGGGACAGACTGCACGGCTGATCGGGACAGTTTTACCAGATCAGCCTGCAATCGAAAAAGTGTGTACCCAGCTTTACAATAGTGAACAATGTAGAGCATACTGTTGGATAAGAACTACTACAACCAACAAACCCTTAAGACACAGATGAGCAGTATAGAAATACAAAGTACTATGGATTGTATAGTAGTAAAACATGCTATTGCAGCTGACACTGCAAATTTTAAAGTTGTGTATTTAATAAAATATCTAAGTTAAAAATTATTATACATAAAGAATATTTTCTATCTTTAAAGACAGAATAACACCATACTTGCCTACTCAAGTCTCCCAGAATGGCCACCGCCAGCCCAAGGCGGGAGGAGGGGGTGATGACACGATCACGCTGAATCGAGTCATCGTAGCCCAGCCCCTTGCTTTACGATGCTGGTAATATCGGCATTATAAAGCGGGGGTGGGAACGTGATGACACGATCGTACTGGCATGCCTCCGCACTGCCCAGTAAAGCCGCCCCCACACCTCTGCTGCAAATAGTACTTTATATAATGTGTGATTTTATATTTCTCTATAATATTATATACACACACACACACACACACCACATGTCTTTGCAGCTCCCTTCAATAAGGAATATACATCGGCTGCTTTCATTCTTAGGTTGGTTTATTCTGTGTTTTTCCCCACAGAATCACAGGGAAAATGCTTTGCCTAGTTATATAGGCCTAAATACTGGAAAAAAAGGCCTCTCCCTCTTGCATTTTATTAATACCCTTTACTTATATGGTACCACAAAGTGTCCGCAGCACCTTACAAAGTACATAAAAGGAAAAAAAAAAAAAACAGTATAAAATATTACAGAATATGGACTACAAGGTTTATACACATTGCTGCAGCAGCAGTCACAACCACCAAATAAGGTGCGCAAGCTGAACCCAAAGGTTTGGTGTCGTTGTAGGCAGTGGTCAGGAGATATCAAATAAATCACATATATGATCTCACTATAAAGGTAACAGCCTAATCTAGAACAGCAGTATAAATAAATCAAGACGAAATATAACTACAGCAATAAATCTGTATAAAATTAATCGTTTTTTTTCCATTAGAAAAAGTCATTCTGTTCAACAGGTGTACACTGATTGACACAGGGTGCTCTTCATTAACATAAAGAGGATTTTTAAGTGCAAATCTGAATATACTTGTATTTCAGTCGGCATGATGCAGTGGTCAGGAGATGATGGTATAAATGAGGTCAGGAAGAGCACAGAGGGGAGAGATCGTGGGCAAGTAGCATGGACCAGCTTTGTAGTGAGGTGGGAGAGAGTTCCAGTGGTGTGGAGCAGCATGGGCAAAATCTTGGCGTGTGAAGTAGTAAAAAGTTGGACGGAATACGGCATTCATTTGTGGAGCCAAGTGGCCAGGAATGTGAAGGGAGATGAGATCATATATACGAGTGGTTCAATAAATAAGGTAGCAAGAACTCTCATTGCATACATTTATTCAACTTGTACATATAATCAATAGTATGGCCTTGGTACAGATTGTTTTTCCACATAGCCGCTATACTTGTTTTGATGTACCGTCGGAACAAATGCTTAGATATCTATCCCGGCATAGAATAGCGTTCCCACTAGGCTGTTTTAGCGGGGCGCCGTGCCCTGCCCGATTTCAAAAGGGCAGAATGCACTCTGCCCTTTTGGGGGCATCTGCTAAAATAACATGCTTGGCGCCGTCCCCACCCACGGGCCGCTGTGTCCCTGTGGGAGGGAAGAAATTGCGGTGAATAGATGCATTGCTCATGTTTCCATGACAGACGTCATCATCGTACATCCCAACAAGCTGGTGATGAGTTTCAGCTGCTGATGTGCCCTTTATACGCAGAAATCTGATCATACTACGAACCTCAAAGTTTCACCATGCCAAGACCGCCAAAATCATGCTGCTTAACAGACCTCACAACCTATTACATATAGCCCCATACAGCCATCTGTTACGTCCATCATATTACATCTATCCCTGTAAAATTGCCTTTTAAATACAAAAGCATTTTTATATAAAACTGTGGCAAACACTGCATTTTATTATGAGTGAACAGTGGGTCATTCACATGTAATGTTATGATAACAGATTTATATTATAGTGAACTGATAGTGAGGGCAGAAAAGTCCTTTATACAGGATATCTCTACCCACAACTCTTGTAAATTTTTAATACTATATCTGATAGTGGATACAGTCAGTATCCAGGCGGCCGTGATGCCGGAGCGGATAATACCGGCACAGGAATCCCAACGCCTGTCACAATACAGACGCTGGCATCCCGACCGCTGGGATACCGAAGGTAAGTAGCAGGGTGGGGGTAGGGTTGGGGTTAAGTTTAGGCACTAGGGGGAGGATTAGACACTAAGGGGGAGGTTAGGTTCAGGCTGGCATCCCATACACAACCCTCTGATAGCACTGTGGATATTATCTATGTATATTACTACATTGGATTATAATCTTGTTTGATCTTCATAAAAAAAAATATCTGCATATAAAAAAGGTTGTTTTATCCAGTCACTGAAACAGCCACACAACACAATGGTTCTCTAGTGAAAATATCATATAGATGTAGGACAAGATCATCACATTCATAACCTGTAAGAGAAACCAATTAATTGAGAACGGATACAAAATAAGAGACTGAACAAAAGGTTGTGTGAACCATTGATTACTGCACTTTCTGTTGACATGATAGTACAGTAACTGTTTCCAGGCTCACTGCAGAGAACATAATGACATGTTCATCCACTTTCATTAATCAACATGCAAAATAATCAACCCTAAGTATTCTATTTGTGGAAGGGCAAGATCCAGTCATTAAACAGACCATTAACATTATTATTTTTAAATATGGGCTGCAACAATGATTTACATATGCTGCAGGACCAAATAGCTGCCTTAAGCACATTAATACCCTGTGGCTTAAATTCCAGGGACTGGGCTTATAAATATAAGCACAAACCTGCTACTTTACAAAGCAATAAAGTGCATGTGGTACAAATAATAACTCTCAAACACAATAAGAGCTTAGTAAAGGCAGCAGTACCCACCTCATACCAATATAACTAACTGGATACTGAGCACAAAAGCAGGCCAAAGGTGCAGTCTAGATACAGGTGCAGGAAATGTTCTCTAGGAAGATCATAATGAAAAGAAAATGGATATTTCATGCAGTGCTCCAGGCGCTGGTTGAAACTGGTTGCTGGTTTTACATGAATGAACATATGAGCATCAAAATCACATTAATAATAGGCACATGCGTCAGATTTTTGCTTTCCACAATGCACGAGTATTGTACAGTGAACCTAGCAAGAAGCACGTGGAAATCCAAAATATGTCTTAAGAAAAATAAAAATGAATTGGATTAATATGAAAAAAAAAAAAATGCACCTCAGACACTTCTTGATTCTCAATATCTAAAAAAAGACGTACCTTTTTCTCTGTATCAATTTTAATTCTTATAGCTAATAAGGAACAGGAATAAATCAATGAAATCAGAAATGAATAAAGAAAACTTCTGAAAACTTGTCCGGATTATGGAATCACCATAAAGCTTGTGACTTTATGGGAGATTCAATTAGAATCACAAGCACAATTGCAGTAGCTTGATTTCTGCTCAAACCCCTTTAGGCTGCAATCTGAAATCAGCAGACAGACGCATCCTGCAAAGCCAGCAATAGCTCGCGTTTGATTCAGCAATTGGATCAGCCACTGGAAGCAAAACATATGATCTTTAATTAATCGTAACACATATTTCAATAGTTACTCCTCCTCCTTCCCAGTGAACTCTTATTTAATAAAAAGACTACTTCATACAGCATTATAAATAAAAGTACAACTCCATTCATCATGGAATGATTGTAGAATCATCCATTTGGATGGGGTCACAACACTCGAATAAAGCTTTATAAAACTGGGGAGCCGCGGGGCACTTGCAGCTGTGCCACAGGTTGATGGTCAAGGACCAAATCAAATTATTTAGGGCAATGTGATTGGCAGTCACTATCACTGGTTTTTCCAATCATAAAATGTGTGCACAAACAAGAGCACAACCCTGTCCACCACCACATAACTGAACCTATGGATGACAGGTCAGAACAATGTACTTTTTTTTTCTGAAGGTTTGGCCTAGGGGCGCCGTGAAAAAATGCTGATAGTCTAGGACGCAGTGATTCAGGAAAGTATGGGAAGCACTGGTATAGCAAAAAAAAACGCTGCTTCTTTGTCACACGCCAACAATCCAGTGGCTTCAAAGCCTATTTTCTCCAGTGTGAAGGAGGGTGAGAATTTCCTTCCACTGTCACTATACCAGTGACTCTGATCTCATGAACGCTGTGCATTCCTATCTGGTAAAGGGCGACATTTGGCAGAGTTCTCTATGACCTGTATCCATGGACTTAATATTTCTTATAATATAAACAGCACAAGATGAAATTATCCCTTAATACAAACACTGTATGTAAACCAGTTTAAAGTTAAAGTCTAAGAAATATATTGCTTATAGTTCAGTAGCCACCAAAGAAAACCGTAATAGCAAATAGTGTGTGTAAGAAGAAGTGACTTCAGGTAAAGAAAGATAAAGACATATGGGAGAAAAACCTTGTGTTTATAGTCACAAAACTCCTCTGTGACTTCAAATACCTAATAATCTATAGTACCAGGATGTATTAGCCCCTCTATAGAGGATATTTATGTCCATGTTGAGTAGTCACAATCTAAAATTACCCCATCTAAACTAGAGATGAGCGGGTCCGGTTCTCTGAGAACCGGACCCCCCCGAAATTCCAAATCCGAGGTGAGAACAGAGCTAGGCTCGGGTTTTCCCGCGTGACTCGGATCCGAAAACGAGGCAAAACGCTGTCGGATTCTCGAGGGCTTTGGATTATATAAAGGTCCCCGCGATCTGCGCCATTTTCACTCCAGCTGTAGAGAGAGAAGCTAGCAGACGTAGTCAGTCACTCAGTGTGTGTTAGGGTCTTGGCCTGAAGGCTGCTGCTGTGTTGTCCATAAAGGGGCTTAGGCTGCAGTATAGGGGGGCTTCCTTCAGTGGATGCTGCAGCTGCTGTGTCACTTGTCCTGTCAATTAATTGTGGCTGCTGCTGTGTTGTCCATCAGGCTAGGGCTGCAGTCCATAAAGGGGTGCTCTGTCAATTAGGGGTGCTCTTCCCCAGTTTTAAAAAAAATAAGTTGTTGTTGCTATTATTGTACGGTGACCCTGCCGCAGTTTATCGTCCATTTATTTATGACTTTGCAGGTGGTCTGTCCGCACTCGCAGGGGTATTTCTGTCCATAAAAAGGGGTGCTGTCTGTGTTGGTCATCAAGGGGCTGCTGCCTCATTCAGGGGTGCTCTTTCCCAGTGTAAAAAAAAATATTGTTAGGTGACTGCCGGTCAGACCGCAGTGTAAGTTTATTGATATGGAAGACGATCAAATGAGGAGGAGAGCAAGAACCACATACCAGTCTTACAGCTGCTGCCAGCAGTAATGATAACGATGCAAGGCCGTCAACGTCATAAACGAAGGCCGATGCCCAAGTGCTTAAGTCAAAATCAAACAAGCAATGTTATACAGTGTTAAAGATAAAAAAATTTAAGAGCTATGTTAGCTGCAGAGAAACAAAAAATTGCCAATATGCTATTTACTACACGAGGTGGGAAAGAAAGGATAAGGCCTTGGCCTTTATTTATGACTGGTGGTTCTGCATCTTAGGATGATGTAAGCCCTTCTCCTTTTAGAAGTGTCAAAAAAAATTTAAATCGCTAAAGGCACATGAACCAACTGTGTGCTCAGAAAAGTCACAGATCCACGAGGAGAGTCCAAGTGTGTCCACGGTTGTCATGTATGAGCCTGACCTTTCTAATACTGTATTTGAAGAGGATCCTCCTTCCACCATTTGTGTGCCCTCTGCAAATGTGGGGATAAGAAGCACAAGTCAACATGCTAACGTAGAAATCGAGGATGCTTCTGTGGAATTGCACCAGGAGGATGAGGAGGATATTTCTGTAGTTGGCGCTGATGAGGATGATGATGAGTATGTTGATGCCGAGGATGTTGTTTGTGTAAATCAGGCAACAGTTGTTGCCCATGGTATGAACAAGCCCATTGTCGTCATGCTGGGGCAAAAGACGAAAAAATCCACTTCTCATGTGTGGAATTATTTCCACCCAAATTCGCACAACAGTTGTCAAGCCATCTGTAACCTTTGCCAAGCAAAAGGGAGTAGAGGTAAGGACCTTAACCCTCTAGGAACAACCTCCCTGTTACATTACTTGCAGCGCATTCATCAAATTCAAAAAAGTGTTTTTCAAATTCAGAAACGTTGGCTAAAAACATATCAGTCCAATGTCACCTAGCTGCTCCCTTCTCTCCGTCAGATACAAGCGCCTGCAATCTCCACCACCAACACCTGCATCATCATCCTCAATCGTGATCGGAAGTAATCCAGCATCCAATTTTCATAAGAATGATTGACTCCTCTCCTATCCATGATGCTGCTGCTGTGAGTGAATCTTCATCCCAGAAGGGGACCAGGAAGAAGACTACTTTTAGTAGTTTAACAAAACAATTGACTGTCAAACAATCCTTTGCCAATGGGGAACAAGTATGACAGCAGTCACCTGGTTATACAGCGGATTACTGACGCCATAACAGCTATGTTGGTATTTGATGTGCGTCCAGTATCCGCCATTAATACAGTGGGTTTTAGACAGTTAATTGAGGTCCTGTGTCCCCGCTGCCATGTCCCTTCTAAATTCCACTTCACTAGAACAGCAATTCCCAGTCTGCACAAGAACATTAAAAAAAAAAATAATAATAATTATTAGTGTCCTCCAAAATACCATCCACTTAACCACAGATATGTGCACAAGTAGGACAGGGCAAACTAAAGATTCCATGACTGACAGCCCACTGGGTAGGTGTATTGCCTCCAAAAGTGCAAACAGCAGCATCTAACAAATGCCAGCTCATTCAGAGGCATGTTATACTCTGTGTATCACTGGTTTCACTAAGAGGCATACTGTTGAGAACCTCTTAGAAAAACTCAGTGAAATCATCGCAAAATGGCTTACCCGACAAACTGTCTTCGGGATTTGTTATTTCTGACAAGTCCACCAATATTGTGCGAGCATTACATCTGGGCGAATTCGAACACATCCCATGTTTTTCTCACACAATTAATTTGGTGGTGCAAGATATTTTTTTTAAATGACAGGGGCGTGCAGGAGATGCTCTCGGTGGCCCGAAAGATTCGGGACATTTTCGACATTCAGCAACTGCGTGTCAAAGATTGCAGCACCAGCAAGTACTGTTGAATTGGCCCTGCCATCAGCTGAAGCAAGAGGTAGTAACTAGGTGGAATTCTACCATCTATATGCTTCAGCGGATGGAAGAGCAACAAAAGGCCATCCAAGGCTACACAATGGGCCTATGACATAGGGAAAGGAGCGGGAATGCACCTTAGTCAAGCACAGTGGAGAATAATTTCCATGTTGTGCAAGGTTCTCAAACCCTTTGAACTTGCCACAAGTGAAGTTAGTTCAGACACTGCCAGCTTGAGTCAGATCATTCCCCTAATCAGACTTTTGCAAAAGCATCTGGAGAAACTGAAGGAGGAGCTGGAACGGAGTGATTCCACTAAGTATGTCGGACTTATAGATCAAGCCCTTCATTCACTACGCCAGGATCCAGGGGTCGTCAACCTCTTGAAATCAGATCACTATATTTTGGCGACTATACTTGATCTTAGGTTTAAGTCATACTTTGTGTCTTTCTTTCCGATGGACATATCTAAAGAGATGCAAAGAGCTGTTGGTGAAAAAATTGTCAGCTCAAGCGGCACGTGACACGGCAGCATCTCCTCCTTCAGTTTCTGCTGCTGCCAGGGGAAAACTAAATTTTTCTAAGAGACCCACTGCTGGTGATGCAGATCAGCAAAACCTAATGACATCTGGTTGGGTCTGAAAGAACTTCCTACAATTAGTGACATGTCTACCGTGACACTGCCTGATACAGTCACCATTCAGAGAATGGTGGATGATTTTAGGGATAGCATCCTAATAGGCATGCCAGACAGTCCATTTCACTATTGGCAGGAAAGAGGAAATTTGGAGTCCCTTACACAAACTGGCTTTGCTTTACTTAAGTTGCCCACCCTCCAGTGTGTACTCTGAAAGAGTTTTCAGCGCAGCCGGGAACCTTGTCAGTAATCGGCATAAGAGGTTACTTCCCCAAAATGTGGAAAAGATGATGTTTCTCAAAATGAATTACAAATTCCACGTGGAAGATCTTTACCAGCAATTAAGTAAAAAAAAAATACATGGGCGCCTGTAATGGTGGATTCCAGCGAGGACGAATTAATATTGTGTGAAGAAGAGGATGTTCACACTGATGGGGATGATGATGACGACGACATCTGATCTTACCTATGTTGTAAAGCCAGTTTGCGTATGGGATCATTGCCACCAATGACTACTACGCAGCTTGTTTTGTGGGGGCCAAACAAGCCATTAATTTCAGCCACAAGTGGCAGTCCCTGTCACTGAAGTGATTGGTTTGTTAAACTGTGGATATCCTGTTTTATATATATACAACATAAGGATTGGTGGGAGGGCCCAAGGATAATTCCATCTTGCACCTCTTTTTGTTGCATTATGTGCTATTTGGGGCATTGCTGCCTGACATTTTTAATTTTATGGTTTATGAATGTCCAGAAATTGTAATGGCCACGGACAGCATCTCCTGTATGCAACTTTAATTTAAAAAACAAAAAAAATCTGAACCACCAAGTTGATGAGATGGGCAAATATGAGCTGCAGCTCAGAGCATCTTCCTGCCACGATGTGTGCAATAAAGTGCAAATACGTTTAATACAAAAATTAGTTGTGTATACTGGTCACATACATACACACACATATTTATATGGTAGATACAGTGCGTAAAGCAGGCTGAGGTAACCTGAAGCACGCCACCTGTTGTATACAAAACTTCCAGTAGGCCCAGCAAACATCACAGATGCTGGGAGTTCCAGGTAGCTTAAGATAGCCAGCTAGCTGGATCCAACCTTTTGGCCCTAAACTAGATGAAAAAAAAATCAACATTGTGAGCTGTGAAGTGGTCAAAATTGACTGGAAATAAATGTTGAGGTTAATAATACTGTAGGAACAAAAAAAGGCCCAAATTATGTGATTTTAGTGGTTATGACTTTTTTTTTTTTTTTTTAGAAAAAATACAGATCCAAAATCAAAACACACAAGGGGCGGTTTTGACAAAACCAAATCCAGATTCAAAACACAAGGAGATACAGATCCAAAACAAAAACACGGGGGTCAGCGCACATCCTTAATCTAAACCTGTTTCCCTAACGCACTCCAACCAAAAGTATTTATCCAGAAAACATTACTCCACAATTCAGCTTAGCACTAGCTCTTAGAAATGTAAAGTTGTTTGGTATTGTTACAAGTCCTCAAAGTGTTCAAATGAAAAACAGGGATAAAGCTCATACAGTAGACAGACAAGTGGGAAAGGTGTGTTACCCCTACAAGTACAAGCCAGCGTTATATACAGTATAAGAGACACTTCTATATACAACCGCTGCTCAGTAACATCAATTCCACTGCTGTAAAGTTTTTTTCTGGAAAATATGATAGGCAATAGCAGCGGTGATAATAATAATAAAATGAAGTGCAGTCACAACCATTTTTATAGCTCCAAGAGATATCAGTCCAAATAGGGCTCTAGCTACTACAAGCAGTTTTATTTGGAGCTGGCATTGAAATATAAACAGCACAAAGTACTGTATAACATCATACTGTCAAATTTAAGGTTTAATTTATTTAAATGTTTTTAAGGGCTGTGTGCAACCTGTTGCGATGTAAGAATATCGTATTTGGAGAGTAAAGTGTTTAGGAGTATAAAAAATTATTTGGCTCCAAATGAGGATTTGGAGAATGATCTAGATATAAATAAGTGCTGATACAAATACTATGCTGTCCTTTTATTACTGTAAAAGAAAAGATTAGACAAAGACCATTTACACCACAAATTAGCAGTTCCTGTTAATTGTGAGATTTGTAACTTTACAGCTTTTTATAGACCGATCAGCTCCCAGCAGGTACATTTATCTATGAAATAAGTGCAAGATCTTGCACTCCACTATCACTGGCAACAGCCTATTGTAGATACGTGCAGGAAATCTTTAGATGTCTGGATTGTCCGTCTCATTCTATAATCCCACTTACCCAGACTATGACAATGGTTCTGTCACATGCTGTCCTGCAATTATCGTGGTCAAAGATCACTGCATTCAAATGTGAATGGGCAGCAGTGGTCATCAAATGGTCCATCAGACAGCTCAATCTATTTTTAAGTGCATCCCCAAACAGTTTTAAATACAGTTGTAAAGTAACAGAGAATACCCCATATTATCGACTTGTAGCTTTTTAGATAAACAGAAAGAGTAGAGAGTTTCTAATATCACAGTATTGTCTTATGGAGGACTATTTATCAAAAGTGCAAATTTCTACTAAAACCACAGCAACCAACAACAGGTTTTTCCGTCACTGTCTATTCTGCACTAGATATATAAAAGTTAGAGGATCATTGACTGCTGTAGTTTTATTGCAGATGTGTTGGTTAGCAATTTTCGTATGATAAAACAAAACATAAATATTGCCGGCATAGGTACAATGAAATCTTTCATGAGGTTTTCTTCTAAAGAATTTTTTGGGGGTTGGTTTTGTATAATTCCACTTTAAAGTGTTACAAACTGTATACGACTATGTAACAGAAGATTATTCTTTTGTTTAAATTCTATTGGTCAAATTTAAAAACTGTCTAATTATAGATAACAGTAATTCTCCACTTCACAATGTGCATTAAGCTCAGTGGATGGTCAGTATGTTCCCTCCAGCTATACAGACTGCAGTGAACTCATAGATTGCAAGCAAACCTAAAAATAACCTATTTGTGCAGCCTTTCTGTATCCATTGCCGTTAGTTGAAGGCGTTCCCGTAAGCATTTGTTTACTTCTCTAACAAATATTATACATCTCTAAAATAATTCCAAATGATATCCTGAGACTCCAGCTTCTTACCCAATCTGCTCAGAGCCCAAAATATCTAATCTGCCATCATGTAGCAGCATATGCACTTCTCTGCCATTTACACCACTGCACTGGCAGGGAGGGAGTTTACAAGTCCATCTGTTATCGGAAAACAAACTGAAGTCACCAAAGACAACAGTCTGTATAAAAGGGAGAAAACCTAGTATCTGTGTGCTACGTTACTGGTTAGTGTGGTGCTGCAATTCCAAAGAGGAAAACATGGTCACGAAAAGAAGGGGTGTGGATTGAAAGATAGACCGGAAAAAGGTTAACATCTGGTGTCTATCTAGACAATGTCAGACAGTCAATAGGTCGACATGAAATTGGTTGACACATGTTTTTTGTTTTTCAAAAACCTAATCTTCACCCTAACCCTAACCGTCCCTTCTAGTGCCTAACCCTAAGCCACCGGTAAGTGCTTAACCCTAAGGAAAAAAAAAAAAAGTGTTGACCACTCCTGCGTCGACCTTTTGACCATGTTTCCCATTTGCACTTGTTGACCTTCTTACATGTCGACCGTTAGTGTGTCGACCTTTTCTCCCTATTGACAGTCTAACATCAGGTGTCTATCTAGCCATTGACACCTTTTTACTGTTGATCTATAGACAGGATCCCAAAAGAAGTGAAAATTATGGAACACTGTAAATAGAAGATACACTATGGTACTATAACATTAATGTGAATTTCCTCTTTAACAACTTCTTGCATGAAATAAAAAATTCTTCTTCTTCATCAGTTTCCAGGTATTCAGAAAGCACTGAAAACAGGGAGAGTTGAATGAACATCGCACACCACATGCTCCAGGAATGGGAGCACTCCAGGTAATGTAGCGTTGTGCACATTTCTATTGCATCTACACTTACAGATGTCCACATACAGCTATGCTCTGTGCGCTACAAGGCGTAGTGATCGACAAAAATTGTGGGTCCCAGGGACCACTCACTTTAAAAAACTAGGGCCTAATTCACAGTTTCTGGGTCCCAGGCAGCAGTTGGGACAGCGTTGGATGCAGATAGTAGTTGAGGGCAAGCAGCACTTGGGGTAGAGCTGGGGGTATAGGCAGGGAGAAGTTGGGGTAGAGCTGTGGGTAGTGGGGAGTAAGGGCAGGCAATGCCACAGGTATGGAGGGCTAAGTGAAGACAGCAGTTATAACAGTGTTGGGGGGCAAGTAGGGAGTTAGGGGCAGGCAGTGCTGGGGATAGGGAGGGAGCAAAAGTTATATTGCAGTTGGGGCAGTACCGAGGCAAGGTGGTTATTAGGGACAGGCAGTGCTGGGGGGAGGGAGGGGGCAAGGGTAGATAGCAGCTGGACCAGTACTGAGTGGCAAGGAAGAGGCTAGGAACAAGTACTACTGGGGTTACGGAGGGGCTAGATAGCAACTTGGGCAGTGCTGGGGGGCAAGAAGGGGTCAAGGGCAGGAAATACTGGGGGCAGTTCTGTGGGTAGGAAGGGGTCAGGATAGCAGCTGAAGCAGTACTGGGGGTAGGCAAAGGGGTAAGAGCGGTTGGGGCAGTGGTTACCTCCTTCCTCCTGGTGGGAGCCCGCAGCTCCTTCCTGTCCCACGCACTGTCCACTACCCTGGCCTCCTGCATGCAGGGAGCTGGGATGCAGGCGTCAGTGATGGAGCGCAGGCAGATAGAGCGGCCAGGCCCCACCACAGTGCTGCTGCAGCCAAGGAGGATCTGCCGGCGCCGAAGGAAGCTAGCGGGCAGGGAGGGAAGGAGATGGTCTCTGGTGGCAATTGGAAGAGACGCTGCCTGCGGTGGTTGGTTGAGATGCTGTCGGCAGTGATTGGTTAAGAGAGTGGGTCTGCAGGTCTTGCAGTGTTTGTGTTCTATGTCCGCAGCAACAATCACTGCCGTTAGCGTCTACCGAACCAATCGCTGCCGACAGCGATTGGTTGGGGAGACGCTGCCGGCGGTGATTGGCTGCTGCGAACATCGCTTGTCCTGCAGGACCCGCTGTTTTAAAAACTGGGTCCCCAAATGCCTGTAGCGCGTAACAACATGCCATAGCGCCTATTTTGCAACCACTGAAGTAGCGTTACACAGAATGTGTGAGCGCCATGAAACTCTATAGTGCAGAGCATCTTTTCTGCAACTTTTTACCTTCAAATGCATGTTACTCGCAAAGCGATGCAAATAGGACAGAAAAGCTTTCTTGTGGGGAATCTGCAGAGCAGCAGTGTTTTTTGCAGAGCCTGTAGTCGCACACAGAATACAGGCATGTATTTCAATTCAATCAGCTTAAGCTGCTTGTGTGTCCTATTCGCATCGCTTTGCGAATAGGACATACTTTAAGGGGAAAAGTCGCATAAAAAAAATGCTTAGTGCTACCGACTCACTCCATAGCATGATGCGACTAGAAGGGCTGTTTAATGCGCAAGGAAGCTAGATGTATGTAGACACATCTGTACATCTGAAGAGATGGAATGGGGTTTAACGGGACTTACTTGCAGAGACAAATTTAAGTGAGGGCATATGAAGGCAGAACTGAGGACTATGCAGAATTGGACATAAGAGAAAACATGCCTGATTGGAGGAATGTCTTTTGCACCTAGTATGGGGGAGGTGCTAAATTGCTCACGGATGATGATAATGACTAGTAGCAAAATAGTCGCATGCGCAAAGGCGGTTGCATCACAAGATACAGGCAACACATGCCCAATTTACTTCCAATTCTACATCAGGCACCTGCCAAAAGAATATTCTGGTGCCAAACTTCTTGAGCCTCTCCACCTATACTGCTGCATGTACAGGCTCTACAAAAACACTGCTGCTCTGCAGGCCACCCACAAGAAAGCATGTAGCTTCAGAAAATGCCTGACCATGCTTAAGTGGCGTTGGTAAACACTGCAGTGATGTCAGTGTGACGAGGATAACGTTCACTACACTGTCCATTATAGGGCATACCACACCCATGCCAGGGGGACAAGAATAGCTTTCACAACACTGACCATTATAGGGCGTACCATTACCATGAGAGAGAGAGAGAGAGAGAGAGAGAGAGAGAGAGAGAGAGAGAGAGACCTCTTGGACGCTCGCATAGCTGTGGGTTACCACCCACAGCTTATGCGAGAGTCCATGATGATGGTCGCGATGGTCAAGACCATCACGACCATCGGGCTTGCGACGAGACCCTGCGGTAGGGTCTCGTTGCCGCAAGCCCTGGAGTGATTTTGGCTCTATCAGAGCCAAAATCACTCCCACTGACATCACTAGTGAAGTCAGTGGGGCCGGACCCAGACGGTAGGCGTTCCCATGGGAACGCCTCCGTCTGGCAGCCACGCCTCCAGCACGCCCACCAAAGGGGGCGTGTTGTCAGTCACCATCGACAGCACGCCCCCTTTGGTGCGAGACCCGGAGCGACAGCTTGGCTGTCGCTATGCGGGTCTCGCGCATGCGCACGACGGAGCTACCTCCGTCGTGCGCATGCGCATTAGGGCACCATCGACCCGCTTCCGAGCGGGTCTGAATTAGGCCCAGAGACAATGACAGCTTCCACTACAGTGGCCATTATAGGCTCACTTCATCCCACCAACCTCCACCATAAACAGTGTACTTTGGGCCTGATTCAGAGCCGGACGCCACTTGCAAACAGTTGTTCAGAAAAAGGGGCCGGCTATTTAAATTGAGCGCTCGCTCTTTGCGGTCTGTTGACGCCTCTATGTCTGAGCGAGCGAACGAACGAAACATGTGCTCGCTATTTTGTAAAGACACCCCCTGGCCGTTCGCATCATACGTCATCTCCGCTATTTATTAGATTAATAGAGTACATCGAAAGGCGTCTGAACTGCTCGCAGTGCTTGTGGTAGGTTTTACTTCCCACAATCACTGCGAGCAGTTCAGGCTAAAAGACAACCAGGTGACGTGGTCGATGACGCTGCTTTGTTAATTATGCACTCCCATTAAAAGCCGTTTTGACCGTTTGGCACGCCTGCGTTCGGATCTCCACTCCCCGTTTTCAAGCACCTTCCCCTGTTACCACCCACAAACGCCTCATTCTGTTACTGAAATTAGCAGGCCCTCGCTGTTTTGCGAGCGCACGATTTCCGACCGCAATGACTGGTTGGCGCATGCGCATTACGACCCATACGCATTCGAAGATGTGCGAACATCGCTCGGAGCGAGCGAGCTGGCCGCTTACGAGCGGCTCTGAATCAGGCCCTTTGTTCTTAAAGAAACGAGACAATTATTACAATAAAGGGGCCTATCCATTAGCAGATAAAACGATATATCGTTCAATCGTTCATTATATCTGCTAATGGATACGCCCTGAACGATGACAGATCCACACTCCGGCGGCCGATAAATCGCATCTATCATTTCTCCAACATGTTGGTCAATTATCGCATATAGCTATACGATATTAGCAATATCGTGCAGTTTATATGCGGTAAACCAGAGTTTAGCAGCATCTACAGAGCGATGCAGAGAAAAAAATCCACTCCCTGAATGATGTCATGCGATATCGTTCATCGTTTGCCAAAATCTGTCATGTACATGACAGGTATCGTTCAGCACAGCCACCGGAATTTTCAAGGGATATCTTTTGTCTTTCATCGCTCAGAAATACGTACATCTGCTAATGGATAGGCCCCTTAAGACATATCAAATAGAATTACCAATAAGAACAACTGCTTTAAAAATAGATCTAAAAAGGATTCCTTTAACATTAGTGGGAAAGTGTGTTATCATGTTATCTACACTTGGATAGAATAAAACAACTACAAAAATTTTTTTGTAAAAAGAGAGATTCCCAAAGACTAGTTACAATACATTTTCAACACTTCTTCCTACTTCTCCCTCCACCACACCACTTCCCTTTCTCTTATTCTTCATCATCACATTTATTCAAATAAGATTATTTCTCAAACGCCTCGATAACCAATTTCCTTGTGAAATTAGTTTATTTTACAAACACAATTTCAGAATGTGGGATACAGCATTATGTACTAGTTATCTGTAGAATAAAAAAAACATTAAAAGAAACAATGGAGTTCCATGAAAAAATATTCTACCCAATCTTTATGTAGCACAGAAAAATTGTGGTGACCTCTAAGGTCCTTAGAAATGTATAGCACATGCAGCAATATACCCTATATAATGTACAATACACAATGTCAGCATTTAGTACACCTGCTAAGGTTACATTATTTGTCAGGTCCAGTTATGCATTTGGCAGCCATGAATTGCAAGTAACCAGTATGTTTCTCTCTCTTACACACTCTGTATATCTTGTGTTCATTTATATTCTTTACACTCCATGAAATCGTTAACCAAACATTAAGGGCTCAATTCAATTAACTCGCCCCTACATGTGTGGTAGGGGAGTTGCCATTGCAACGGCACTTGTACTTGCCCCAACCCCTTGCGGTCCTCTCTCATCCCAGATTCAATCCAATTACCAATGATTTACTCACGGGTGCGAGTAAGTGCAGCTATAAGCCGCACTTATAGTACCGACAAATCATAGATTTTTGCTCGCAGCCATTCAAAAATCCACAAATCTGGGGTGAGATAGTGCGGTGGGGGGAAGGGCTAGTTAATAGGATTGAGCCCTAAATACAGTATTATTATGTAGCCTTGCAGTGGCTATTAGAACCAAGTCATCTGCTGCTTGCTAATTAAATGAGGGTGGAGGTCTGAAGTTGATCTCCATATATTTCATAGCTGCGTCTTACCGTGAAGCTGTTGTTGACATTTTTTGTACTCGACTCTGCTACGCTGGCATCGGACAGGTCAACCTCGTCAAATATCAGAGACTAAGGAGAGACAAGAAAAGCATCATGTTAGGTTTATCATGTGATCTATGGTTTCATTACAATCCTTATCCTGCCAACACATGCTGCAATATCAGTCAATTGGCACACTTCTGCTAAGTAGGCATCCCCAAATCAAGCATGATCAAGAATGCCCAATACAGAGATGGGTAGGATCCTCTTGAGGCAAGTCGGTAAATACAGTTAGAATACTGTACAAACGTTATCCGCACATGTCCATCAGACATCACTACTAGGTCATACTGTAAGGAGGAACTGATCTGACCGTTTAGTCTCAGTGTCGAATCACTGACGAAAATGTGGCAGAAGTGGACAAAAATACTAGCCTACGCGCAGTTTGCTTTACATTGCTTACTGAAAAGTGAGACACAATACTGATCACAGTGAGGTCATACCAACAATACTGTATTTTTCGGTGTTAAAGGGTTACCGCTCAGAGAATAGAGTGCCTGATTCAGAGCCGGACGCTATTTGCGCTCACTCGTTCAGAAAAAGGGGACGGCTATTTAAATTGAGCGCTCGCTCTTTGCGGTTTGTAGACGTCTCTTTGTCTGAGCGAGCAAAACATGCGCTCGCTATTTTGTAAAGACGCCCCCTGGCCGCTCGCATCCTACGTCATCTCCGCTATTTGATTAATCGAGTACATCGAAAGGCGTCTCTGAACTGCTAGCAGTGCTTGTGGTTGGTTTATCCTACCGCAATCATGCGAACAGTTCAGGCTAAGAAACAACCAAGTGACGTGGTCGATGACGCTGCTTTGTTAATTATGCACACCCTTAAAACGCCCGTTTTGACCGTTTGGCACGCCAGCGTTCGGATCTCCACTCCCCGTTTTCAAGCACCTTCCCCTATTACCACCCACAAACGCCTCATCCTGTCACTCAAATTAGCAGGCACTCGCTATTTTGCGAGCGTTCGATTTCCGACCGCAATGACTGTTGGCGCATGCGCATTACGACCCATACGCATGCGCAGTTGTGCGAACATCGCTCGGAACGAACGAGCGGCCGCTTACGAGTGGCTCTGAATCAGGCCCAGAATTCCCATCTATTAAGAGAATGTTTTGATCTTAAAAATGGTGTGAATTCAATTCTAAATTTCTCCAAAAACACCACTGGATAGCAAAAGTGCTATGTGCAGACGTCACATGGGAAGATCACTGATGTCACAACAAGCATATATGACAACCTCCAATAGAAAAGTATCAATCACAGTTCTTAGTTCTCCATCAATATATTTATAAACATATTAGTTTATTAGATAGATAGATTTTAAATTAATAGGTGTGAGGAACTTTTTAACATATCAACCCTCTGTAATGTCAAATGATGAGTTATATCGTGAATTACCCAGATTAAAAAAAAAATGGAAAATTGACTCTCTCTCTCATGGGATTACACTAGCTGGATATTATAAATACCCAGGGGGTTTAGGATATAAAGTACACCAACCATTGGGCGTCATAACATTCCATTCTGTCGCAAGTGGATTGATATTTTAAACAAATGTTGGAAGGACTTTATCCTATTAGGAATAGAGGAATCAACATGTGAACTTAATGTAACAAGAAAAAAATGCACTCTTGAAACTTAGCATAAAAATAGCCTGCAAGCGGCGTGGAACACTGATTGGCTAGGAACTTTGCAGAGAAATACAAAAAAGAATCTATCAAATTTAATTTTCACAAACTGACAAAGTATCAAATGGATTAACAACATAAAAGTATATAATTGGCTAACAAAAGGTCATACAAGTAGTGAGAGCTGCCCATACACTAGGAGGTCACACACTAAACATACACAGGTTGTACATTGAGACTCAACATCGGTAAGTAGTTCATTGTGTATTTACCTCACTCTCAGTGACATACCCGCTTAGGGAAGCGAACCCGGGTACAAATTACACAGAAAGCCAACAAAGAAGGTTGGGCAAAACAAGAGGCAAAAATGTCAGAAGACCCTGAGACCGAAGTAGAGAGAGATAAAATGGAGAGAAGCAAAAGTACCGACCAATCAGCTTCTGTCATTTTTCAAATACAGCCTGTAACATAAGTTAGAGTTCGATGCTGATTTTTTTGGTACTTTATCACTCACCAACGATTGAAGAATCAAAAGCAATAATAAGAGTTATGGTATAACATACCTTAGTTAACTCTTTTTCTTCTAGGTCCATAGGGTTCACATGAACTACCTTGGGGTATGTAGTTGGAGCGATTCAATGCACCAAACAGCTACAGCATGCACCTGTCCCCCTCCCTATATACCCCGCCCCCAGCCATTCAGTTTGTAAACAAGCCAAACGGCAAGAGACGGATAGTGGAGAAGGAAGTACAATGTACACAAGAAACACTCAACATACGAAGAGGGAATCAGTGATACAAAAAATCTAAAGAACAGATCCCAACTGAGGCCAGGTGCGTCAGGGTGGGTGCCCCGTGGACCTCGAAGAAAAATAGTTAACTAAGGTATGTTATACCATAACTCTTATTTTCTTCTTCAGGGTCCATAGGGTCCACAGGAACTACTTTGGGGACGTCCTAAAGCAGTTCCCTTAAGGGTGGGGACGCTCCTGCGCAGAGAGGAGAATCCGCCGCCCAAAGGAAGAATCCTGGGAGGCAAAAGTATCAAATGAATAGAATTTGAGAAAAGTATTGACGGAAAACAAAGTGGCTGCCTTGCACAGCTGTTCAGCCGAGACGCCATGTCTAACCACCCACGATGGTCCCACAGACCGAGTGGAATATGCTGTCACCTTGTTTGGGACAGGAAGACCAGCTTCTGTATAGACCTGAGAAATAGTCGTACGCAGCCAGCGAGACAAAGTCTGTTTGTTTGCTGGACAGCCTCGTTTGTGAAACACATATAACACAAAGAGCGAATCTTATTTCCTGATGGAGTCAGTAAATACGAAGTGCTCGAACCACATCCAGGGAAGCTTCACCTGTAAACAGGTCTGAAGACTGAAAGGCCGGAACTACAATTTCCTAATTTATATGAAAACGGGAAACCACCTTTGGAAGGTAACCCGCCTTAGTATGGAGGACAGCTCTATTTTGATGAAAAATCAAATATGGAGAGCGACATGACTGTGCTGCCAAGTCAGAAACTCTGTGAGCTGAAGAAATAGAGAGGAGAAAAAATGTCTTTGCTGTCAGCCATCGAAAGTCCACAGTATCCAAGGGTTTAAAGGGAGGAGCCTGCAGTGCCCTGAGAACCAAGGATCAATCCCAAGGTGCCACCAGAGGAAGAAATGGAGGTTGCAGCCGAAGAACCCCTTGCAAGAATGTCTAACATCCGGCAGAGGGGCAATTCTGCACTGGAACCAAACAGACAATGCAGAAACCTGGACTCTCAAGGTTGCCAGGCGAAGACCTAAGTCTAATCCAGCCTGAAGAAAAGAAAGTACTCGAGACCTTGAAAACCTTCAGATCATATTTTCTGCGAGAGCAAAGAAAATATGAATTCCAAATTCTGTGATAGATGCGGGCGGAAGCAGGCTTCCTTGCCTTCAGCATCATCTGGATCACAGAGGCAGAAAAACACTTAGCCTTTAAGGCGGAAGACTCAAGAGCCATGCCGTCAAAGCCAGCAGAGGTAAATCCAGATATCGGCAAGGACCCTGTACCAGCAGATCCGGCTGTAGAGGAAGGAGGGAGATTGGAGGAAACAGGTATGCTAACCTCAAGTCCCACCTCATCTGCCAGAGCGTCCACGAATGCGGCTGAGGGGTCCCTCATTCTGGAACTTACCTGGCGACCTTGTGGTTGTGACATGACGCCAAAATGTCTACGTCCGGTAATCCCCTTTTGTCCACCAGAAGTTGAAAGACGTCCAGATGAAGAGCCCATTCTCCGGCATGTATGTCCTGGTGACTTAAGAAGTCTGCTTCCCAGGTGGGAACTCCTGGGATGAATATTGCAGAGATTGCTGGAAGATGCCATTCTGCCCACCGCAGAATTTCCGCCACTTCCTTCATGGCAGCCAGACTTTGTGTGCCTCCCTGATGATTGATGTAGGCCACTGTTGTCACGTTGTCGGACTGAACCTGGACAGGCTGAACCCAGTATGAGCACTCTGTGCACTGCACGAAGCTCCAAGATATTTATTGGTGACTTTCCTGAACCGTCCACCTTCCCTGAAAGGTGCGGTAACATGTCACTGCTCCCCATCCTCGCAGACGGGATACAATTGGGAAACCGGCTGACGTGATCCCGAAAGCCGGCTTCCCGACTACTTTATCCCGGCGTGGGTTAAATGACAGGCGTCTATATCTAGGGTTAGGTTTAGCGCACACGGGGGGGGACTTAGGGTTAGACACCCCCCTGGGAGGGTTAGGCTAGGGGTAGGGAGGGTTAGAGTTAGACACCCCCGGGGGGGGGGGACTTACGGTTAGGCACCCCCCCGAGGGACTTAGGTTTAGGCAGTGGGGAAGGGGGGGTTAGGGTTAAGCACTTACAGGGTGGAGGTTAGGGTTATTTCATAC
Organism: Taudactylus pleione; assembly: GCA_031769625.1. Classification (NCBI taxonomy): domain Eukaryota; kingdom Metazoa; phylum Chordata; class Amphibia; order Anura; family Myobatrachidae; genus Taudactylus; species Taudactylus pleione. The sequence continues at coordinate 13,337,512 of JAUIMM010000005.1, read as the reverse complement.
AGATTCCTCGCAGACTTGCATCCGTGGTGAGAAGTAACTATAACAGACGACCCTTGATAAAATGAGTTGTCTCTAGCCACCAAGCGAGGGAGAGCCGAACCTCTGGCGAGATGCGAATCATCTGAGACTTTATCCGATGATACGGACCATCCCAATGACCCAGAATCCATTGTTGCAAGGACCTGGAGTGGAACAGGGCATAGGCCACCATGTCAAATGTGGCCTATGCCCAGCACCTGAATTGCCAAGTGTACTGACACTGTTTGCATGCAGAGAAGACTGTGCATATGAGACTGTAGTGCCACAATCTTGTCTTCTGGTAGAAGAGTCCACTGTCCCAGAGAGTATAGCAACGTGCACCATCTGCTGAGTTAAAGAAAGAGACGACTTTTTCCAATTGATTACCCAGCCGTGCTCTTGTAAGCAGACAATAGTCATCTGCAGATGTCATTTTAACATCTCCCGAGATTGTGCTAATATCTGGAGATTGTTCAAATATGGCAGTATCCTGACTCCTTATCTTGGTAAATACCCGAGGGGATGTGGCTAGAGCCTGGAATTGGTAATGTTGCTGATCTACTGCCAATCTCAAAAAGCCTTGGTGGGATTGTGCAATTGGCACATGCAGATATGCATCCTGTATATCCAGGGATACCATGAAATCTCCAGGCTCCATCGCCAGCATAATTGACCGTAGGGTTTCCATATGGAATTTGGACACCTTGATGAATCTGTTGAGAGATTTCAGATTCAATATGGAGCGATGAAACCAATTTGGTTTTTCAATCAAAAATAAAATTTTAATAATAACCCCTTCCCTGTTGCATTACAGGGACAGGGACTAGAACTCCTGACTTCAGGAGGGCCCAAATAGACTCCCAGTAGGCCGAAGTTCTGACAGGATCCAAAGGCAGGGTTGTGCCAACAAACCTCTGAGGGGGATGCCTTAAAAACGTGTTGGCATAACCATGAGAGACCAGCACCCGAACCCAGGCATCCGTAGTCTGATGCCAAGCCTGGGCAAACTGTAGAAGTCGGCCTCCAACCCCGATATCCTCCAGGGGGAGGCCCGCCCCATCAGACAGTAGGCTTACCATCTGGCATGGAAGCAGGATGTTTAGTTGACCAAGATTTCTTCAGCTGCGGCTTCATGTGGGAATGACTGTCTGGAGGAAGACTGTATCTTTCCCCTACCCTGTGTGTGAAAGGCCCGAGATGACGACTGCCTAAATATAGAGGTAGTCGTGGATGGTAATTCAGCAGACATTCGGTGTTGCCAAAGAAGTCATTATGTGATCCAGCTCTGGCCCAAACAGTACCTTCCCAGCAAAAGGCAAGGATTCAAGGGTCTTTTTTGGACCCTGCATCCGCCTTCCAGGTCTTTAGCCAAAGTGATCTTCGGGCTGCAACTGAGAGTTTGCCGAGACCCTCGAAGCCAAGATACCTGCATCAATCACCGCTTCTCGCATTTGACTGAGAAGAGACTGGAAGATACTATGCCAGATGCAACCAGAGAACAACAGAGATTTTGTCTAATCTTCCTTAGCTTTGGCTACCCAGGCTACAGCTGGGTAGCCAGGCTGGTCTGGTAATAGCTCCAGATAATGAAAACATTTCAATTAATTGTCAAGTTTTCAATCTGTAACCTCTTTCAAAGATAATGCTGCAGGAATGGGTAACGTAGCGCTCCTGGAGCATCTATCATCGGGGGAACTTCCCATTTGTTACACTCACCAAGTGCAAATGGGTATCAAGAGGTTATATTCCTTGTAGCATGGAAAGGCTTACTAGGAGTACCCCATGCGAGATTTGTCAGTTGCTCCGACTGAGGGATATAATCCTAAGCCACCTTCTGACGTCTAAAGACCGTAGTCTTAGATGTCAGTGAAACCTCCTCTTCCTCTATACTGAGGACAGCTGTAACCGCTCTCACCAGAGGGGAGACATTCACAATGGGACTGATGGTCTTCTTCCACTGAGTAAGACCCATAACTCTGAGTATCAGAGTCTGCTGAGGAGGCTGAGTCTCTGAAACTCTTGAGGCAACGAATGATGAGCACCTCTCTTATGCCCCTGCTTTACCGCTACAGGTCTATCTGCTATAGACAGCGACATACTCTGACTAGAGTGAGCAGTATAATTAACTCAACAGGAATTCATGGGGGCATATACATAGCATGAGGTAATACCGCAGCAGCAGGAGCCCATGCTTCTGCAGCCTTGTCTACTAAGTATGACAAAACCCGAGGCTAATGGCCACCCAGGGTGGCTCTAGTGCTGGTGCAGGTGTACTGGATAGCCCAGGTAGCGGTTTACAACAGTTACTACACTATCCATCTTGTATAACATTCTGCTCAGACAGGCCTCCAAAACAAGACTTACATGTTCTCAGCACCGACGGTTCATCCTCCTCACCTTTACCTTTAGACAAGACAAATGTGTAAATGGTATAAGGTGTATAGTATAAATGCAATGTGACCTCTATAAATTAAAACCCCACACACCTCTGCAGAGAGATTTAGGAGAAACAGTGTGATATGTATAACTGATAGTTTGAAAAAACAGGCAGTATAAATACAGCAGCTAGCATTACAGGTCACAGATGTAGAGTGCTATATACCAGACCCAAGGGAGAAGTATACAGAGACACAGACCAAAATCTCTGAGACCAACAGCTTCAGCAGTACACACACACAAACGCTAACTATGAGAATCTCATACATGAGGTGGTCAGATATAGTAAATTAGATGCGGGAATCCGTACCCAGAAGTTTGCGTCTGGGGGGAGGAGCGGCCGGGGGAGCAATTATCCCCATGGCTGCGATTTTGACGGCCGGGTACGTTGACCTCACAGTAGTAAGACGTTGACTAGTGCGCTTCTAGTGCGTCTTACCACCCGTCCCCGGCGAATAGACGATATGGTCTCGGCCACCTTAGTGAGGACGCGTTACATGAGGCCTTCACCCGCAGCCACCTCCGATGAGTCTCTACACTGGAGGCCAGGACTTCCGCGCATGATTCCTCGTGAGGAATCGCTTACCTGACACCCCGTGATCAGACTGCAATCTGGACCTCTGCAAAAGCTGCTGCTAACCTCAGGGCATATAGCGTTACTGGTGTTTCGGCGTCGGCGGAGGTAGGATTCGCAGTACATGCATCATTATCGGCGCCTGGTACCGCTAGACTCTGAAGTTAAAAAACGAAGGTAAATCATAACATAAAATAGCCAGGCAGTCCCGCTGTATAATAATAGGTGCGACTGGTCTTGCCACGCACCAGACAAAAAACTGAATGTCTGTGGCGGGGTATATAGGGAGGGGGACAGGTGCATGCTGGGAGCTCCAAAGCTGTAGCTGTTTGGTGTATTGGATCGCTCCAACTACATACTCCAAGGTAGTTCCTGTGGACCCTATGGACCCTGAAGAAGAAATGTAGTTTAAGACAACAAATGGATATAATAATCAGGGGTGCAGAAAAAGGAGGTCCAATGGTGGTTCACAACTTGACTTGGCTTACAATAGCAAAATTGATTGTCAACTAAGTGATACGTCTACATACAAAAGCCTTACTAAAGATTCCTCTTAAGAGTTCAAAAGAAAATTGGATTCCACTTTACAACAGGCTAGGGATGCTTCTATTTTTTCTGCGTTAAGTTAACATTAAAACCACCTGGCTATTGTGTAGATCCTTCTCGTGCAGCCCAAGCAGCTCTGACCCGTCAAAGCATGAACTCCACAAAACTTTCTCTGTGGTATCTGGCATGTTAGCAGAAGATCCTTTATGTCCTGTAAGCTACGATGTGATGCCTCCGTGGCTCAGACTTGTTTTTACCAGCACATCCCACAGATGCTCGAGTGAGATCTGGAGAATTTTGAGGTCATGTCAACACTTTAAACTCGTCATGTTTCTCAAACCATTCCTAAACAATGTTTGCAGTATGGCAGGGCACATTAAGAGGCCACTACCATCAGAGCATACCATTGCCATGAAAAGTAGGGTCATTCTGGATCATATCAACACAATTTCCGAAAAAATTCTACCTTACATTCTCTAATTTCAATTAAATTTGGTGACATAAATATTGCCATTGTGTGGAAAGAAAACCCCCAAATCTTAATCTGATAAATACACTGGTTTTTAAGTGATATGCCTTTAAAGCTGCAATTTCTAATGAAACATTTGCTAGTACAGTTGTGTCTCCCATATCCGAAATGCTCGGGCCCAGGAGCATTTCGGATTTTGGATAATTTCGGTTTTCAGAATACCTTGCAGGGGGGGGGGGGTCTGGGAGATGTCACAGGAGGCCTGGCGTGTGCAGCGGAGAGGTCCGGCAGGTTTTACAGGCGGCCAGGTGTGTGCTGCAGGGGGTCCGGGAGATGTCACAGGAGGCCTGGCGTGTGCAGCGGAGGGATCCGGCAGGTGTTACAGGAGGCCTGGCGTGTGCAGTGGAGGGGTCTGGCAGGTGTTACAGGAGGCCTGGCGTGTGCTGCGGGGGGTCCGGAAGGTGTCACAGGAGGCCTGGCATGTGCTGCGGGGATGTCCGGTGGGTGTCGCAAGTGATCTGGCGGGTGTCGTGTGGAGTCCAGCAGGTGTCACGTGAGGCCCGGCATGTGCGGCGGGGGTGGGTCCAGCAATAGAGTCCGTCAGGTGCTGCGGGGGAGTCCGGCGGGTGTCACGAAGTGCCTGGCGTGCGCTGCAGTGGGGGGAGCGTGTCATATAGTCCACGCCGCTAGTGATTGGTCATTGATCTGTGACGTCATGATGTCAGGTCACGTCAGGACGTCACGGCTGCCACAAAATACTTCAGTTTCTGGAATATTTCGGTTAATAGAATTATGGATATGGGAGACTCAATCTGTAACAGTTTTTTAAATTGCACTTGCAGCTCACCTAATTGAGCTAGAGAGTTTGGCAAGCTCTAATTTTAAACCTCTTTTTATGGGCTTTCATATAATGTATAACTCAGCAGAATGTTTCATTAAAATTTAAAAATGTTACATTTCTAAAATCAAATTTTCAGATTTTCTCAAAAAGCCAATTTTATTTTTTTTAAATAAACTCTCAAAAATTGTTTATACTGTTGTGAATAAATCCCCAAAGTTTTATTTTGGGATCATAATAGGATCACTTGCTATAAGAGATTTCCTTTTTGAGTGATTCATGAAAATTCTATTTATTGAGGAACTACACATCTGAGAAAATCAATAAAACAATAGTCTATCACCATCTTTTTCATACCTAATGAAGCCGGATGTTTTTTGGGTTCCTATGGTAGATGTTCTGTGTAAGGGGAATCCTTTAATTCCAACAGGTGGAATGTACACCCTTTCTAAAATGGAAATACTAACATTAAATGAACCATTTAGCCAGTTCCAACCCATCAAGTAGCACCATCCATCCAGAGTAGCTGCACCAAATGGTAATGATCTTTAGTAAGCTTTCTTACAATATGTGAAAGACCTAAAATGATCACAACATTTTTAAATAATTTAGTATTATCATACTGTGTCACTGCACATAATATACATCAAAATGGATTGTTTAAGGAGATAAATTAAAAGTAATGAACAGGCCTAGATAGTTCACATTTTCATTATTTTAAAAAACAGTTCAAAGTGTAACCTCTTGTAGCAGATGAACCCATCATTATCACAAAATAAATCTGAGAATTTATTAACAGTACAAACGAGTGTTTTTTGTTTTTTAAATTAAAAAATGTGGCTTTATGAGACAATCAAAATCATGATTTTCAAAATGTTAAATTTTTCATTTTAATTGAAACATACTACTGTGTTATATATGAAAGCCCATTAAAAGACGTTTAAAATGAGACAATGCCCAACTCTCTAGCTCAATTAGGTGAGCTGCAAAAGCAATTAAAAAAACAAAAAAAACTGTTAATAGCTAATTTGTCATTAAAAAATGGCAGATTTAAAGGCATATAACTTCAAAACCAGTGTACTTATCAGCCTAAGATTTTGAATTTAGCTTCATACCCAAGGCATCAATTAATTTATCTAATTTCATTACAAACTGAAATGGTCAAGTTGAGACCCTGTGTTGATTTGGTGTGGTAAAAACCTGGTATACTTGGTCTGTAACAATGTTTAGGTAGGTGGTATGTGTCAAGGTAACATCCACATGCATGTCAAAACCCAAGGATTTCCCAGCAGGACATTGCCCGGAGCATCACGCTGCCTCCGTCGGCTTGCCTTCTACCCATAGTGCATCCTTGTGCCACTATTCCCCAGGTAAACGATGCACACGCACCCGGCCGTCCACATGATGTAAAGAAAACGTGATTCATCATACTAGGCCACCTTCTTCCATTGCTCTATGGTCCAGTTCTGGAGCTCATGTGCTCACTGTAGGCACTATCTGCTTTGGAGTCAGCATCAAATTGCATACAAAATGCAGGATTTATTATCAATTGTTACAGATAAGAGATCATTGACAGAGGCAAATAAAGAAGACTGTACTAATTAACCCCACATAGAAATTAGCTATTCATATTAAATAAATGGCATGGGAGTATATAGAATGCTTGGTATTTTAATGTTTTCTTTGTCACTTGTAACACGATGCCTAAAATCTACCAAAACATTTTTTTTATATTTTTTTTAAAGTACTCCTTTTGTTGCCCACTGCCCCCAGCGGACTCTCCTCAATAAATGGTTTAGCGGAGTAGCTTCTCATCATAACTGTAGGAAAAACCACTTTGCTATCAAGTCAGTGTGTGACAAAATCACCAAATCTCAGCAATAATTTACTATATCATTCTAGCTCCCATACGGAGTACATTAGAATACTGGCGCCGGAATCCCGATACCTGTCAGAATCCCGTTGGGATTTTGACCGCCGAGATCCCAAGCGCCGGCAGCGCGGTATCTGGACGGCAGTGTGCCCTGTGCAACACTGCCGCCCCTCTCGCTCACTCACCGCCCCCCTCCTCCCCCTGAGCGCTTACCTTTCCTTCCAGGGAGTGAAGGGAGGGCGGGATCCTACGCCGACGTTCTTCGTGCACCGCGCACCACTGTCGTAGGTCTCGTCCTGCAGACCTCCGGCGTCAGGAAGTTTGTGGCCGGTGCCGCTGGAGGATTCCGCCCTGTGCGGAGGCACCGGCCGCAGCACCCTTCCTACGGCCCTGAGCGCCGGTATCAGATACATATCCCCTCCCATACTTGTATATGTATTGCATCAATTCAGGGATTAAATGTATATGCTCTGACATATGTGATAGATGTTGTCCCCTGTGCTACTGGGTGTTTTTCTCGCTCTCTCTCTTTTCCTCTCTATAACTTCAGCACCTCCTCTTTTTCAACTCTATTACTCCAACTCTCTCTTCCCCTTAATCTGTATATTTATCTTATTAGCATTTGCTTTATTGCATAGAGTATCCTTAGCATTACCCTTTTTTTGTACACCGTGATCTTTCTCTGTGTGGCCTGTGCATCTTTTTGCTTTCTTCTATACGGTTACACATTTATGGTTGTGGATAATGTTGTGATGTTGTTAATGGGTGATATCCAGAAGTGTCTATGTTTCAATGATGAGGTGGAATGTGATGAGTAAGTATGGGAAATAACAGAAGTGTGTTATGCCAGAACTCCCTAAAATTGACATCAAGCGCAGTAGTGGGAGAGGTCAGAGTTCAGACCAACTGTCATCACATTCAAACGTGATGACAACTTTTAGGACTCCATTAAACGATCAGATTTGGTATATTGTGTCAAAAGTCACCAAGTTGACATTCATAGGTGGCGAATCAATGGTTTGCGTCCACAGCTTTTGGGCACTCGACGGAGCAATTGAACTTTTGTTCCGTTCAGGCACGAATAGCCGCAGGAGCACACAATGTGGGTGATTCAGCAAGGATCGCAATTGAAAAGCTGCACGTAGGCAGCTTTGCAATTACGTCCTTGCAATTATGCAAATGCAGCAGGTTGTATAGGACACTCCCTGCTGCATTTGCGATCCAAGCACTGTGACAGAGGTCGCAGGCTGGGATCACCATCGCTATAATCACACATATTCAGAACTCTGTAATGCGAGAACATGCAAACTCATGTTTCTCACACCCCCACAACTCGCAATGGCAAAATTCGCATCCAGATCTTTTGCCATTGAGGAATTACAACTCGGCCAATGTAATAGAGTGCAAGTTTTTAGCTTGCACAATATTACTTACTTAAAACTCACAAAAAGGTTGGCTAGAGGTTAGTACCATTGATGTGAATGGTGTGTACCACTCATTGGCTGAGAAAGGCAGCAGCTCACCTCTCTCAGCCAATGAACGTTAATCCAATGCATTTCTCTGTGAAATGCAGCAGGTGAGCAGTCATTCGTGAAGTACCATCCTTAGAGGACGGTACTTATGTCTGTGGGTCCAGGTTTTTGCGGTTTGTTATTTTCAGAAGACGGTGTATTCCTACATGGAGAGCAGGGAAGGTAAGTATGGATTTATTTTTTTACAGCTCCAGATCAGGATTCTACTGGACAAGGGGACAACAGACTGATGCTAGGGACAAGGTAAGTATGTAGTGCGAGTGCAGGTGAGTGAATGAATGAATGGAGTGCATATGTAATAAAATAAAACCTGTGTCCTGTTTCTTTAACATTTCTTTTGCAGGTGAACTAGCGGTACCAGCGGGCCCTTAATGCCCTACATGCTGGTACTTGTGGTTCTCCAAGTACCAGAATGAGGGGGAGGCTTGCTGGGACCTGTAAAAGACAATATTATTTATTCTATTTTTTTCACACAATCAACCCAGCACCGCCCAGGGATGCCGGGGATAGCCTGGGCTGACTAGTGTGGCACGAGAATGCGTTGGCCGGGGTCAGCGTGAAGCGGGTTCCACAGCTGTGGCATTACACCCCCACTGGAAAGACTCTGGTGCTGGCTGGGGATAATACGGGGGGGAGGGAACCCAAACTCATTTTGTCCCCCGTACTTCCATAACCAGGGCTGGTTGTGTGTGACAAAATCACCAAATCTCAGCAATAATTTACAATCTCAATCTCATCAACCAGCATGGTGCTGGTTGATGAAAATACAGGGGACCTTGTAATGAAAGTCGCATTAAGAGGTGTGAGTTTACCGGCAGTTTTAACTCACATGCGAGTCAAAATGGGACCCTTACACTCGCACCCTATTACATACAGTATGCGAGTTGCGGGACAAACTCGCACATTCTAAATAAAAAAAAGTGGCACACTATTACATTTGTTCCAAAGGGTTACAATACATATATCTAAAGAGAGAGGTTTTGGATCTAAGTATCCAGAGAGTTTGATTTTAGTATCAGAGACAAGGACACAAACATTTACCATACTCTAAGGCTGGGTAGATACTAGACGATGTGTACCCAAGCCCAACCTCCGCAGCGACGGGACCCGGCGTGGGCAAGTGCATACACACTTTTCGATGCTGGCAGTTACGGAGCAACGACGGGGGCCATGCATTCGGCAGCATGGTCCTCACTAACGACAGCCCCCGTCGGCCCTGCATGTATGACAGTCGAAGAATGTTGCTGACGACCCGCGGAAGCATGCTTAGTCAGCAACATAGCGGGTACACACTAGACGATGTGCCCGATATGTCAGTCAAATCCGCCCACATAATTGATTTAGTTCTGCTGCTTATAGAAAACATCAAATTTAAGAAATTGTTATTCTACATATTTAAAATGTACATGTCAAAGCAATTTTGGGGTACAAAGCGAGTTTGAATGGTGTCATGCTACAGCTCAATATTAAAATTTTCACAGATTACACCATTCTAAATAGACACATAGTAAAAGTCTGTTTAAACTACCTTATTTGGTTTAATATTGGAAAACCGTTAAACTGAAATTCAGCTCTACAGTGCTCTTTGACGTCAAACAGTGAGAATAAAAATAGTGTGGGTTTCTGCCTCAAATAAAAAACACTATGTCCCTGTACTGTGTGTGGTAATCTGGAATTGTGCTGCCAAAATAACATTTCCCATAGGAGTTGCATAAAAAGATACTAAAAAAAGAAATCCAGAAATATGTGTGGCTTCTCTAAGTCCCCCAGTGCTGGGACCATTCTGACCTGGAATGCTCAAAGTATATTTGTAGCCACAGCATTCTACAGGCTAATTCATATCACACTGTAAAACATTTAACATAGCTTGAAGGAAATCACCATGTCCCACGTGAGCTCTGTTTTGCCATCTGCACAAATCGTATCATTGCCATACAGTATAACTTAAGGAGACATGTGTAAAGAAAACAGTCACGTCATCCGTGAAAACCCATAAAATAAATGCTATTTCTATCTATATATACATAAATATATATAATACTGTGGAGGTATCTACTGATGTTTAGAAGGGACTCGTATAGACAATATGTGGGGTGCTCTTTATTATTAGAATGACTATTATTCCTGTGGGACTCTGTTGGAAGTTGTGTGGGTTGTTTGCTCCACACTTCTGCCCTGCCCGCTGCAGCTGCGAAGGAGCAGTTTGTAGCTGGCAGAAAGTGCTGGAACTGCCCGCACAGCAGCTGGAAAAGAATCGGACACCGCCAAGTTGATAAAAGGAGGGACACTGGCCGTTTCGGTGGCAGTTCCTGGAGTTACCCAAGTAAGAGAGGTCTGTGTCCCATGGCACTCCCTTCACCTTAGAGGAGCTCAGAAATGGAGTCAGGGGCACAGCCTGGACTTTGGAGAATCTAGCAATTGGAAGAGAGAGGGACTGACGCAGCTTACTGGTCTGCGTAAGGTGTTCTGCAGAGTCACTCCAGGGTAGGGATGGATATCGGAAGACAGTCATCGAATGGTTACCGGGTTTTACACATCAAATTATGTGATGGCAACTAGCCATCACATCGGATCAATTCTATAGCTTAAACAGTGGCGGTTCTAGGGATATTGCCCGGGGCGCTGCGGTCTGAGGGCACGGCCGCAGTCTCCCCGCCAGTAGCGACTAGATAGACTGCACCTATCGGCTCTAGCCCGCCCTGGCGCCTGAGCCATCAGTCAGGCAGCGCCATGATGACTACCGCCTCCTTCCCACTGTCTCTCAGACCCTCCCACCGTCTCCCAGAATGCCTGTGCGGCTCTCCATATGACATCATCGCGGCCACGCCTGGCATTCTGGGATGCAGAGGAAAGAACTGAAGACTGGGACATGAAGCAGCCTGCAGGACCGAGACACGGAGGAGCAGCCTTTGCCTGGAGTGACACAGCAGCTGAGTCGTTGGGGGAACAGGGGGATTAGGAGGCTGTGAAATGCTGGGGGAAAGGGAGAGGATTAGGAGGCTGTGAAATGCTTTGGAGCAGGGGGGGGGGCATTACAGTGGCATAATGTAGTATAAAGGGCATTACATGTGTGTGGCATAATGTATTATAAATGAATTGGTGGTGTTCCACAAGGATACGCCCCCTCCCCGATTTGCCACGCCCCCTTCACGGAAGCGCGCGCAGCAGAACGTCATCTGTAAATACTTTTTTTGGTGGGGGCTGGGGTGAGGCGCACAACTGGGAACTTCCACCCTGAGCTCCATAAGTCTAGAACCGGCCCGGAGTATAACCATCGCGATTGTTGATACTACCATCCAAAAAGGGTGCGAAGCCTGTGGGAAAAGGGAGCGGAGCCTCGCTGCACCCTCGCTCACATCCCTGTGGGGGCATGCCCAGCACTTTGAGATGCTGGGCTGTCCCCAGGCTCCATGCAGAGCAGCAGTGTGTGCTCCCCCTCCACAGCCAGCCATCGGATGGGCAACCATCGATATTACGGTATTCAATGGAAATAGTACTTCCATTGTATCGGAAACATTGATGGTTGCTAACCATCGATTTCCGATGTCCATACCTACTCCAGGGAGGGTCAGTAGCAGCATCATATAACTGAACCAAAAGCCACATAATTAACCTATGGGTGACAGGTAAGAACAATTAACTTAATAATTTATGCAGAATTTCTCAATAAAATTATTGCCCTAGGGGTGCCATGAAAAATGCCAGAGCTCAAGGGTGCCATGATTCGAGAAAGTTTGGGAACCACTGCCTTGGAGACTTATAACTACAAACCAGTTTTATACTGCAGTATAAAATTTAGATAGTGAAGTCCATATTAGTTAAACTGGCAATAGTTGTTAGAATTGGATAAGTAATATGATCTTCTCGTGTAATTTTATGTTAACGTCTGTTGCAGAAATTTGGGAGCTCTGCAGATGGCTTGCTTAATATGAGAATTTTTGATTCAATAGCAATTGCGCAATGTAAAACTACTTAATGCATCGTTTCTGTGTTCCAGAGTAATGTCTGTCCTTGAAACGTGCTAAAGAAACCCGTTCCTGAGAAATAAAACAATAAAATTGTGTTCTGAGTCAGAAGGCGGTGACCACGCTATCTGCTGTAAAAGAAAATCATTAATTAAATACTGCATATTATATTACACTATCACACATTGTTTTCTCATGTATTTTATATCTGTAAAAATTAAGGACTTGGATGCATGTTAAAGGGGTTCAAAACTGAACTATACAAATTACAGAGGAATATTAGCTCCAACAGTTTTGCCTTCATCAGCCCCAAAGGCTTGTTGCCTATCCTTTTGTTCCTTTTCCCCCCAGAAAAGAAGAAAGCTAGCTGCCATTCAATCAGTTCAGACCTATCTTTAGGGGTTTTTACACTTACAACCTCTTTTTTTTTTTTTTTTTCTCTAATCAATAAATTTTTATTTATTTATTTTGCAAAATATTTATGGAGGTACAGAAAAAAGAAAGGGAAAACATACATAAAGTAAATTATAAGGGGGAGGGGGGTGACCGTACATTCACAGACATTAAACAAAAAATTAAATACAGAGATAGATAATAAGCTAAGTATTTCGGTCCGCCTGTGGAAGCTCGTTCAAACCGAAAGGAGAAGGACTCCGAGGGTTTGGAGAAAGCAGGGATAGGGTTGCACCCCTTTCATCTGTAACATATATGTGCCAGGGGTGCCATTTCACAGTGGGGGATGAAGTGGCCATAGAATAAACGACCCCTCTCGTCTCCATTTCAAAATGGAATTGTGCTTTCGTTATAACTTTGGCAAATGGGGGAGGGGAAAGGGGATTTCCAGTGCTGAGCTATAGTGGCTTTAGCAGATATCAGAATATGACCGAGAACATAGCGGTCAGATTTAGGGACGGAGGCTGGATACCAATGGAGAAGAGCGAGGGAGGGGTCTAAAGTTAGAGTGAGACCTATAACATCATTGATGAGAGTAAATACTTCTTCCCAGAAGGGGCGTAATAAAGGGCAATCCCAGAAGACATGAAGGATAGAACCTTCAGAGTGGCAGAGACGCCAACAGAACTTTGAAACTGTGGGCCAAATTTTATGCAACCTAGAGGGGGTCAAATATAATCTATTTTGAAGTTTTACATACATTTCAATATGGTTAGTACATTTAGATAGTGAGAAGGAAGAAAGATGAATAGTCTCCTATTGTGAGAAGGTGAAGGTACATTGAAGATCAGTTTCCCACTGGAGTTGGGCAGGGGATTTAACTGTCAGAGCTGTAGGAGACAATAGGGAATACCAGTAAGATATACTCCCTGCTCATTCTCCTTGACCTCTCTGCTGCTTTTGACACTGTGGCCCACCCTCTACTGCTGCATATCCTTCACTCCCTTGGTCCAAGTGACACTGCTCTCTCCTGGCTGTCCTCCTACCTCTCTGACCGTTCCTTCTCTGTTTCCTCTAATGGCAACTCCTCCCTCCCACAGCCTCTTACAGTAGGTGTTCCCCAAGGTTCTGTTCTTGGACCTCTCCTATTCTCTCTCTATACATCTTCTCTAGGTAAACTCATCAGCTCTTTTGACCTCCATTATCATCTCTATGCTGAGGATACTCAGATTTACCTTTCCTCACCTGATATTTCCCCCTCTCTACTGACTTGTATCTCTAACTCTCTCTCTGCTATCTCTTCCTGGATGTCCTAGCGATTTTTCAAACTTAATATTTCTAAGACTGAGCTGATAGTCTTCCCACCCTCCCAGATAACATCATGTCCCACTATTTCTTTATCAATAGATGGCATTACTATCTCATCTAGTCCCAAAGTGCGTTGTCTTGGAGTCATCCTGGACTCTTCCCTCTCCTTCAAACCACACATTCAGAACCTCTCGCAGTCCTGTCGTTTCCATCTCAAGAATATTTCCAAGATCAGACCCTTTCTCACCCAGGATGCTACCAAAACCCTCATACATTAACTGGTCATGTCCAGATTGGACTACTGTAACCTTCTCCTAGCTGGCCTCCCCAAATCCCATCTCTCTCCTCTCCAGTCTGTGCTCAATGCTGCTGCTCGGCTCATCTTCCTCTCCAAACACTCTACATCTGCGTCCCCTCTTTTGCAAGCCCTCCACTGGCTCCCATTCCCTTTCAGAACCCAATTCAAGGCTCTCACACTCACTTACAAAGCCCTCACCCATTCCTCTCCCATTTATATCTCTGATCTCACCTCCCTACACTCTTCTGTCCGCCCTCTTCGTTCGTTTAATGCACGCCGCCTTTCATGCCAATTGATTACTTCCTCCCACTCCCGCCTCCAAGATTTTGCCCGTGCTGCTCCTCACCTTTGGAACGCCCTCCCTCTCCCGATCAGACTCTGCACCTCTCTACAATCTTTCAAACGAGCTCTTAAGACCCACTACTTCATTAAAGCCTTCCAGCTCTCATCCTAACTTGCTGCTACATCCTCCTTTCTCCCCGCCTACCCCATTCTGTGTCACTCCTGTTAGTCTTCCCCTCCCTTAAAGAATGTAAGCTCTTTCGAGCAGGGCCCTCTACCCTCTTGTGCTTCTCCCTACTGTAATTTAATCTATCTCTTACTCCCCACTAGGGCAACCAACACTTGGCTGCTTATGCGGGCGTTAAGGTCGCTATTACAGCAATGTTTATCCATGTCCTGTATTGTATTGTATTGTAAGTCAATGGTTACTTATTTGTCTATGTACTTTGTAAGGCACTGCGGAACACTTGTGGCGCCATATAAATAAACGATAATAATAATAGCATCCTTCAAACCAACACTTGGGAACAGAATAATAGGATAAAGACAACAGAGTGTCAAAAATACAAATTTACACAGAAAATAGGATCTAATTTGTCACACTCTTCTACCCTTATACACACAGTAGAAGATCTCTCTTTATAAATTTTTTTTTTTTTTGTAGAGTAAACAAACTAGTAAAATGAAATGTAATATGCACATAGAAATCAATATAATACCCAGTCCAAGATTAGAGATATAGAGAGGGAGGAGAAACGGAGGTCAAAAGAAAAGAATTAGCTCTGAGGTAAATTCTGCTGCTGCTGTTGTGGAGAGTACAACTGGCAATGTCTGAGGGAGAGATTTTGGAGGGCTAATCTTCAGTGTGGATGCGCGCTAAAGGCAGTAGGTACGCCCCCCCCCCCCCCCCCAAAGTCATATCAATTCTAGATTCTTCCGAACACTTGAAGGGCCCCTGAGCTTTTATAATTAAACATAGTGAGAAATACCGAAGACAGTAACTTCCTATAAGACCTATTGCTCCCGGAACAGAAACCGGACCGCAACTTAGGTGTCCCCGCGATGGAGAAGGACCACCACGAAAACACCAAGCGAACCTAAAAATATGCCCTGCTCCGACAGGCACAGTAAAACAATGAGGTGATTTTGGCTAATGAGGGTATAAAACGGGAGGAGTCTGAGCTGCCAAGCTTTTTTTTTAAAGTGCTCCAGCTTCCTAGTACCACCTCATATACCCCAGAGTACCCCAGTGCCCCCAGACTACTCCAGTGTCCCCCATGGAATAAAAAAAAGTAAACTTCTTATGCACTTATGTCTATGCAGATGAGTTTGCAGAAAAGACAATGAAAGAGGCTAAAAAGCATTGACCAAGTACAGTAATGGAAGGATCATGCAAATGTAGCTCATGCAAACCACAACAAAGACTCAGGAACACTATAACTTGCAGTACTCAACCTCTGGTCCAAAATATGTACTGATGATCATGACTATAAGCAGTAGTCCCTGATTAGTTGAGGAGGTTTTAATCCCTCCGATTAATGCTATTCCTATTAGTCTGGCAACTGCAATCTATTTACATTATCTATTATATATCAATACGTGGCAATAGAGTAAATTCCCATATTGAGCTATTGTATTTATTTGTTAACTCACTTAGTACTTTAATGTCATATTTGCATCCATATTTAAATGTGTCTACATGGTAAATGCAACTTCATACAGTATTTATTATTAACATTGTCCAGACATAGACAAACTGCCTTATATAATAAGTCATTAAAGAATTTAATTATTAACTTTAGTAGTTACGGCTACCACTGTAAAGCGACATCTCTTTAGGCGCATTTTACACTTGCATTTTTGGGGCAAAATGCACACAACTCTATGGGCTCTATTTATTAACATTATTTTACTAAAATAAAGTGAAGAGTGTTTTCACACACTTTTCAAATTATTTTAGTTCCACCTAAGTTTACTAAAGGGCAATTGGAGTAGAATTCGTAAAATTCTACTCCAAGACCTAATTATCACATATATTTAGTAAGCAGATCGCATTTCCCATCATTGTAATGGGAAATGCGATCTGCCTGAGCTTTACTAAAACTAAAATGTGAAAAAATATCGGGGGAAGCCCTGTGATAATACGTCACCTGGAGATGGCATTATCCAGGGTCTTCCCCGGTTCCCCGACTCCTGCTCTGTTCTAACAGGCAGAGCAGAGCCAGGAGCTGGGCTCCAGTGATCAGTTATGTGGTCTAAACAGACCACAAGCTGATCACTGCTTACCTGAGTCCAGGGCCGGTAATCGGTGCTCCGGCGATGTCCTCAGAGGCTCCGGTCAGCTGGTCTCCCGGCTCCTGCACTGTAACCCTGGTCAGCTGCTGCATAGATAATCACCGTAGCAGCGAAAACAGGAGGTAAGTGAAAATAAGGGTGCTCGTGGGGGGTGGTCAGGATCTTGAGGGGTGTAGCGGCGGCCGGTCGGCGCATGTGCGGCACATTGTCACTATTTTTTTCCCAAAAAATCCTGTGATAAGGCTGCGGAGGGGAATCGCAGGGACAGAGATTTATCGCAAACGCTTTCCTGCAAGGGATTTTTAATAAATCCCTGTGATATTACCCAAATTCATAATGTGAATTCAGTAGGAAATACCACACTACAATCTGCATTCTAAATGCGGATTATAGTAAATAGGGCCCTATATGAGCCCAGAATTGGAAATTCGCAATGCTACATTTACATAACAGATTTTAGCCTTGAATGATTATTCTATGATTATTCTAGAACAGGGTTTCCAAAGCCAGTCTTAAAAGAAGCCCCAACATTCATGTTTTCAGATTTCTTAAATCATGCACAGGTAACTTGGCCTACTGGTGGGTAATTACCCTACCTCTTTTCACAGTCTGAAATGAGGAAAAACATCATTTGTTGCAGGGTGTATGAAGATAGGATTTGGGAAACCCTCTTCTAGAAGTACATTGCTATAGTGAGATGTACCCGGATCATTACGAATCATGGAACACATATGGACAGCACTTTAAATTGTATAGCGATAATTACTCCAGTGAAAACATTAAGTATTAGTTAACTAGAAGAAATGACTGCAGTGTAAGTACGGTACAGAGTACTAATACAGTAGTGTATGAGTGGTAAAGTAATATGTGTATCCTGATACATCTAGCCTCAATGTTGCCACACAGCACGACTTGCCTGGCGTGAGAGAGCCGCCAGGTACCGTGCTAGTCTGCTAGCATTGGACGCCTTTTTTTTTACAAAAACGCATCCAAGTCACAATGTGATGTGACTAGGATGCACCAGCAAACTGTGCTGATTAATTTGACATTTGTATATATATTTGTATATATGCACTTGAGTCACTATAAGAAGCACATTAGAACTTGAACTACAAAAAGCTGCGGCCGCTATACTGTAGCACTTCGTATACAGATTCATATCAAATTAATGAGCACTGTCTGCCGGTGCATCCTATTCACATCACATTGCGACTTATAGGCACACTTTCCGAAAAAACCATGCCTGGCACTAGCAGAGTCTCATGGACCTGGCGCGCAGAGAGGGGATGTTAGCGTGACTTCAGTAAAGATGTGCAAGGGCACATCTGTTTAAATGGTACAGAAATATATATATATTTTTTTTTTTTTACAGAAATTTACCACTAATTACTTCTTTGTGAACATGTGCGCCCTTAATTTAACTTGTCAAAACAAATACACTTCTTAAGACAGTTGCCAGGAAAAGGAAAACCCATACAAAACTCAGAAAATATGAGATATGGTAAGAACTTACCCTTGTTATCTCTATTTCTACGAAGTCCATAGGGTTCCACAGGATACCTTGGGGTATAGGTGTGACGTCAGTCGCAGGGCACCAAAGAGTTAAGCTTTCAGCCTCCCAGGATGCACTAGGTCCCCCTCCTATACCCCGCCCCCGGGCCAAGGCACCTCAGTTAGTTACCAAGCCATAGGCCGGAGGAGGAGAAGGAAGAGAGAGAACAAAGATCTGGACACATACAAGAATCACATTCTCACCAGAGGGAGACGGAAAACCGGTGACCAGAGCAAAGCCCATCTGCAGCACAGGTGCGACAGGGCGGGAGTCCTGTGGAACCCTATGGACTTCGTAGAAATAGAGATAACAAGGGTAAGTTCTTACCATATCTCATATTTTCTACTTCAGGGTCCATAGGGTATCCACAGGATACCTTGGGGATGTCCCAAAGCAGTATCCTTTAAGGGTGGGGACGCTCCTGTGCAGAAAGGAGAATCCGCCGCCCGAAGGAAGCATCCTGAGAGGCGAAGGTGTCAAACCTGTAATACCTCACGAAGGTATGGACAGAAGACCACGTAGCAGCCTTGCAGATCTGAACTGCCGAGGCACCACGTCGAGCTGCCCACGAAGGACCCACAGACCTAGTGGAATGAGCCTTCAGAGAAGGAGGGACCGGTAGGCCTTCATGAAGATAAGCTTCAGAAATAGCCATACGGATCCAGGCTGCCAAAGTTTGCTTTGAAGCAGGCCAACCCTTTTTACAGAAGCCATAGAGGACAACAAAGCGTCCGACTTCCTAAACAAAGAAGTGCGGTCAACATAAGTCCTTAAGGCCCGCACAACATCCAAAGAGGCCTGACCCACGGAAAGACCCGGTGAGTTAAAGTCCGGAACAACTATTTCCTCGTTAACATGAAAGTGGGAAACAACTTTGGGAAGAAACTCGGGCCGAGTGCGGAGCACTGCCCTGTTCCCATGAAAAACCAAGAAAGGGGGTCTACAAGAAAGAGCCCCTAACTCAGAAACACGTCTGGCTGAAGCAACGGCCAGAAGGAAAACAGTCTTAGCTGTTAGCCATTTAATATCCACTGAGCCCAGTGGTTCAAACGGCGGTCCTTGGAGAGCCCTCAGGACCACAGCCAAATCCCAAGGCGCCACAGGTGGAACAAAGGGCGGCTGAATACGGAGAACACCTTGCATAAAGGTGCGCACATCCGGGATTGTAGCAATCCTACGGTGAAACCAGACAGATAGGGCCGAAACCTGTACCTTCAAAGAAGCAAGGCGAAGCCCATGATCTAGTCCCGCTTGCAGGAAGGCGAGAATCCGAGACAGACGAAACTCCCGCGGTGCATAACCTCTCGGTCGACACCACTGGAAGAACGTATGCCACACGCGATGGTATATCCTCGCGGAAGACGGTTTCCGAGCTCGTAACATGGTACGCACCACAGAGCTGGAAAACCCCCAGGACCTCAGCATGGCCGTCTCAACAGCCACGCCGCCAAAGACAGCCGAGTCAGGTCCGGGTGAAGACAAGGACCCTGAGACAGAAGGTCCGGTCGTAGCGGCAACCGCAGAGGGCTGTCCACGGACAGACCCTGAAGGTCTGAGAACCAGTGCCGTCTGGGCCACGCGGGAGCTATCAACAGGAGCGTCCCTCCTTCCTGTTTGAATTTCCGGATTACCCGTGGAAGGGAGACCGGAGGGAACAGGTATGCGAACCTGAACGTCCACCGGACGGACAGAGCATCCACCAGAGACGCCCCTTCGTCTCTTGTGCGAGACCCGTACACCGGCAACTTGTTGTTGTGCCGGGACGCCATGAGGTCGATTTCTGGAAGACCCCACCTGTCCACCAGTAGTTGAAAAACGTCCGGGTGCAGGGACCATTCCCCTGGATGAACGTCCTGGCGACTTAGAAAGTCCGCCTCCCAATTTAGCACTCCCGGGATGAAGACCGCTGATATGGCCGGAAGATTGCGCTCCGCCCAAACCAGGATCCGAGAGACCTCTACGAGAGCCGCCCGACTGCGAGTTCCTCCTTGCCTGTTTATGTAGGCCACGGTGGTAGCATTGTCCGACTGGACCTGCACCGGGTGACCCTGGAGAAACCGCTGTGCCTGCAGGAGAGCATTGAAGACCGCACGGAGTTCCAAGATATTGATTGGAAACTCCGCTTCTGTCGGCGTCCACCTGCCCTGGAACAAGTGTGGACCCGAAACTGCTCCCCAGCCCCGAAGACTGGCGTCCGTTGTCAACAGGACCCAATTTGGAACCCAGAACGGACGTCCCTTGTTGAGGTGGGTCGTCTTTAACCACCACGCAAGGGACAGGCGAACCTCCGGGGTGAGCACAATCGTCTGGGACTTCAGAGACTGAGGCAGCCCGTTCCACTTGGACAGGATCAGGTGCTGCAGAGGTCTGGAGTGAAACTGGGCGTATTCCACCATGTCGAACACCGACACCATGGAGCCCAGTAACCTCATCGCCGAGTGTAAGGACACCCGGCGGCTGTGCAGACAACTGCGCACCCTTGACTGTAAAGCAGAGATCTTGTCCTCCGTCACGAAGATCCTTTGCTGTCCCGAGTCCAATAAGGCTCCAAGATGCAGAATCCTCCGAGACGGGATTAGAGTGGACTTCTGCCAGTTGATTAGCCAGCCGTGCCGTTGCAGCAGTGCAATGGTCAGGTCCAAGTGGTGTAACAGGAGCTCTGGAGATCCTGCCACCAATAACAGGTCGTCCAAGTACGGCAACATGCGGACTCCTTGCAGCCGCAGAGAAGCCGCCATGACCGCCATAGCGTCCTGTATGTCCAATGACACCATGTAGTCCCCAGGTTCCAGCGCCAGAATGATGGACCGTAGGGTCTCCATCCGAAACTTCGGGACCCGCAAAGACTTGTTGAGTGCTTTGAGGTTGAGAATCGGACGATATGACCCATTGGGTTTCTGTACCAAAAATAGATTTGAATAGAAACCCTGGCCCCTCTGGGAGAATGGAACAGGCACTATAACTCCAGCCTGGAGCATAGTGTGCAATACCTTCCGCAGCTCTGTAGCCTTGTTCCGGTCTGATGGTAGACCCGTGGTGAAGAATCGAGCCGGGGGTCTGTGCCGGAAGGAGAGGGCGTACCCGTGAGAGACCACCTCCAGAACCCAAGTGTCTGTCGTAGTGAACGACCAACACCGGGAGAACTGCAGCAGGCGGCCTCCCACCCTGGGATCCCCCAAGGGGAGACCCGGACCGTCAGGCCGCAGGCTTGTCATCTGGCTTGGGGGCCGGACGTCTGGTACTCCATGCCTGTTTCCGGGGCTTGACCGATTTCTTAGGGCCAGCCTGTCGAGGAAACGACTGTGGTTTGGGCCTGCCCTGGGCCCTAGATGACCGAAAGGACGATGGTCCAGAACCAGAAGGAGCAGCGGCCGACGGGAGACAAGCAGATTTGGCTGCCGCCAGCGTGGCCACAATCTTATCCAGATCCGGACCGAAGAGAACTTCTCCGGTAAACGGCAACGCTTCCAGACCTTTCTTGGATCTGCGTCCGCCTTCCAGGATCGCAGCCACAAGGTGCGACGAGCAGCTACCGCTGCTGAAGAAATTCTAGACACCAGAGTACTAATGTCTAGAGCCGCCTCGTTGATGTAGGTGGCCGAATCACGGAGATTGCCAATCAACTCCGCCTGTTCGGCCGGACAGTCGGATTCAAAAGAAGCCTCTAATGAATCCGCCCAGCGCTCCATCGCTCTGGCAACCCAGCAAATGGCCATAGCCGGCCGTGCTG
Organism: Taudactylus pleione; assembly: GCA_031769625.1. Taxonomy (NCBI): domain Eukaryota; kingdom Metazoa; phylum Chordata; class Amphibia; order Anura; family Myobatrachidae; genus Taudactylus; species Taudactylus pleione. The sequence goes on along the minus strand of JAUIMM010000005.1, from coordinate 13,315,403 downwards.
CCCCCCCTGCAAGGGAATAAGCGGACTTCAGGCAGATTTCTACCTTGCGGTCCGTAGCATCCTTAAGGGAGGACATGGATGGCATCGGCAATGTGGCACTACGGACAAGACGGGTCACGTGAGAATCCACCTGTGGAGGGGATTCACACTTAGCAAAATAATTATCCGCGAACGGATAAGCCACCGCCAGGCGTCTCTGCGGCTGGTATCTTTTGCCAGGTTGTTTCCACGCCTCCTCTAAATGGTCCACCAACTGACCCGAAAGAGGAAAGACTGTGGCATCGCCCTTCACATCTTTGAAAAAGGCATACTTAGATTTAGCCGCTGGGGGAACTTCGTCCTCAATCACCAAGGCTGTGCGGACCGCCCGAATAAGTCCAGGAATATATACTTTGGACTTAGCATCAGCGTCCTTAGTATGGAAAGGTTCCTGATCGTAAGGATCCAGAATCTCCCCATCATCAGACGTCCCTTCGTCATCCTCATAAGGAGCGGACAGAGACGCCACCGGCCTTTTATGAGGCCGCATCACAGACTCCCCTTGCAACACATCCGACAAGTGCTGTACAGAACTCGTCAGGGAGTTAAACCACGCTGGCTCCTGAGAACCCGGGAGCGGGGAAATAGGGAGACTGTGGGGTACCACCAATTGTCGTGGGAACCCCTGCATGGGTGACGACACCACAGACTGCTGGGACAAACCCATCGGAGTAAACGCGGGCTGCGGAGCTAACTGGCCCACTAAAGCTGTTAACGCCTGAGCGAAACAAGCCCAGGGCGGCTCCTGTACCGGTGCTGTAACCGTAATAGGCCGCGCCATGGACAAACACTGCCGGCAAAGGCCCTCCGCGCTACCCTCCCCCTCCGCTAACGGTACTTTGCACGTGGTACACTGTAGCCGGAGGGGAAAATCACTTTCAGACATGATGGCACCACGTATGTGACCTCTCTCACCAATTAAGTATTAAATAGGCGAGAGACCACCCTGCAGCACCGCACCGCAAGGGCTTTAGCAGAAAGAACAGGGACAGTAATAAAGCTGACAGTTTAGAGAAGAAAAGTTACAGGCAGCGCTAGCACAGTCACATACAATGCAGAGAAATAACAATTCCTGCACTAACAGCGCTGATCACTCAACTACACAGACACAGGGCCTTGTAGGACACAGCGCTGCATACACAGACCTGAGCCACAGCGGAGGAGAGGTATGCGGGGGGACCCAGACCACGATGCTTCCTTCCAGACTTCCAGCAGCGTTCACCATGCGTTGCAGAGAAGATGGCCGCCGAGGAGCAGAGAGAAGCTGGCCTGGGGGAGGAGCGCTGACACAGGACCAGTCAGCACAGTGCAGAGAGGGCTGTGTGCAGCGGGGGAGGCGCCGGCTGTGAGACAGGGAAGGCGCGCTCCCCTGGCATGCATTTAACCCCTGGGACGCCGCAGCGCTACCGCTCTGGTGCGGTCCGCTGTCCCAGGGGGTAGTGGAAGCGCAGGTTGGTCGCCTGGCTCCACGCTGCAGCCAGTCCCCAGGGAGCCCCCTGCCTGGGGACTTAGGACCATGTGATCAGCGGGGACCCACCGCGGGACCCCGCTGCTTACCTCTGTCCCCCTTGAATCCGGCCATGGTCCGGAGCATCTGGGGTCACCGCTAGCTGTGACCCCAGACGCCCACCAGCATCCCCGGATCAGTACCGGCGTTCTGGTACCGGCGGGGTGTAGGGAAGACAGCATGGACGTCAGGACTGACTGTCCATGCTGTTCATCCAGATGTGCAGCCACAGCTGCATGAAGAAAAAGCTTCAGGGGCTCTTCTAGCCCCCACTCCAACAGGTGCACCCGACTCCGGCCGGGCACCAAACTAAACTGAGGTGCCTTGGCCCGGGGGCGGGGTATAGGAGGGGGACCTAGTGCATCCTGGGAGGCTGAAAGCTTAACTCTTTGGTGCCCTGCGACTGACGTCACACCTATACCCCAAGGTATCCTGTGGATACCCTATGGACCCTGAAGTAGAAACTTTGATTGATTTTGCTCTTTTTATTTGCTCTTACAATGCAGCTTTAGTTAGAAGCCAGACCAGAACATATATCAGTCTTGCTAATTGTGTGCATTAAACCATGTCCATTTTTTATTTTAAAACTACGTACCTTTGTGTACCCTAGTGGATTTCGCAATGCTTTTTCTTCGGTACTTTAAAGAATGACACAGTTATAATATTTAGGAGCTTTTATTTGTTGGAGTAGGGGGTGGGGGTGGCAGTCTAGGCCGCTCATCTCTCCTGAGCCTTCTACACACTAAGGGAAATTGACGATTTCCTCTTACATGTGTGCAAGCAGAGGAGTCTGCATTGAACTCTTTCAGTGCTCTGTACAGGGCTCTGGTGTCCAGGAACTGGAAGACCTGCCCATCTTACTGGAATCTAAGTCATTCCATCTGGGTTGCTCGTTTAGGGATGTGCACTATAGTGCAAGGCTGGCGTAAATAAACGTCATCTGGCAGTAACACCCGTCTGTCATCAATGTAAATGCTCAGACGGTGGGAAAGGTTTAAACCATTTGTGGAGATTGTAGTCTATGATACAAGGCAATGACATACACAGAATTTAAAATATGCATTAAAAAAAGAAAGTCACATTTTGAAAAAAACTTTGCTATATAATCAAATAACTTTATAAATATACTAGCTGTTGCCCTCGGCTTCGCTCACAATGAAATCGCTTCTGCCAACATTTTCTTTTTATGTGAGGTGTTCTAGTTGTATGACTTTGCATAAGGGCCCTGTTGCGGGAGTGGCCCAAGTGACCAGCAGCGCTATACAGAGTGGTGGCAGCAGTGCCTCCACCCACCGCTCACACCAATGTCACTGTGTGCCCTGTGCACAGACTATGTAGCCTATCCTATTCACCCACCACTCACACCAATGTCACTGTGTGCCCTGTGCACAGACTGCTACGTAGCCTATCCTATTCACCCACCACTCACACCAATGTCACTGTGTGCCCTGTGCACAGACTATGTAGCCTATCCTATTCACCCACCACTCACACCAATGTCACTGTGTGCCCTGTGCACAGACTGCTACGTAGCCTATCCTATTCACCCACCACTCACACCAATGTCACTGTGTGCCCTGTGCACAGACTATGTAGCCTATCCTATTCACTCACCACTCCCACCAATGTCACTGTGTGCCCTGTATCCTATCCTATTCACCCACCACTCACACCAATGTCACTGTGTGCCCTGTGCACAGACTGCTACGTAGCCTATCCTATTCACCCACCGCTCACACCAATGTCACTGTGTGCCCTGTGCACAGACTATGTAGCCTATCCTATTCACCCACCACTCACACCAATGTCACTGTGTGCCCTGTGCACAGACTGCTACGTAGCCTATCCTATTCACCCACCACTCACACCAATGTCACTGTGTACCCTGTGCACAGACTATGTAGCCTATCCTATTCACTCACCACTCCCACCAAAGTCACTGTGTGCCCTGTATCCTATCCTATTCACACACCACTCACACCAATGTCACTGTGTGCCCTGTGCACAGACTGCTATGCAGCCTATCCTATTCACCCACCACTCACACCAATGTCACTGTGTGCCCTGTGCACACTGTTATGTAGCCTATCCTATTCTGATAACACGGACCCAAAGCACTACTCCCCCCATCCATTACAGGCATTGCGCATTGTTACACCTATCTCTTACATTAATGATGTCAATACATTTTGTTTTTGTTAGTGCTCAGCTTTAACTCCACGGATCGAGATGGGTTATTTCTAGTCTTTGATGTAGTTTTCTTGAAAATCAGTTTAGTAGTTTTTCCGCCAACTTTGAACAGCCAGAAAGTTCTTATTATATTTAGTATAGAATTTATATAAATATTGTAGTGTGTGATCATGCATGCTAACAAACATCGGTTAACAAGTTATTGTAAAGCACTCCCATTTTTTCCTGTGCTCCTTTTAGACGACCTCTTCCTATGCAAGTGTTAGAATCCACTTCTCCAATACAGACAGAATCACTATTTTCTCACCACACTTTTCCATAGAGGGGAGCAGGGTGGGAAGTAGAGTGTGTGCAGTGTGTAAATATACAGAGTACTAAGAGTGCCCACACACATAGCAATCTGTACACGATCCCACGATGTGTGCGATTTCCCCTGAACTCTCCCCCGGCAGTCCTACACACGATTTGGAGTAAAAAGATTCCAATCTGACTTAAGATCTATCTTGCATCTTAACTTTTTTTTTTTCCAGTGCATTGTGTCCCAGATTGTCAGATCTGCCGTACTGCACTGCAGATCTGACGATGCAATGTGTGACCAGCGGGGACCCGCAAAGTGATCGTGAGTGGGGACTCACGATTTGGCCATATTTTACACGATCTGTTGTTCCAATGTGTCAGAAAAGTCCAGATCGGGTAAAATATCACTGTGTGTTGCCAGCATAACACTGAAATTTTTTTATCCAAGTATATAACAGTAAATATTTACTTTAATGTATAACACAAAACAAAAGTTTAGGTCGGATACTCTTCAATAGATTTAGTACCAGCGTTTGCTGTAATTAAAGGCAATAAGAACAAATTACAAGGAGGTTATTAGAGCATCAAAAATACTGCCCAACAGGAAACCATGTTATTTCTGCTGCCCTCGTCTCATAGCTATCTTAAGTGCTAAAACAGTGTCATTTTTAATGGACTTTAAAGCACAAGTAATGCCACAAAGCCCACAAGCGGAATGTTAGGTGAATACTGAACACTTAATACTTCAAAACTACAAATTTACATTTTGGAGTCTAGTAGATCCCTAAACTTTTGCATCCTGTGACTCCGCAAAGGCACAGTAAACAAGTTATGTCACACAGACGTTTTCTACACTTAGGAACTGTAAGATGATGCTTCCAGTTTACACTGCCTATTACTTGTAGGAAAATAGTACATACCGTATAAGGGGATGTAGTTATGACGGACTTAAGATAGGCGTCAAAATACCGATGCCTATCTTAACCCCGACGTCGGAACACCAAAGGACGCCTGCCTCAACGAGGTAAGTCCGGGGCGCCCTTAGCGTTAGCAGTGGGGGGAGGGCTTCGGGAACGTAGCGGGGTTGGGGTTAAGTTTTGGGAGGGGGAGGTTAACGTTAGGCACCCCTAGGGGGGAGGGTTAGGCACCCCCAGGGAGGATTAGGTTTAGGGTGTGGTACAATGGGGCTTAGTGTTAGGGGAATCTGTATGAAATACCGCCGGCCGCACGGTTCGATTCCCGGCAGCGCCTGGCTGACAACAGCAGTTCCCGGCAGCAGAAGCCCGACAGCGCTGGAAATCCCGATCGTGGATAGGTAAGTAGCAACTACCCTAACCCTCCTTAGGGGTGCCTAACCCTAACCTCCCCCCCCCCCCCCCCCCAAGTGCCTAACCCTAACCCCCCCTCTAAGAGCCTAACCCTAATCCTTCTGTTCCCCACTGCCTAAACCTAAGTCCCTTCCGGGGGTGCCTAACCCTAACCCTCCCTCCCCCTAGCCTAACCCTAACCCTCCCGGGTGGATGCCTACCCCTAAGTCCCCCCCGGGTGCCCTAAACCTAACCCTCCCCCCTGCGGCTGTCGGCTCACGGCGTCCGGCATCCCTTCGATCGGGATGCCGGACGCCGGTCTCCCGGCATCGGGGAAATGTCAGGCGTCTACATCTAGACGGCCAGCATTTCATCCCTCGCCGGGATATGACAGTCGGGAAGCCGGCTGCCGGTATTAAGGCAGCCGGCTTCCCGATTGTATACCGTGTTAGGCATACCCGGGGGAAGGTTAGGGGGAAAGAGGGGTAGGGATAGGGTACTTACCCGCCCTGTTGGAATCTTCTCCATTCGGGCTGCCAGCGTCGGGATATGTAGCTGTTCAGCCGCCGGGACTTCATACCCATTCCTGTATTAGCACTGCATTTCATAAGCACTTCAATTAGGTGAAGCCATCCATATAGGGGCAAAACTTATACATGCTGCCTTTACTCATAAGAAAAAAAGAAAAATCTACTTTTTTTTTTTATATAATCAACATATCTTGAAAAACAGACATAACTAAATGCAAAAACATACACAGCAGAAAGTGTACATGAATACAGGTAGTGAATAAGGATGTGTGTTTCATTAGAGAACTTGTTTAACCAACATAGGTCCAACTGAAATGTTGTTTAGAAATCCTGTCCATGTCTACTCAATATTATGCTATAGGCTCCATTATAATCCTAATATGAAAAAAAAATAGTGCAAATCTATACAAACAAAATACAAGAGCATAAAAATAATAATTTATAAACCAAATGAAGAATATAGCTATCACAAGTAACATCATGAATGTATGCCCCCATGTTTATTTCTGTAGTACAGGCCTCTCCAATGTGAACGTATACAGACTGGCAGTCTGCACTGTTTTTTGGGGGGTTTATTTTTAATACTTTTCGAATGATGATTGTATACTGCATTTCATAATGTGCCTGTATTACAGCATATTTAGGTGTGTGATTTTCTATACTGCGTTCTTTAAATTACTATTATACAATTTGAAGCGAGCGAGGAAAGGGTGGAATTATAGCAGTTTCAACTTGATGAAAAATTTTGCTCTTTAATTAATGTAATACAAGTAAAAATAAGTAACTGTAAAAAGTAATGGCATTGTACAGCCAAGATCTCGCCATATAAACACTTCTTATTGGAAAAGAACGAAATGTCAATTCTCTTACCTTTGAATCCTTGGCATAGTAAAGGGTTCTGCCCCGGAGCTTAAAATAGCGTTTTTTCCATCTTTGAAATGAACTGGTTTGCTTCAGTAATAATCCTTCTTTGATACTTGTCTGGAAAGTAAACAGACGAAAAAAACACAATTGTCAAAAAGGAATGAGCACATTCTTCTTATGCCTCCAGTGTCTGACCAGACAGCAGCGAATTACACCACAAAGCTTTCCACTACTGCAATTTATATGATGGAGTACAACTATAAGACAAGCAGAGTAGACTGTACATAGATTAACTAGTTAAGATTTAATATCATAGTACTGCATTTCAGGATCTGAAACAATTTTGGCTTATAATTCCCAGCAATCTGTAATTTTAACGCTGGGGGGTCCGGGTCACATAGGCATTAGAGAATGCTGCGCTTCTCTCATCCGGAAACTAAAGTGTTCTGAAAACAGGGTATGCTGAGCTACCCTCACTCAGCAGATCATGGACACTATGATGAATTAGCAGGCAACACTTGGACAGTAAAGTCACCATGGTGTTACAGGGGAACAGTGATCACTACACACTATCATGTCAAAACGAGACAGTGTACATCAGCGTATTCTTATAGAGCAATGCAGTTTCTAAGTGAGAAAAGTATGGCATTCTAAAGCATAGCCGTAGCTAGGATTTTTTGGTACTCTGTGCCAGAGAGTAATGGCGCGCCTCCCCAACCCTCCATTTATTAAGTAGGGACATAAAATACTGCAGCTGAAAAAGGGCCATGGCTACATGGGGAAGCCAGGGAAAAGATAGGGGTACTCCTGGGGCAGCCAGGACAAGCTGGGGATAAAAGAAGAGGAAGCTACAAGAATGATAATAAACAGGAAAAATTACAGGCCCAAACAGCGCCCCCTGCCCTGCGGTGCCCTGTGCCATGGCACTGGTTGCACTACCCTAGTTACGGCCATGTTCTAAAGCACCAGTGTGACTTGGCATTTCAGCTATCAAGTGCTTAAAATGTGATAGAGGGGAGCAACTGTTTCAGTCTAGCACCTACACCAATTCTTCAACAGGACAAATCGCTTCATGTCGGCCACGTTCCATGTCAGTGCACTCCAAATAGACTGTACATGGAGTGAGAAAAGAAATAAATTCAGGTAACAATGTGATTATCGATTCGTATGAGACAACCAAAAACCTTGATGTGAAATAGCCTTTCAGAACAAAATGTTTTATTGTTAGTACTTAATGCAGACAGGGCACACAGATGCGTACACAGAAATGTTAAGGTACTATTCTGCCAGCAGAGGCTCATAAATAAGCATATTAAGTATAAGAATACCAAAATTGCACAACGGCTGAAAGGAAAGAGTGGTATCGCTGGATAGACATAGCTTCACCCATCAGACACTAAAAGCGATTAGTACGAGAGATGCTGATGGGCAGGACTATCTATCCAGAGCCACTATTTTCCTGCAAACCAATGCTCCCTGTGTTCCCGAAGAAGTGCCATGGGGAGGGTGGTTGGTGACGGGGGATAAGGATCGCCAGCCACCTAAATGAGAATCTGTGCAAATTCTTCAATTAGCCTATTGCGGGTGTGTGTGTGGACATACACACAATATAACCAAACAATTTGTTGCAGCTCATACAGAGCTGAAGAAATGATTAATGATGGTGAACATTAATTATGAAGTGCGGTTTATACCAGCCATTACTGGATACTCTAACATACATAATGGATCTTTCCTGCTGCAATTTTACGTCTAAATGCCTCTCTAGAGAATAATATGCCTGAAAATTTAATAAATCATTGCCTCAATACAAAAGCTTTTTTTTTTACAAGTTTCTACACACAATGTGAATTGGGTGGAAAAAGCCTAAAAGACAAAAACATCATTTGTGAGGATCTGGGTTTTTATTACTCGTATAAAACTGGAAATTAAGAATGGTGCTGACAAATGGGCATCTCTCACGGGACAGAAAACCGCTGTGCTCTGAGGTTCTGGAAAGAAAGACTCTCACAGACCAATAGCTTATTATTATTATTATTATTATTATTATGGTTTTATCTTAACTTCATTGAAAAACCAATTATTATACAGACCATTGATCATTATGATAAGCCTATGCTTTATAAGAGCAAGATGAAGAAGAAATACAGCATTTTCTATTATATATGTCTTGCTCTCTATCAATTAGCTATAGTACATGGCATTATTTCAGTCATGTATACCATTGGAAATAGAAAGACAAAATACAATTCAGGTAATTTTCTCATAAATGCAAAGCCAGGACACACAAAAGTGACTTTTCATGATATTTTTTCTGCCCTGAAAGCACTAGAATATAGTGCCATGTACTCTGCTACCAACGCAAAATGCCTTATAAGATTCCTTAAGATGTTACTAAACCAGTTACAGAAACACTTATTGTAAAACACCATGTATTACGGCATTTGTTAACTTAACTAAAAAGCATCAAATTTACAAAGAACAAAACATTTTCATAAATCATAAATCAGAGTTGGAAAAGAAAAAAAGTTTTTTTTGTTTTGATTAGAAAAAAAAAATCCTTTTTGTTTAGTGTTTTTTTTTAAACCAGTTTTTTTTTCATTATGTTTTAATAGAAAGAAAGGAATCCTGCATATTATATTAATACTGTGAAATATTGCTATGTATTAGAAACCTTGAGCAACTATGTTTTAAATGCATTTTAACCAGGGATGAAAAAAATATATATATTTTTTTTCCCAACCCTGCCATAAATAAATGCTATGCTAAAAGTAAACTGAAACAAAAGGGTTAAGGCAGCCATTGTCTTGGAATCTTACAACCTCAAGAAGTGATAAAGTGAAGAAGTGATGGGGGGGTAAGCAAGTTTGAAAACTAGTGAATGGAGTCAATATGACGTTCTATTTAAACTCAGTTTCTCCACCTTTTAGCAATAGCAAGGCGTAAAAAAGTCTCTAGAGAAGAGGATCTGCTTAAGAAAGATCATGTAGACAGGCATGCCTTAGCTTAGTGAACACTTAGATCACGAGGTTGCATTCGTTGCATGGGGCAAATTTTATACAACACTGCCGCCCCCCCTCTTACCTGTCAGCAGTGGGAGCAGCAGTCTCCTCTGCCTGAATGGGAGAACGATCACTTTGATCGGGCCGCCCCCCCCCCCCTAGATTCGCGCCGGCCTGAGGGGCTCACAGCGCCTCCCTGCCCAGCACGCGGCTCTGCATAAAAGGTGTTTCTTTTGTTTGTTTTTTTAACTGACTGAACAATTCAGTGATAAGTAAGAAGATTTAACAACGCAGAGAAATAAAAGCATATTTCAGCAAAAAATGAATAAAATTATATATATATATATATATATATATATATATACACACATACACACACACATATCTATATTATACACACACATATATATATATATATATATACACACACACACATTATGCAATAACATTTTGCAATCAATAGAGGTTTTTAGCATAATCATAGCCAAGGTTATGGGCCTACCCACCATATCCAGGTAACCTCTTTAGGGTAGGTCCCTAACATACTAGGGTTCAAATCCAGAGCACTAGGCACCATTAAATCGGTGCAGCCGAGCCACCCCAGGGCATCGCCATAATGAGAAAAGTGAAATTTGAAGTAAGAAAGGTAAGAGCAGCTATGGCTGCATGGAAAGGTGAAAATACAAATATAATAAAAACAAACAGTAAAGTGTTAAAAGAGTGCAAAAAAGAAAGAATGTGTTATAATGCGATGCCCGGAAGCAGACCAACCAAAGCAATCCAGGGGACCCACACCCCAAAAATCAACCCAAAGTTGCACTACAGTATATAACTTGTAAGACTTGCCTAAAATTGTGCCTACTACTAGTGTGCATATACAATACCAGACTCCATGCTTTTAAACCAATAAGTGAGGGGTGCTCGTCCAGGCTGAAGGCGTCTCCTTTCCTTCAGGTGTGCAATAAAGCACATTAAATGGAGTGTATAGGAAAGATTCCTGGACTGCACACCCTGAATATATATAATGGGAGGTGCTACCTGTAGGCACAGGAACAGACAAATCACAGGTGCACAACTCCAATTTACTGATTATATACAGTATAAATACATTATGCAATACAATTTTGCAATCAATAGAGGTTTTTAGCATAATCATGGCCATGGTTATGGGCCTACCCACCTTGGCCATGATTATACTAAAAACCTCTATTGATTACTGGACTAGCACCCCTCCCTTATTAGTTTAAAAGCATGGAGTCTGGTATATGCACACTAGTAGTAGGCACAAGTTTAGGCAAGTTCTACAAGTTATTTACTGTAGTGCAACTTTGGGTTGATTTTTGGGGCGTGGGTCCCCTGGATTGCTTTGGTTGGTCTGCTTCAGGGCACCGCATTATAACACATTCTTTCTTTTTTGCACTATTTTAACACTTTACTGTTTGTTTTTATTATATTTGTATCTTCAGCTTTCCATGCAGCCATAGCTGCTCTTACCTTTCTTACTTCACATTTCACTTTTCTCATTATGGAGATGCCCTGGGGTGGCTCGGCTGTGCCGATTTAGGATAACCTGCGCTCTGGATTTGAACCCTATTATGTTAGGGACCTACCCTAAAGAGGTTACCTGGATATGGTGGGTAGGCCCATAATCTTGGCCATGATTATTCTAAAAACCTCTATTGATTGCAAAATTATATTGCATAATGTATTTATATATAATCAGTAATTTGGAGTTGTGCACCTGTGATTTGTCTGTTCCTGTGCCTGCAAGAAGTCTCAACAGGTAGCACCTCAAATTAAATATATTCAGGGTGTCCATATTCATTTTATTTATTTATTACCAGTTTATTTATGTAGCGCACACATATTCCGCATCGATTTACAGAGACTATTTGGCCATTATTATTAGTTATTTATAAGGCACCACAAGGGTTCTGCAGCGCCTAACAAAGGACATAAACAGTTGAGCAGAACAAGAGAACAGTGAATTACAGTAGAAGACATTGCAGGACAAGTACAAGGTGTATAAACATTGCTGCAACAGTGGTCTTATCGCTCAAATTAATAGAGTGGCAGAAGTCAAGGTTAGGTGCCATTTTAAGGAGTAGAAAATAGTATAGGTAAGGGAATGAAAAACACACGGGGGAAAAGGGCCCTGCTCGTGAGAGCTTCCTTTCTAAAGAGGAGTGGCAGACAGACAGTGGTCACATAGATGGGGTAGACAGTGAGCATGGGACAAAGGGGTAGGATGAGAGATGAATGGCTTTGATGAAAAAGTAGGTCTTGAGAGAATGTTTGAAGTTTTGTAAAGAGGTGGAGAGTCTGATAGGGAGAGGTAGAGAATTCCATTGGTAGGGAGCAGCAAATGCAAAATCTTAGAGGCGGTCGTGGGAGAAGTAATCAGTTGGCAAGAGAGTCAGCATTCATTTGTAGAGCGAAAAAGGCGGGCAGGAGTTTTAAGGGAGTTGTGAATGGGAGAGGAATGGGTGATTTATTAGTGAGTGTTTGAAGCTTGAATTGTGTTCTGAAGGGGTAGAGGAGCCAGTGTAGGGCTTGTAGAAGAGGGGAGGCAGATGTAGTATGTTTGGAGAGAAGATGAACTAGGCGGCAGCATTTATGACAGATTGGAGTTGAGAGAGGCAGGAGTCAGGAAGGCCAGATAGGAGGAGGTTACAGTAATACAATCTGGAGATGACCAGTGAGTGGATGAGGATCTTGGTAGCATCCAGGGTGAGAAAGGGTCTGATACTTGAAATATTTTTGAGATGTAAACGGCAGGACTGCAAAAAGGTACTGAATGTGTGTGTAGCGAATAGGCCCAGAAATAGTCACCACAAATTGGACTTCATGAACTTCGTATGATAAAGTTACTGCATTTGATGCCCTATAGCTGACCTAGGTTTGTGCTGCAGAGGGGCAACTGAGGCTTATGACCTCCGAGTCCTTTAAAATATCCAGGAGAGGGCAGATAACCATCTATGTCCAGATTCAAAAGATTTGTGGTATGTTAACAGAGCTGTGTCTTATCTACTATGCAAACAGCTATGGGACACTTGGGACAGCTTAGCAAAATGTGAAAAAAAATTGTCCTGTATCATTTTAACAGAAGAATGTGTGCGAGTCACAGAACTTATTAACAATTGACACTGAGAGAGTTGACCAGAAAG
>JAUIMM010000005.1:13280000-13300000 GCA_031769625.1 Taudactylus pleione | reverse complement strand
TTTCCACAAATCTTTTATTTATGTTTATTGCAGCTTAAGCATTATTGAGCATAATACTTACAGGAATTACACAATTCCGGTAATAGGACTCACAAATTACATTTCACACTATTTTTAATGCAGATTTAGTTAAAACATAAGTCAAGATATTGGTTGCAATAATGCACCAATCAATCAAATAATGTCAAACTGTTTTAACTACAGTTGTGACATTCACTCAGATGTTTAACCAACAGTTGTACATGTCATATGAGTAAGCATGCGGGCTTAGGACTTCGAAACACTGACGATAAAATAAATAAATAAATAAATAAATGGTCTAGAAAATATATTTAAAAATATAGAGTTATGGTAGACTTGCCTATTTTACTCCTTTTCTTCGAGGGATACCATGGGGATATTATGGCTGGAAGACCAGGCACCAAACAGTTAAAGCTTTGGCTCCCTGAATGCCCCAGGTCCTCCTCCATATATACCCTGCCCCTAGCCATAGGACTTCATTTTAGTTAACAAGCAGGAGAAGGAAAGAGGAGAAAGAAAACAATCGTACACCAGAAACACTCTTACAGAAGATAAGGGAATCTGTGACTGAAAGAAAATCACCCAATTAAGCCAGGTGCGTTAGGGTGGGTGCCCTGTCGACCTCAAAGAAAAGGAGTTATCTAGGTAAGGCTACCATAACTCTATATTTCTTTTTTGGGGTCCATAGGGATCCACAGGGATACCATGGGATTGCCCTAAAGCAGTTCCCCTAGGGTGGGGGACGCTCCTGAGCAGAAAGGATAACTTGTCGCCCAAAGGAATCAAAGGCATAAAACCTAAGAAAAGTGTGGACAGAAGACCATGTGGAAGCCTTGCACAATCATTCAGCAGAGGCACCACGACTGAATGCCCATGATGGCCCTACAGAACTAAGAATGTGTCGTCACCATGCTTGGGACAGGAAGATCAGTCTGTGTGTACAGCTGAGAGACAGTCATGCGTAGTCATCTCGGCAGAGTCTGCTTATTAGATGGCCATCCTCGTTTGTGAAAACCATATAATACAAAAAGAAAATCTGATTTTCTAACACAGTTTGTATGCTCCACATAAATACGGAGAGCGCAAACTACATCCAGGGAGGCTTCACCTACAGAAAGGTCTGGAGCCTGAAAAGCTGGAACAACATTTTCTTAATTTAAATGAACTTACTACCTTAGGAAGGAAACGCTCCCTTGTATGAATAACAGCTTTATCCTGGTGAAAAATAAAAAATGGGGAGCAACAAGAGCGCTGCCAAATCAGAGACTATGCAAGCAGAAAAGATAGCAAGAAGAAAATGTGTATTTGCTGTCAACCACTTCAAATCTACAGAGTCTAAAGGTTCAAATGGGGAAGCTTGTAATCCCTTAAGAACCAAAGACAAATCCCACGGTGCTACCGGTGGAACAAAAGGAGACTGAACTTGCAGAACTCCTTGGAAAAAAATTCTAAGCAGTCTTCTTCTGGAACCAGGCTGACAGTGCAGAAACCTGTACTCTCAAATTGGCCAGACGGAGACCATTGTCTAACCCTGCCTGCAGAAAAGACAGTAGCCTGGAAATCCTGAACACCCTAGGATCAAATTCTTTACGAGAACACCACTGACCAAAAGAATGCCACTGACCAATAGATGCGAGCAGAAGCAGGTTTCCATGCTCTAAGCATCGTTTGAATTACAGAACTGGAAAAGCCCTTCGCTGTTAAGATGGAAGATTCAAGAGCCACGCCGTCAAAGTCAGATGGGGCAAGTCTGGATGTTGGCAGGGATCCTGCGTTAGCAGATCCTGCCCCCAGAAAAAAGGATATGCACTGTCTACCGACAGATTCTGTATGTCGGTAATGACGTCTGGGCCAAGCCGGAGCCACCAGTATTACTGCTCCGCCTTTCTGCTTGAATTTCCTGAGAACTCTTTGAAGCAGGGAAATTGGAGGAAGAGAGATACGCCAACTTGAAGGCCCATCTTACTGCCAGTACGTCCATGAAGGCTGCTGATGGGTCTCTGGACCTGGACCCGTACCTGGGGACCTTGTAGTTGTGGCGTGATGCCATGAGATCCATCTCCGGCAGACCCCATTTGTTTACCAGGAGCTGAAACACTCCCAGATGTAGAGACCACTC
Organism: Taudactylus pleione; assembly: GCA_031769625.1. Lineage (NCBI taxonomy): Eukaryota > Metazoa > Chordata > Amphibia > Anura > Myobatrachidae > Taudactylus > Taudactylus pleione. The sequence continues at coordinate 13,297,860 of JAUIMM010000005.1, read as the reverse complement.
TTCGGTGTGTATGTCCTGGCGACTTACGAAGTCTGCTTCCCAATTTAGCACTCCCGGTATGAATATTGCCGAGATGGCCGGAAGATGACGTTCTGCCCAAATCAGAACCTGTGTCACTTCTTCCATGTCTGCATAACTTTTTGTGCCTCCCTGATGATTGAGGTAGGCCACTGTAGTCGCATTGTTGGACTGGATCTGGACCAAACTGTGCCTTGATCAGTGCTCTGTATACTGCTCGCAGTTCCAGAATGTTTATTGGCAAATTACTTTCTTGATGTGTCCATCTTCCCCAGAACTGGCGCCCTTTGTTTAGATGTCCTTTCTCGGCCACCACAGGAGGGAGTGACGAACTTCTGGAGTGAGAAGGATCCTCAGAGACCTTATAAGAAAATGCTTTCCGTTCCTCCTGGAGAGAATCAATTTTTGTAGAGGCCTGGAATGTAACTGGGCATATTCCACCATGTTGAAGGTAGATACCATGGGCCCCAAGACCTGTATTGCTGAGTGAATGGCTACTCTCGGATTTCGGAGCAATTTGCGCATCCGCAATTGTAGAGCCGAAACCCTGTCCAATGGTAGAAATATAATTTGTTCCAGTGAATCCAGTAGCGCCCCCAGATGTACCATCTTGTTGGAGAAATGGAAGACTTTTTCCAATTGATTATCCAGCCCTGCTCCTGTAAACAGGCAGTGGTCAGCTGGAGATGATGTTGTAAAACCTCCGTAGTCGTCCAAGTATGGCAGTATCCTGACTCCTTCTGAAATGAGCAGTTATGACCACCATTATCTTGGTAAACACCCGAGGGGCTGTGGACAGACCAAAGGGCAATGGTAATGTGTTGATGAACAGCAAAACTCAGAAACCCTTGGTGGATAGTGCAATAGGTACATGCAGATATGCCTCCTGTATGTCCAGGGACCACGAAATCCCCAAGTGCCATTGCCAGCATAATTGACCATAGGGTCTCCATACGGAACTTGGGCACATGGATGAACCTGTTGAGAGATTTCAGATTCAGAATAGAGCGATACCCATGTAGCTTCTGAAACAATAACAAATTTGATTAATAACTCCTTCCTTGTTAGCTAAAGGAACCGGGAGTTGTGCAAACAACCTTCTGGGAAGTAACCCTTTAGGAAGGTGTCACGTAAGAATCCCCAGTAGGGATGGGGATTTCCCTCCTAATGCACTCTCCCTGTGGGAGAGTGTAAAAAGACACTAGTCTTTTTGGAATCTGGAACAGTCTACATGGAGTGTTCCATAATTCCCCCATAAGGAACACCTTCTGGTGCTGAACACCCGGTTTATCAGGGTTTAGGAGCTGGTACGTCATCTCCTATAATGAGAATTGAATAACCGCCCCTGCTAGAGAGGAACATCCACTGATGAATGGTGCCCCTCCTCTCCGAGATAGGCCCAGAGGGAGAAAACTGTGTATTCTCTGCTTCTTCAAATGATGTATCAGAATCTGAAAACAGGGTGGACTGAAAGAATTGTGCAGTCCATCTATATGCTTAGACGGCTGATGCCATATTTGCTTGTAACATCTGCAGATAGGTTGATGCTCAAAACCAGATTCTGAACTGAGAGGACATAACCCTCCATCCAGGATGTATGGGAAGAGGAAACATAGCAGGCTGTAATCACTGTGGGTAATCAAAAGTGAGAGGCAGTGTGGGAGCTGATTCACGGTCCACTAACTGCATCATAACTTGAGGCCAGGAGGACATTCAAGGTGACCCCTGAACAGGTGCTGGCGAGGTGGACTGTTGTGGTATATAACAATCAAACCACAGTCCATCCTGAATTAAATCCTGAGGCCAACTGCACAGGATTTACATGAAACCAGCACAGGGACAACAGTCTCATGTTTACCCTTGTCCTGAGTATTGGGAAATACTTGCAAGTAATCTACAACCAGTGTAGGATTAACAATGCAGTGTGACCCTTTTCACAGACTAAAAATAAATGTTAAGTACTCTCTAACCCCTATACACCAGGTAACTACCTGGTGTATAGGGGTTAGAGAGTACTTAACATTTATTTTTTAGGGGTTAGGAAAAACAAAAAAATTTTTTTGTAAGCAGTTAGCATAAGTCACATAAAATGCATATATTTGCAAAAGGGCATTAAAATCAACTACGTAAACATACAAGTTTGGTAGGATCTACATGCATAGAAATATCACATTAATAGGATATAAGTGCAATGCATACAAATATACTCACAAGTCGGCACCAAATCAACTTATACAAAGGCAAAAGTTGGTAGGATTCCAGTGCTATATACCTTGGTCCCAAGAGAAAGGTATACTCCGAAAGTCCAAATCTCCCCTCAGCAGACATTTCCATGATAAACTGCAGCTGAGCATCTCCAACTAATTAGGAGAGAGGGGGATGGTAGCTCAGTCTTCACAAGTAAATGTGAAGTACAATTTAACCCCTACCATCCTGGTAGCTGAGGGTCAAATGGAGCAATAGCAGTGATAAATAAAAACTGCCTGGACTCCTATTTCCCTTTATGCTTAGCGTATATACGTATAAAGGTAACAATGCAATGTGTCTACAAGATGGTTCTTATCCAACAACAGGTAACCCGGACTGGTAAGGTGGTTTATAATAGTCAACACACAAACCCTCCTTTATGTCCTGTGAGGACACACAAACCTTACATGATTTACATGAAGGTGGCTCCCCCTCCAGTTTCCCTTTATCTTTTGACATACTCAAAGTAAAGGCAAAATCGCAAAGTTATGTGACAGCCTTCACAAAATCTCAATGAACGCGAAGTACTTCAGAAAGAAATAACAGTGACAGGTATAACTGACAGATAGAAATAAAAAACAGCATCAGTCAGCAGCTAGCAAACAGTCACATACAATGCACATGTAATATAATTGCAATTGGCTCTAAATCCACTACAGCAAAGCAAAGGAATGGTTAGACATAGAGCACCATATACCTTAACCAAGGGAGAGGTATACAAGGAGACTGACCCAGACCCTCCTGAGACCAATAGCTACCGGGTGCACTGCGTGGACCATGAGCGTCTCATACACGTGAGGGTAGGCGGAGCAACCCATGCAAGTCGAAACCCTCGTAGGGACTGCATATGGTTCGGAGGAGCTGCCGAGGGAGCGCCTACCTCCTCTAAACTGCATTAACCAGCCAGGTACGCTGGCCTCGTGGCAGCAGACTGCATCTGCTGCCGATCCCGGCGTCAAACGATAGGGCCCCGGCTGGTGTAGTAAGGATGCGGACAATCCCTGGTCCTTACAGCTGCGGCTTCTGGTGCGTCTCTGACACCAGAAGTAAGGACTGCCACACGCAATATCCCCGTAAGCCTTCCCTGACACCTCGGAGCATCCGGTGCAGTCCAGGTCGCAGCCTCGCTGTTGCTAAGCTTAGCCACGACCCGACGAAATCGCCAGCACGATCACTAATGTTGCGGCCCAACGGAGGTTGATGGAGTCGCAGTACATGCATCTTAATACACTTGGTACTGCCAACTCAAAATACTTAAAATAAAACAAAAAGCTTAGGACTGCCTGAGCAGTCCCCTGTTACAACAGTGCGTCTGAATCCGGCCGCACCAGACAACAAATTTAAGTCCTATGGCTAGGGGCGGGGTATATATGGAGGAGAACCCGGGGCATTCTGGGAGCCAAAGCTTTAACTGTTTGGTGCCTGGTCTTCCATCCATAATATCCCCATGGGATCCCTATGGACCCCGAAGAAGAAAAATCCAATAATATAAAAAGCATTGTCAACAAAAATCTCACTGCAAGTGTATAACTGATCCTATTATCTACCATACCATCTAATTTGCATTATAAGAATGACACCTTAGGGGAAGTGCAAAACATCAGTATAATGCAAACATTAAGGACTATTAACAATAGTTATCAAACACAAATAAAAAGGGACACATGCAAATTTTTATATCACTTAGTGTGTTTACATGCGCTACAAAACACTAAAAAAAAATCATTCCTTTACTTACATAGCCAGAATATATTTTAGAGAAATATACAATTAGCTGAAAATAAATTAAATGTGTTAAAGTAAAACAAATACCATAACCACAAAACAGTTGAGGGTGCCACCCGATCACTAAAAACAGCCACCACGCAGATCATGATACACACTACATGCAGTATTATATTGTTATTTTTTTTTATTTGAATAAGTAAAAAATAAAATAAAAAAGCAAGACTGTAAAAAAATGAAGATCAGCAATAAAAGCAGAGGGAAAAAAGCAGGTGATTACACACCATAACACTCTAGTAACTGACACAGGACGTCAAGCAGCTCAGACAGCAAATATGTAAATGCCAATTCCGTCACAGACTGATTTTATTCTTCATTGTGATTAAACACAGTAGAAAGCACTGCTTACAATTATCTTAAATCGGAGTGTGTCATAACATTTATACTGTTCACATAAGTGATGGAGCAGTGGGAAGCTGGGTTTCGAACACCACTTACATAGCACAATCATGAAATATAATGGAAAGCTCACGTTAACTTCTACCCAAACAAAAAACATAACCCTCACTGTATTCTTGAAGTGCACGCTGCGTGTTTCAGGTAATTAATAAAACAGGGATCTTGAAACAACTAATACAGATGAAACTCAGCTGTGGGGTTACTAAGGACAGGGAAAACACCACACAGAAATATTCATTTGTTTAATGTCAATAGTAAGTTGCTGGTTGAATTAGTGTTATAAAATAAACACACCTTTGCTAAGCGCATGTCTACATTAAAGTATACACACTCTGCAGTTTGCAGACAGATCAACAATAGATCTGTCGAAGATTTTATGGATGACGAGATTTAAGGCAACTTCTAACTCTTTGTGTATATTAAGTGTATTTCTTTTAATTATCAGCTGGTGACCTACAGTATGTACTGTCCAGCTTCAGTGTTAATTATTTGTCTAAGAAGATGCCAAGTGAGAGGGAGGTTGGCAGATTTATGTATAGACCATTAGGAATGTCAGAAAACGATCCAACAAACAGATGGTAGAATAATGGTAGAATTATGGGGTCTTATACATTCTGGTCTTGCCCTTCTCACCAACATGAGGTTGGCCTTGGAACCGTCACCCCTCCATATCTAAATGACACCATGACAAAGGGTCAAAACCTAATTAGCATCTGCACAAGCCAGTGAGCCAGCAGAAGGGGGCCTGTGTGAAAGCCCAATCAGGCATAAAATACCATGTAGAACCGTTGTGCAATTCTTGGAGCCAATCAGACATTTATAAACTGCTCTATCATCTTGCGTTTTCAGCTAATAGGTTAATGTAAGTAAGACTTCTGTTCATTTTTTTCCTTTTTCTTTATAAGAAACCTATTATTTGCCTGAAATTATCTTTGTATGTCATTCTTATTAAAGGTTTTTGTATAAACCTTCTTTTCTCATATTAAACTTCAGTTAATAAGATTAGACTCTGCGATTCTTATCAGATGCATTTTGCCTGTGGATTTGACTAATCCATGCTACAAGTTATTATTTGGGTAATGATAACTTGGGCTGAACTGTAATTGCATAGGAAGATCAAAAACTTCCTACTTGAGTGTGTTTAACCAACTTCTATGGTGGCAATTATTGGGATACTAATAGTGAGTGTCAAAGATATTGGGGAGTGTAATAATTTGTGTACGCAGAATAAGGTGTTTTTTTTTTTGTTTTTTTTTATAGTTCACAGGTTCAATGGATTGCTGATCCTGACAAGGTTATGGACAGCAGTTAGAAAAATTTGGAATTGGGTCAGTGACAATACACATCTGAGGCAGTGATTAAATGTTTTAAATTGTATGTTTACATGTACGACAGTAGAAGCCATTCATTCTTGTATTCATATACCCAGTACTGCTGCTATTAGCAATTGTAGTTTTCAACTTTTTTGGAAGGCATCTTTTACTACTGCGTTGTACTTTTGTTACAGCCAGCATAAAAGGTTTGCATTATAGTCCTGGTTCAACACAATAGTGGAGCCTACAACAGGATCAAAATACTAATAACAAATACACATAAAATGTCCACATCACAATACAATAGTGGTCCACACCCTGACTTTCCACTACAGTTCTGTTAAATTCTGTTAAAAAGCAATGCTCAATAGTATCCCCCCCCCCCCACAAAAAAAAAGGAAATTGCACAGAACTTCAATACAATGACTAAATGTGACATGGAGGAACAATGGTGGTGGCCTCTGTCAGTGTCCAGAATGGCTGTGAACCATTGGGGCACCTGCAATCTTGACTCTCCATGGGTTCTTTCTGGAGACAAAACATTCCCCACTGTGTCCACTTTGCTCCCTCCAGCTCTACTCACCTGGCAGTGCCTGGCTTGACCCCTGTGGTCCCAACCTTGGCGACTCAAACTACAGCCTACCTGTCAGAGCACATCCGCTACTTCCTGTATAATACCTCTCACAGGTGTGGACATGCTGGTGGTAGTGGTGCCACACACCCAGTTTCCTGAGGGGTTCATACCCACCTTCCTGGTCTCCAATACCTATCCAGAAGCCCACTCTGGACCAGAGTGCGTGACAGGCCTTCGAGACTGGGATGCGGCCGGCCACCATCTTACAGCACCAACACAGTGCTCTCCCCCTGGACAGGGACCCTACACAGCTGTACTTCTCAGCCTCTGAAAAAGCAGATTAATAACAGCTGTCTGGACACAACAGACTCTCCTAGAAATTGACTATATCTTTATATAATTCACCTGCATAGTGACTTCCATCCTTCTTCTTAATACTTCCCCTACCTACCCATCACCTTTCAGGTAACTTATTGTTGACCGCTCAAATTTCCTACAGAGGCCCCTAGGGGTACAACATGCCAGCCTGGTGGTGCTCCCACAACAGCTGAATGTACTCTCCATTCTAAAGATGCCAACCTAGCCGCTACGGTGGAGGAATGTGACTAGCGACAGCCTTGTCCTCTGCATACTTCATTCTTTGCCCTGCTTCCTGGTGTATATAGCTTTCTGGCCTTTGGGTCATTCCCTCCAACCTTTTAATGGGTACAGTTCAAAAGAATGCCCCCAAGAAGGACCTTGCCCGTCCTGCTGGCACCCTGTCCCTTTTTGAAGAAACCTGGTGATCTCCTCAACTTTTGTTCTTATCTGGGCATCTCTCAGATGGCCCTGCCAGACTACAAAAACCCTTGACTCAGTTTCATCCCACCTATCCTTACTTCTAGCGATAACAGCTGGCAGTTAGGGAGAAAGGTCCAAAATCAATTAGAGGCCTGTGCAATCCGTCAGAGCCTGTGCCACCATCGCCAACTGACTACTGCCCACAAAGCCTGATTGTTCACCTGATCCTTGCCTACTATGACTATACTAGTCTGTGGCTCTATGTGGAACTGTGGATATTTAACTCTCTCAAATCAGAAAAGCCTGCGAGTATGGTATGCTGTTATGCACCATTGTGTTCTGTTTATGAAACTCATGACTCCGTTTTTCATTTTTTCTTTTTGTTTTTGCCAATGTTGACATTATTTTTTTTGACCATGTTTTATGCTTGTCAATTTGTGTTATGTATTCACCGCGGTCTCCAGCTTATTTCATGTTAATTTATCACTGCACCTTAATATTCTGAGTGTACCTCGAAGTTTTTAGCTTTTTATACTTTTCTAGGTGCTTAAAAAGTTGTTGCAATCACCGAACCCCGGTTACCCCTTAACCGCCTATATTTTCCCTTCACAATCAGGTTCCTAAGGGGCGTAGTTAACTACATTTATATGTTTCTTCATTGCATTGTTTATGCTAATTGCGTGTTATGTCCCCCTCTCTCCTACTTCCCCCTTGTTGCTTTCCATTTTTCCCAGCCCCTGCTTATTACTATTTTATTTATTTATTACCAGTTATTTATATAGCGCACACACACTCCGCAGCGCTTTACAGAGAATATTTGCCCATTCACATCAGTCCCTGCCCCCTGTGGAGCTTACAGTCTATATTCCCCATCACATACTCACACACATACACACGAGGGTTAATTTGTGTTGGGAGCCAATTAACCTACCAGTATATTTTTGGCGTGTGGGAGGAAACCGGAGCACCCGGAGGAAACCCACGCAAGCAGAGGAAGAATATACAAACTCCGTACAGTTAGGGCCGTGGTGGGAATCGAACCCATGACCTCAGTGCTGTGAGAGACAGTAATGCTAACCATTAAACCATCTGTGCTATATCCTGCTTATGATCGCAGCTAGTGTAGGAGCTACAACTATTACGATAGACTCCATTAACTCCAAAGGGTTTGAATATCCCAACAAAAAAAAAAAAAAAAACTATAGAGCCCTTCGGGATCTGTTTGTTACAAGAGCAGATGTAGCTTTTATACAGGAAACACACTTTAAATGCAGGGCAGCCCCTCTGCCTAAAGATCACAATTTCCCTTTAGCCCTATTCAGCATATTTTATTCTACAGATGCCTTCTATATCAAGATACAGAATGTTTCAATTTATTGGAAGGAAGGGACACTTCTGGTCAAATGCAAACTTTATGTTCCCAAACAGAACCAAACTGCTTTCCTAGTCGGGATGCTGGATCAGGTGGACTACTTGGCCCAAGGTTTCCTCATAGATGGCGAGGATCTGAACTGGACCATCCAGTCAGAGTTGGATGTTTTGGGAATCTCTGCCCAATGCTCTTTGAAATTGCACCATCAGGTGAGCGCACATTGCACGAACACCAGCTGGTCGACACATGGAGGCTCCAGAATTCGGATGACAGGGACTACACATTTTACTCCCACCTCTCATGATGTCTATTCTAGGTTGGACTACTTCTTAACCCATACATTTTTACACCTGATTCAACACAACTGAATTGGCCTCACTACTTGGTCCAATCAAGCTCCCATTACCCCGACGTTGCACATCTTCTACCCACATACTAACAATGAGAATATGCTCATTAAGTCGCAGCATACACAGATTCGCATTATAAATCTCAATTAGATACGACAATCAGTGAATAGTTTACTCTTAACGAAACTCATGAGGTCTTCAGGGTCACAATGTGGAAAGACAGTTCTACGGGGAAAACTTATCCAGCTGGGTTCAATGTTGAAAAAGGAGAAGGAAGACCAAGAGCTTCTCCTTTTGAAAAAAGTAACATCTTTGGAAACACCACAAGTCCGTCCCCTCGGATATAGCACTAGATGAGCTGACGGAGACCAGAGCTGCATTAAATAAATAGCTTTTTGATAGAATAAAACATGATTACCGTATATGTTGGAATTGGTACTTTCAGTGGGGCAATAAGCATGGCAAGTTACTAGCCCGAGCCCAAAGAACCACTTCATATATCCAGGCTATTTAGAGACCCCACAGGTAGGGAAAGCACTGTCACATATCATCACGGTTGCTTTTCACTCTTACTACTCTAAATTGAACAATTTACAAGTTTCTCAGTATCTCATCATTCAGGGACTTAAGGGGCATACACAATACATGATTCGCTTCATGAGCTGTATACATCATCTAGTGTGTCCCCGGCAGGGTGTGCTCAATGTCGTTAACGACATGGTCGTTAACATGCGCGATTTCGTTCAGTACCGGGCACCCACCCTTATCCCCGAACATGCAACAACCTGATAATATCGTCACGTTGGCCTGCATGTTCGGGTGATGAACGGCAAAGACCAACGACATGCGGGAGCGCGTATCATTGGTCATTATCGTTAATGCATACAAACTAGACAATATAGTGAATGACTGAACGATAACGATATCGCCCAGTGTGTACGCGGCTCTAGTTTCCCAGTACCTGAGTGATTCAGACTTTCCCACGTTCTTGCCAGCTGACCATCTTTGGCTTAATTCACCATTTTCCAATCTATTCCCTCTATATAGAGCCCGGGCAAAGACAGTTTTACAATTTTTTTTAATTAAAAAAAACATTTAAGATACCCTGCTGCCAATGATGCTCAAGGAGATTTCTAGGGACCGCTATTTCTCAGCCCATTCTTTGAACACCAACATCACAGTCAGTCATTCACAAGGTGGATATCATTGCTCAATAGACTCAAGACTCTGCTCCCTATGCTGATAGACTCCAACCAGGCTGGGTTTGTCCGGGGTAGGGAGGCTTCTTACAATACCACTAAAGTCATTGACCTTATTATGAATTTGACCTTCAGGCAGTTCTAGGTCAGTGGTCTTAAACTGGGTACACACTATACGATTAAACAAAGATATCTTTGTATTTTCCATTTTGAAAACACACTACACGATGTATCCGTAAGATATAACATAGTTTTCGACTGTCATTCATTGCATCGTCCCATCTGCTGTCCTGCACAGCAGATTGGACGATGTAATGAATGAAGCATTGCTGTTACATGCAGTATGTAGCAATACATTGCACCATCATACGCCAGATCATGCAATATGTATGGTGCGCAAAATGTATTATTACATCGGTCGTCGCATCGCGGGGTCGCACCGTTGTATGGTGTGTTCCCAGCTTTACTCTCCACTGATCCTAAAAAGCTTTTGACAGGATAAATTTACTTTTTATGCAGGATTTGGGTCTGTGTCCTATCTGCTTCCATAAGATTTGGTCCTTACATGCAGATTAGAAATAAATGTGCCCTCTCAAAGCCTGTTTCAGTAAGTAATCGTACCATGCAGGGGTGTCTCCTTTAACTCATCATTTTCAATACTATGAATAGAGGCCCTTGCTCGTACCATTTGGTCTAACCCTAACATCTCAGCTTTAATAGTGGGCAACTGAATATATATTGGTGTTCGTGATTTATTAACGTTAGTCTCCAGCATGATCGTGTCGATTTCTAATTTCAGAAATATATCAGATTATAGAATTTTAAGGTAAATTACACACACTAAAATCAGTGGCTGTTAACCGGACGATGTCATGCCATATTGTTGATTTGCTAAAGCAGTCATTTGCGTTCTCCTGAGATTTTTTTATTTGGCACAAATGCTCCCTAGTCATGTCCCTGAAAAGTGCTTTATTGACCTGCACAGACTGGCAAGAAACTGTGTTGTGGGACGGAAACCCAGTTTCAAGTATGACATTCTGTTTAGGATTTACCAGTTAGGGGGATTCCAACTTTCCCACATTTTATGACACGGTTATAAGGTCAAGGTTAGGTCAAGTCCTGGATTGGACTCAGTCAGAGGATGGCAAACAGTGGGTCACTTAGGAAAATCGCTTCCTTCCAGCGCCGAGATCGGCGTTCCCTTGGTGATCAAAAGTATCTATTGTTTCTCATCCCACTACTGGCCCTACATTGGCATGCAGGAACAAGATATGAGGACAGAATTGTGGTTTCCTCCATAATCTCACCTATGACCCCATAGTTTGAGAACCCCAATTTTCCTCCAGGTATCTGAAATACTGCCTTTCAAGTGTGGTCATAAAAGGGGGTAAGTGCTATGGGAGTGTCTTCTTTTATCCATTTACAGGATAAGTGGTCATTGCCTGACTGACATTTGGCACTACCTGCAGATTAAGCATTTTATTTAGAACAGGGATGTGCAGTTGGCCTGTGGCAATCCCATGACCCCCTTTGAGACCATATGTCTGGCTCCTTCACGCCCCATGCATTTTCACTCCAGGCAGTACAAACTCCTAAACAAACATACATTTCCAACACTTCCCAATTTCACTAGGGACAGAGAATGAGACCTCCAAGTCCAATTAGACCAGAAAAATTGGTAAAACAATTTTAGAACTACTTCCTCTTGTTCTGTTATTCTATAATACAAACTCAACTCAAGGTCCTCTCTCGGTGGTGCCGCTACCCCCTTACTGTTGCAAAAATGTATACTGGTGTTCCTAGCAATTGTTGTAGATTTAATAATGCAGTGGGCTCTCCACTCCATATTTGGTGGGATCATCCAGTTCTATGACCCTTTTGGGAGAAAGTTTTAACTATATCTGCTACGATAATGGGCAAAGACACTCCAACTGTTCCCTGCTTCTGGCTCTTGAATCTGTACTCCGGATCCACAACCGGTTGCAGGAAATCCCTACTGAAACACCTCAATAGTGCCGCTAAAGAGGCAATTGCAGTACATTAGAGGTCCATTTCTCCACCCACTCTTAAAGAATGGTTTAACAGACTAGATCTGTATATGTGGCTATGGATGACCTACTTTTAGGGGTTGAAAAGAATGAGGAATCTTGTGCAGAATTTGAAATTTAAGATCTCAACTTATTTAACTGTGAGCGTATAAGTAATGTCCATGGCCCGTTACAACTTGCTTGGTGCCTTGTTTCTCTCTACTAGCTTCACTACTGCATATGCCAATTTGTTTACTAGGTAACTTGCTACTTTAAGACAATGAAGGTAACAGACCTTCCCTCCCCCTTTTTTCCATGCCCCCTTGCGTCAAGACCTGTGACAACTGTTGATTTTTTTTTTTACGGATTTAATTTAAGAATTATTTGTATGAAGTATGGAAGGGATGCATAGTTACTACTGGAAGAAGTACTTGGTGTTTATTCCTGTGTGTATGACAAAACCACTAAATACCAACAATAATTTAGTCACCATTCCATTTTTTAGAGAAGAGACTCCATATAATATATTTCTAATTAAAAATACAATTATAATCTACCTTTTAAATCCATTTTGACATTTCTACGCTGGAAAAACATAACTCATGAAATAGACCTTAGTCTAGCCACACTCTGGTAAACCAAGCAAGGTTTTATTCACGTTCCAGCAGATTCCCAATGCAAAAGAAAACTGTACACATTAAATACTTGTTCTATGTATTCAAATATGCATGTCAAGTCTACTATTTAGCCCCAAACTTTAGACAGCTGGCATATTTAGTTATTTTACAGTTTAGGAAATTTGAAAATATTTGTAAACTTACCTTGGGGGCATGTACTGTATATCAGGCAATAAGGCACTTAGCCAGCGCATGCCATTTAGCTACAAAGACTGTTTTGTCTTACAGTTAACACACTTTACAGCAAGCCTAAACAGACCATTTGGCTGAAAAGTCTGGCAACGGACGTGGATGTCTAGTCTGAATCTTTAATACATCCTCATTGAACTGGCAGCTCTACCCCCAGTTGTAAAGGGAACTCTGTGCATTGTGGTGTGCTAAGGCAGGGCTTGACATATTTTTCTATATCTAGGAGCCAGTTTGAAAGATTAGGAGCCAGACCATCTTCCACAACCAAAATACTATATGTAGTTGTATAGGCCACCACACATACAGTACTACTTTCCTCATATTTCCCCTTATGCCATAAGACCACTAGCCCTTCAATACCAATTAGCCCCAGCCACATGCCATTTTGGTGCCCAATTTATAGTATGCCACACAGCAGGCCCCCAATATGTAGCATGCTACACAGCAGCACCCCCAATTCATAGCAAACCTTGTAGCATAGCCTCCAATTCATAATATGCTAAATAGAATTTCCCCTAAATTATTTTAAAGGGTGTCTTCGGCATACTCCTATGGATTGTACTCTTTTTTTTCCATAATTTCTAACAGTGTTGTATTTCAGGACTATTAACACTATACCCAATACACAAGGACAGCAGGAAAAAGTATATATCCATGAAAACATACCAAGCAGGATTAATACCATGGCAATATATGTACAAGTATACTTTCCTAAGCAGATCCCCAGCCTTAACACTGAAAGTACCTCAGTCTAGGCAGACAGGGGCTGTGTAATCGTGCCGTCCTGCTGCAGACAGCGAAGGTTCTACAAAAATCATGGCTGCGCAACACATACCAACTGAGGAGGAGAGCAGAGGCGTCCAAGTTCAACCCCCTGTCTATTCACAGAGTACAGGAGGCGGCGTGACATAAACCTCCTTGTAAAGTAAGCTATGGTAAGCACTACCTGCCGTAGCTATACCACAACTATAGATCTTTGCTGGGGCTGCTGCTTCCTCCCGCCACTCAACAAAACCTTGTTGCCAGGACGTACATCTAGCAACCGGGATTTGTCAGCCCAGGGCTATGATGTCAAAGTATAGAATCTCAAAAAACCATACTCACAGGACTCTATAGTGATGTGACTATACCTCTGCAAGACTCCATACAGCTTTGCAAATGAGTGTGTGCTTAATTTCTAATTATATATTATACACACACACACACACACACACACACACACACACACGCTAGGCTTGGGCATCCTTTTTTTCTGGAAATGCATCTACGTCACAATGCAATGCGACTAGTACGCGCCAGCAGACTGTGCCGATTATTTCGATATGCGACATTTGTATATCTGTGTGCACCCGAGTCTGTATATGAAGCACAAAGGAATGAAAAAGCTGAGGCCGCTACAGATTCAGAGACTCAGACGCACACAGATATACAAGTGTCGCATATCCAATTATTTAGCACAGTTTGGTGCATCCCCACCGGTGGCGTCTAATTGCCCACCGGTTGTGCTCACCACAGAAATTTGCCGCCACTTCCCTTCCCTCCCACAGTGCAGCACCCCCCGTAGCATTCTGGGAGTCCCAGAGTGCCAGGCGCAGCCGAGAGGACAACGTCACTGACCGCGCAGGGGAGAGGCAGGCAACCACCAGTCCATGACACGGAGAGCAGCAGCAGTTTGGCGGCGGTGAGTGTCCCCTATCCTCAGCGAGAGACATGGGGAGACCACCAACACCTGCACCCGAACCATTCACAATGGGGCAGCATGCCGATGCACACAAGTCATTTACACTAGGGGCAGCATGCCAAGGCTTCCAGGTCATTCACATTCACACTAGGTGGCAACATGTCAGGGCACCCTGGTCATTCATACTAGGGGCAGCATGTCAGGGAACTTGGGTCACTTAAACTAGTGGCATGGACGCAGTGCGCGTGATACTGTGGGTCCTCACACCACCACCACCACTCACTCATCAGCTCCCTCCAGACCCAGCTAGTTCAATAGCCTGGGTTGTGATTACTGCTGCATCCCCTGGCCCTGCCTGTGCCTGACTCTGCTCTGTGGCCCCTGCTGACAGACTGTGTGAAAAATGTATGTATATCTGATCAATCATATTACATAGTAAGGAGATTACACTGTGTGGCATATTGTGTAAAGGGCATTACAGGTTGGAAAAATGTGTATGGGGCATTACTCTGTATGGCATAATGTGTAAGGGGCATTACCATATGCGGCATAATGTGTAAAGGGCATTACAGTATGCAGCATAATGTGTAAAAGGCATTACTGCATGGCATAATGTGTTATAAGGGGCACTACTACAGTGTGGCATAATGTGTATATGGAGTACTACGGTGTGGAATACAGTGAATGGGCTCTGTGGCATGGCATACAAACTCTGGCGGCACCATATTCACAAACTGTGCTGCTGTTCCTAATCCCTCCCAGTCTCCCAGAATGCTGGTGGTGCTGGGCGTGACGTCGTTGTGCATTGGCTTTCTGGCAGCAGCCGCGAGAGAGGATGGAACATCAGTGCATCCACCTTCTGCTGGGCGTGTTTCCTAAAGTGATGATCGGGGGCGTGTCACAAAACCATACCCCCTATTCGGGAACGTGGGGTGGGGTGCCAAAGGAACTCTCGCCCTGAGCTCCACAAGGTCTAGAACTGGCCCCGATATACACACACACACATAATTATATATATATATATATATATATATATATATATATATATATATATATATATATATATACACACACACACACACATACATACACACACACTATTATTATTTTTTGATTACAGCGGTACAAAAACCTGTGATTTCATACGAGAATACATAAAGAAAAAGAAGGTGGGCGGTGGTCACTGTTAAAGTAGTTAGTTAAAATATTTTTTATAAAGATATATATATATATATATATATATATATATAGATATATAGTAATCTGAGTAGCATCATGTGGAATGGAGAAATTGGGTTATTGATCAGAAGTGTCAGATTGTTTGGGCAATAAACAATGTAATGACGAACCAAATTAGTGTAATTAATCAGTATTTTCATGAACATCATAAATGGGAACTCCACTAGTATAGTCTAATTCCTTAAACATGGAATATAAGGGAATATTCCTCCCTTTCAATAAGAGGAACCATCTATCTCTTTCAGTAGCACATGATTTGAGAATAAACTTGTTTTTCAATTAAGGAAGCCACCTTAGAGGGGTAATTCAATCGTTGCTCTGATCAGGCGTCCATTACTTTTGATGCAAACGAAAGCCCAACAAAACCATGAACTTATCAAAAATGGCAGAATAATTGAAATGTTGCCAGTGGGCGCCATCTAGTGGCAACCGCGAAAAAAATAAGATGTTTACTTACCGTAAAATCTCTTCCTTGGAGACCATCTGGGGGATGCCATTACTCTGGGTTATGCGTAGTGAGGTGTGGCGTCGGGCACTAGCTTAATTGAAACTGGCTCCCACCCCCTACACAACCCTCCCCTTCCACCCTAAGCTCAGTCTATGTTTAACAAAGCCGGTGGAGACCCACGAAAGGGACTGAAAAACCAGAAACCAACAGGTAGCTTAGTATAAAACCTAACAAGTATTGCAGCATCCCCCAGATGGACTCCAAGGAAGAGAGCTTACGGTAAGTCAAAATCTAATTTCCTTAATTATCCATCTGGGAGATGCCATTACTCTGGATGATATACCAAAGCAAGCCAATAAAAAGGAGGGGAGAGGGAGGAGGAGGGGGGTCGGAACCGACCGCTCAACATTTTCTGCCCAACACTGGCATCCTTTGCACCAAATGTATGGAAGCGGTAATACTTTGTAAAAAGTGTATGGATGACCAGGTAGCTGCTTTGCAGAGCTGCTCAACTGAGGCAGCAGGCTGTACAGCACAAGATGCCCAAACAGCACAAGTCAAATGAGCCCAAACTGAGGTCGCAACCGTCACATTCGAGGACAAATACCAAATGGCAGAAGTGACCCATCTAGTGATGGTTCCTTTTGAGGCAGGCCAGCCATTTTTTGGTGCATTGATCAACACCAACAGGCAATCCATATGCCTCAAAGATGCAGTACGATTCAAGTAAATGCGTAACGCACTTACCACATCCAACAGTGCTAAGGAAGAACCTTCACTAGCCAATGAATTCTGTAAAAAATCCGGAAGGACAATATCTTGGTTAATGTGGAAAACTGATACCTCCTTTGGCAGAAAGGAAGGTTTAGTGCGTAACACTACCCGATCCTCATGAAAAATGAGAGGCGGAGCTTTACGAGAAAGAGGTGCTAATTCAGATACCCTTCTGGCCGAAGCAATGGCCAAAAGAAAAACAACCTTCACAGTGAGTATACACAAGGTAGAGACAACGTTGCACAGCAACTTCCTGCTATCCGGAGGTTGGCTAAATACCCTGAGGTAGCGGATCATTGGTGGACAGCGTCAGCTGACCACCACCACACTACCATAGGGTAAAGGGCAATCAGGTGATCAGACTGTCATGGCTGCATCCATGACAACACTCGAGGAACGAAATCACAACACAGCTCATGGATGTCTACGTGGCTCTTAGGTATAATACTCTACACGTCACTATCTGCTGCACCCAACGTCTGACCACTCGGGAGATCAGGGGAAGCCGGTGCTGGGGAGAATAACGGCTGATCCTAGGCCACAACCTGACAGTATCTATCAAAGCATCACCTCTTCTTGGAACAGGTTAGAGCTTCCAAAATCAGATCAGCTAAGGAACTAGCTTCAGACAGATCCCCTGATTGAAAACCAGTAATCATATGGTTCATCCAGGGACCGATAGCCTTTATCACCCAGGTGCTGGTCAAAGCCGGACGCAGCGACATTCCTGACAAAGTGAATAAAGATTTTAGTACAGACTCACTTTTCCTATCCATAAGATCTTGAGG
>JAUIMM010000005.1:12990000-13275000 GCA_031769625.1 Taudactylus pleione | reverse complement strand
AGATTGCGCTCCGCCCAAACCAGGATCCGAGAGACCTCTACGAGAGCCGCCCGACTGCGAGTTCCTCCTTGCCTGTTTATGTAGGCCACGGTGGTAGCGTTGTCCGACTGGACCTGCACCGGGCGACCCTGGAGAAACCGCTGTGCCTGCTGGAGAGCATTGAAGACCGCACGGAGTTCCAAGATATTTATTGGAAGCTCCGCTTCTGTCGGCGTCCACCTGCCCTGGAACAAGTGTGGACCCGAAACTGCTCCCCAGCCCCGAAGACTGGCGTCCGTTGTCAACAGGACCCAATTTGGAACCCAGAACGGACGTCCCTTGTTGAGGTGGGTCGTCTGTAACCACCACGCAAGGGACAGGCGAACCTCCTGGGTGAACACAATCGTCCGGGACTTCAGAGACTGAGGCAGCCCATTCCACTTGGACAGGATCAGGTGCTGCAGAGGTCTGGAGTGAAACTGGGCGTATTCCACCATGTCGAACACCGACACCATGGAGCCCAGTAACCTCATCGCCGAGTGTAAGGACACCCGGCGGCTGTGCAGGCAACTGCGCACCCTTGACTGTAAAGCAGAGATCTTGTCCTCCGTCACGAAGATCCTTTGCTGTCCCGAGTCCAATAAGGCTCCAAGATGCAGAATCCTCCGAGACGGGATTAGAGTGGACTTCTGCCAGTTGATTAGCCAGCCGTGCCGTTGCAGCAGTGCAATGGTCAGGTCCAAGTGGCGTAACAGGAGCTCTGGAGATCCTGCCACCAATAACAGGTCGTCCAAATACGGCAACATGCGGACTCCCTGCAGCCGCAGAAAAGCCGCCATGACCGCCATCACCTTGGTGAAAACACGTGGTGCTGTTGCCAGGCCAAAAGGTAACACCCGAAACTGGAAGTGGTCGCTGCGGATTGCAAACCTGAGGAACTGTTGATGGCGCAAAAGAATAGGGACATGCAGGTAAGCGTCCTGTATGTCCAATGACACCAAGTAGTCCCCAGGTTCCAGCGCCAGAATGATGGACCGTAGGGTCTCCATCCGAAACTTCGGGACCCGCAAAGACTTGTTGAGTGCTTTGAGGTTGAGAATCGAACGATATGACCCATTGGGTTTCTGTACCAAAAATAGATTTGAATAGAAACCCTGGCCCCTCTGGGAGAATGGAACAGCCACTATAACTCCAGCCTGGAGCATAGTGTGCAATACCTTCCGCAGCTCCGTAGCCTTGTTCCGGTCTGATGGGAGACCCGTGGTGAAGAAGCGAGCCGGGGGTCTGTGCCGGAAGGAGAGGGCGTATCCGTGGGAAACCACCTCCAGAACCCAAGTGTCTGTCGTAGTGGTCGACCAACACTGGGCGAACTGTAGCAGGCGGCCTCCCATCCTGGGATCCCCCAAAGGGAGGCCCGGACCGTCAGGCCGCAGGCTTGTCATCTGGCTTGGGGGCCGGACGTCTGGTACTCCATGCCTGCTTCCGGGGCTTGACCGATTTCTTAGGGCCAGCCTGTCGAGGAAACGACTGTGGTTTGGGCCTGTCCTGGGCCCTAGATGACCAAAAGGACGATGGTCCCGAACCAGAAGGAGCAGCGGCCGACGGGAGACAAGCAGATTTGGCTGCCGCCAGCGTGGCCACAATCTTATCCAGATCCGGACCGAAGAGAACTTCTCCGGTAAACGGCAACGCTTCCAGACCTTTCTTGGAATCTGCGTCCGCCTTCCAGGATCGCAGCCACAAGGTGCGACGAGCAGCTACCGCTGCTGAAGAAATTCTAGACACCAGAGTACTAATGTCTAGAGCCGCCTCGTTGATGTAGGTGGCCGAATCACGGAGATTGCCAATCAACTCCGCCTGTTCGGCCGGACAGTCGGATTCAAAAGAAGCCTCTAATGAATCCGCCCAGCGCTCCATCGCTCTGGCAACCCAGCAAATGGCCATAGCCGGCCGTGCTGCCCCCCCTGCAAGGGAATAAGCGGACTTCAGGCAGATTTCTACCTTGCGGTCCGTAGCATCCTTAAGGGAGGACATGGATGGCATCGGCAATGTGGCACTACGGACAAGACGGGTCACGTGAGAATCCACCTGTGGAGGGGATTCCCACTTAGCAAAATAATTATCCGCGAACGGATAAGCCACCGCCAGGCGTCTCTGCGGCTGGTATCTTTTGCCAGGTTGTTTCCACGCCTCCTCTAAATGGTCCACCAACTGACCCGAAAGAGGAAAGACTGTGGCATCGCCCTTCACATCTTTGAAAAAGGCATACTTAGATTTAGCCGCTGGGGGAACTTCGTCCTCAATCACCAAGGCTGTGCGGACCGCCCGAATAAGTCCAGGAATATATACTTTGGACTTAGCATCAGCGTCCTTAGTATGGAGAGGTTCCTGATCGTAAGGATCCAGAATCTCCCCATCATCAGACGTCCCTTCGTCATCCTCATAAGGAGCGGACAGAGATGCCACCGGCCTTTTATGAGGCCGCATCACAGACTCCCCTTGCAACACATCCGACAAGTGCTGTACAGAACTCGTCAGGGAGTTAACCCACGCTGGCTCCTGAGAACCCGGGAGCGGGGAAATAGGGAGACTGTGGGGTACCACCAATTGTCGTGGGAACCCCTGCATGGGTGACGACACCACAGACTGCTGGGACAAACCCATCAGAGTAAACGCGGGCTGCGGAGCTAACTGGCCCACTAAAGCTGTTAACGCCTGAGCGAAACAAGCCCAGGGCGGCTCCTGTACCGGTGCTGTAACCGTAATAGGCCGCGCCATGGACAAACACTGCCGGCAAAGGCCCTCCGCGCTACCCTCCCCCTCCGCTAACGGTACTTTGCATGTGGTACACTGTAGCCGGAGGGGAAAATCACTTTCAGACATGATGGCACCACGTATGTGACCTCTCTCACCAATTAAGTATTAAATAGGCGAGAGACCACCCTGCAGCACCGCACCGCAAGGGCTTTAGCAGAAGAACAGGGACAGTAATAAAGCTGACAGTTTAGAGAAGAAAAGTTACAGGCAGCGCTAGCACAGTCACATACAATGCAGAGAAATAACAATTCCTGCACTAACAGCGCTGATCACTCAACTACACAGACACAGGGCCTGGTAGGACACAGCGCTGCATACACAGACCTGAGCCACAGCGGAGGAGAGGTATGCGGGGGGACCCAGACCACGATGCTTCCGTCCAGCGCTTCCAGCAGCGTTCACCATGCGTTCTGGAGAAGATGGCCGCCGAGGAGCAGAGAGGAGGCTGGCCTGGGGGAGGAGCGCTGCCACAGGACCAGTCGGCAGCATGCAGAGAGGGCTGTGTGCAGCGGGGGAGGCGCCGGCTGTGAGACAGGGAAGGCGCGCTCCCCTGGCATGCATTTAACCCCTGGGACGCCGCAGCGCTACCGCTCTGCTGCGGTCCGCTGTCCCAGGGGGTAGTGGAAGCGCAGGTTGGTCGCCTGGCTCCACGCTGCAGCCAGTCCCCAGGGAGCCCCCTGCCTGGGGACTTAGGACCATGTGATCAGCGGGGACCCACCGCGGGACCCCGCTGCTTACCTCTGTCCCCCTTGAATCCGGCCATGGTCCGGAGCATCTGGGGTCACCGCTAGCTGTGACCCCAGACGCCCACCAGCATCCCCGGATCAGTACCGGCGTTCTGGTACCGGCGGGGTGTAGGGAAGACAGCATGGACGTCAGGACTGACTGTCCATGCTGTTCATCCAGATGTGCAGCCACAGCTGCATGAAGAAAAAGCTTCAGGGGCTCTTCTAGCCCCCACTCCAACAGGTGCACCCGACTCCGGCCGGGCACCAAACTAAACTGAGGTGCCTTGGCCCGGGGGCGGGGTATAGGAGGGGGACCTAGTGCATCCTGGGAGGCTGAAAGCTTAACTCTTTGGTGCCCTGCGACTGACGTCACACCTATACCCCAAGGTATCCTGTGGATACCCTATGGACCCTGAAGTAGAAATATATATATATATATATATACACACATACATACACACACACATATATATATATGCCGTTCTCACCCGCGGGACGCAGTGTCCCGCGGGTGGAGAAACATGCGGTGACCCGGTCACCGCCGGAGAATAGACGACGGGCGCATGCGCCCGGCATCGATTCTCCCTTTCTGCAGCGCTAGGGGGCTGCCTGGCATGTCCGTAAGCACCGGGCACGCCCCCAAGTATGACGAAAAGGGGACGCGTCTTATAGACACGCCCCCTTTTCGAGCGCGCGCAATGTTGCCCTCTCTAGCTCCGGTGCCCTGCCTGCCGCCGGAGCTAGAGTGAACAATATTATATAATATATATATATATATATATATATCTATATATATCTATATACATACACACATATACATATATACACACACATACATACATACATATACACACACACACACACATAGATATACACACATATTAACACACACAAACACGCGCATACATAGATATACTCACATATATACACACACAAACACACATGTATACACCCACACACGTATACACAAAAAATACCTTTATCTTGCGCTACAATACAAATACTGCACCTTACAGTAGATTCCCTGTTAGTCAGAATCAAAACGTACAAAAAATACTTCAAAGGCGCAATTTAGTATGCAACCCTATAAGGGTCAATGTTGAAGGAAACCTTATCAGTCAGGGCAATTTACGCCAATATTCAAAGCCAATATAGCCAGAGTCCTTAATATAACTCCTGTAGCGAACTTGATATTTTTCTCTCCGGATCCTTTGTTCGTTTTGATGTCAATACTGGAATTATCCAAATACTAAAAAAGACCCTCTCACCAAAGAATACACCCAAAAGGGGCCCAAAGGCCAATCATTACATATATTTTATTTTGGAAATTTATTTTTATTAAAAAATATATATAAATGCTAATTAGCACATCATTTTCACAAGATAAAAAAAATTTCTTACATCAATTGCATTCCACATACCATTGTCATAGATTGGTGGCAAGATGGCTGTACCCTGTTGTTCGCCCTTCACGGTATACAAGTTGTGAACCACCAGCATCAAGCTTCAGACTGGGATGCTGGTGGTTCACATGTTTGTGCTGTTGTCATAATCGATTACATTACACCTTACCTACTTTGGATTTATTACAACATAATTCCGAATTTTTACCCCGATGAAGTCCATAGGGATGAAACGCTTTGGGTATTAAATTTTGGTTAAAAGATCCATGTGTTAACGGGGAGGCAGTGCGGAGGCTCCCAAGGCCCGCGCTGATTACATCACTCGCGGCATGCGATCCACATGCAGCACGCCGCATTCTGGAACCAGACAAATCCCCCTCTCTACAAAAGCTAGTAAGCATGTTGCTACTTCTGTAACTTCCTTTTGAAGCTGAAGCGGCATGGTGCTGCTAAACACCTGGGGAGGTGTGAGACATGGCAGCTCTATAGCTGTGAGTAGTTTAAAGAACCCTGGCCAATCTGCTCAAAAGCAGTGTGTCGGGAAGCAGTATACATAGGCAATCCAGGTATTTTACATTATGTAAAGTCTTACCTTCTTCTTGCCTGCGGCCACCTCAGATGTATGTCTGGCATTGAGAGAGAGACCCAGGGACCTTGTAGTTTGGTGCCTCTCTCAGGGGTCGTCTTTAGAATGGGAACAGGATTGACACAAATCTCTAAATTAACTAACTCCCACTCTGTTAGTGCTTGTTACATGTTTGCCAGAAACTAAACACCCAAATCATAAACATTCAAATAAATAAATCCTAACTAAAAAGCTAGGACCTATCTAGCCAGTGCCTGACTCCAAAGGCACTAAAAACAAGACTGAGCTTAGGGTGGAAGGGGAGGGGTTATATAGGGGGTGGCAGCCAGTTTCAATTAAGCTAGTGCCCGACGCCACACCTCACTACTGTCGAAGTTGAATAATTGAGTGAGACAAGTTCAGTTTAAAATGTAATCGCAGCGACCCCATCTTGCGAATGGCCGCAAGACTCCATTTTGGAAATGAGATCGCAAGACACCATTTTGTGTGGTCAGCATTAATTCAAGTTATAACCCAGGAGCTAAGAACAGATGGCAATGTTTTTGTTAACCTACCAAGGGCAACGGGAAAAAAACAGCTTTCTAAGTAGAAGTAAATAAGAAGAGACAATGGGTATTTTTACATACAAATTGGGGATCCCTGGATGCAGATAAAGTATAGTTGTGGCAATTGTAATATAATATCTACACAATTGGATTTGCCTGAATCCTAGACAAGATGGCTCCAAATCCCACAGTTTGAGGTGATAATACATTTGCATTTCACACAAGTGTCTGTGAGAACAAAAGAGGTTTTGTTTTCCTTTGAACACAGCAGGTGGGGGCCTGCTGACAGAGGGCATGTAGAATTACAACCCTCAGCCATCCACACTGCTGGATGTTCACTTAGTGTATGAGAGATTATGCACTTAAATCTCACCCATTAATAACTAGCGTCCTTATACCAAACCCCGAATACCCACACACTACATATTCGCACACAAGGTTCCATTAGCATCAAATTGTATGATTCAAGTTGGTTAAGTTAGTTTAAATGCTAAGAAATAAAGATATTTGTTAACTAAGGAATTATACAAGATAAACATGTCATTCTTGGAGTTGTTCTGATGCATACTCTTTCCACAGTTTTCCGGTGCTATCGGTGAGGAGATCGCATTATGCATTCTCGAGTTATGGACCGCAGAACCTACAAGCAACCAAAATGTATATTTTAGATTCAACTGTTAGGATGCTAAAGGAGGCGTTACCAGAAAGACTCCGGCTGTTAGAGGCAGGGAAAGTCTATTTGAAACAAACCTGTTAAATGTGTCGTTACATATGCTTCTCCTCTGGGAACCAATGAGATCAGCAGGAAGTTCTCCCTTTGTCCTGTTTCAGTCTGGGAGGGAAATAAATACGTGTCCAAACACTGGTTTGCCAGTTCATGCTGAATTTTGGGTGAACTGAGGATATCTAGTCAGAAGTCTATCTCTGGGTCCAGAGGCGCAGCGTATGTATAACCGTACTTGGTCTGTATTATTTCCTTTTACGCCTAAATTATGTATGTATAGATTGCGTGTAACTGACTGTACTTTTACCTGAATAATACTTGTGCGTTGGAACCACAGATTCCACTCCTGTCTTTATTTGCGGTCATACTGCGTACGCAATTAGCGTTGTGTTTAGAGGTTTATAGGCAGGTTTTGTCTTAGAGGTTCTAGGCAGGTGAATCTTAGAGGTTTATAGGCAGGAATGTATTAAAAGGTTTATTTACAAATTCAACACTACGCATAACCCAGAGTAATGGCATCCCCCAGATGGATGACAAAGGAAAAAAAACAAATGAATTCCCCTTTGTATAGTCCTTAAACTGGGTACACACTAGACGACTTGCAAACGATGAGATTGTCTAGAATACCCTTGAACTCCCTCACAAACGATATAATGCATACACACTGTGCAATCTTCTAAATGACCTAACGATATATCTTTCATCATTTGGTGGTTAGATCGTTAACTATATAATGTTAACATATCGCCTGGTCATCCGGTAGAGCGTACACACTGCACAATTTACTGGAATCGAGATTGTCAGATTGAGCTGCAAATAGGGCTGACCTGAAGATGCGAGGGACGATGCCTCAGGAGCATGCATACTGCATACACACTTGACGTTTTGAACGATATACCGTTCCGATAAATCGGAATTGGCCAAATCATTTAAAAAAATCGTCTAGAGTGTGCGCAGCTTTAGATCCAGTGAGCCGCAGATCTTGATAAAAGCAGAATATAAAGCAGCATAAAATAAAAAAAAGATTAAAAGATTTTAGCAATTGGGCACCACAAAACAAGCCTTATATCTGAAAACAATTTATGTAACATCAAACAGCACCTCTGTACAAGATCACAAAAAGAGGTTTGCTGCAAGTACACTGTATTAAAATTTATGTTTCATTTATACAGAAGAACACTAAGGGCCAAATTCAATTCGACCTCTGCCAGAGCCGGATTAAGGCTTTGGGTGGCTTGGGACACTTAAGACATGGGGGCCCTGAAGTCTAAAATTAAAATCATAGAGTCACCAATTAGAGAATTACAGTACAATTAGGTGGTAAATATTAAAGATTCTTTCCTAAAAGGAATATTTACATAAAACAGTTTTATTCCTTGTATGTTCCAGATGACGGGGAAAAAAAACATTGATGTTCTTTAAAAGTGATTTCTGCATCCAATATGACTCAGAGTGCAGTTTCTATGGATTTACACTATTGTAATATATATATATATATATATATATATATATATATATATATATATATATATATATATATATATACACACACACACATATACACACACATACACATACACATATATACACATATATACATACACACACACACACACACACACACACACACACGCAGAAAACAGAATCCAAAGAGTCCACACCCCAATACATATTCATAAAGGCGGGGTGCTCAATTTAACATACAATAAAAGTCCATAATGTATTAAATCAAAAATAAATCGGCACTCACCAGGTAGAGGACAAAAATGAGGAGTTTAATTACCACTCATACGTGGAAATAAAGTGCATATAGTAGACGTTTCGATCCCTTTAGGGACCTTATTCAGGACATAGCAGCAGTTTTAAACAGGTAGACAGCCAAGTGTGTAATGAATACCATCACCATTAGCAGACAAATACCCACCCAGATTAGCTCAAGCTCCGTCCCCTGGCCACAAAGCATACTGGGGCGTCAAGAAACTCAACACAATTAATAGAACAGATCGCTACTAATAAGGTGCCTATTAATGCTCACAACACAAATAAGTAATTACCTACCAAGGAGCATAAAGACCGATGCAAATAGCACACATAGCAGAAGAATATGTAGCAATAAAACACGGCTCGCGAATACCGAAAGTAGTGGAACGCTAGCCGCTACCTGGACTAAAAGTGATGTGTTAGACAAGTGCCCAACCCCATCAATCTGTGCGAAACCGGAAGTAGCATGCATTCCACCGCCATGGAACGCATGCATAGGAAACAACAGCATACTATAATCCACGGGAGCCTCCTAGTGGAAATATGTCACAATAGCAATTAGATTAAAAGATCACCTGGAAGTGTAATAAAAACTCAAAACAATGAGACATTTAGCTCAGTCCATCAATGTGGTTAATAGGTCAGCTATTACAACAACCACCCATTAAGTGAATTAGATAACAAAAAATGTATTAATGAAAATGATATAATACGAACAAATAAGAAATAAATAAGTGAAAAAATATTTAAAAATTAAAAAAAAAAGAAGAAAAAAAAAAAAGTACTAGGTCATTCTTGAAAATTTTATATAATGAAAAAAAGCATTTCCAAAAAAAAGGTTTATTTAAAAAAAATGTTACATGGGTTGGACTTATTTAACCCCCTTGGAGTCAGAGTGTCCAGTTCAAAAATCCATCTCGTTTCGCATTTGCGCAAAGCTAATTCACGGTCACCTCCCCTTATGAGGGCTGGTATATGGGCGATCATTATGCATTTAAGACTCGCAACAGGGTGTCCCAGTTTAAAAAAATGTACTGCAACTGGTTTATCGGATATTTTCGTCTCGAGAGCCACTCTGATCGATGACCGATGGTTGGCCATGCGTTCCCGAAAGCACCTCTTGGTCATCCCCACATAATGGAGACCGCATTGGCAGATCAAAATATACACCAGGAAATCCATCATGCAGTGTAGCCTATGCTTTACCCTATTTTCTTCCCACTGTGGGGGTGTGAAAAAGTGGGACCAGTTAATAGTGACTTGCATGTTATACAGTCGGAACATCTGTAGCATCCAATCTTCGATTTGGGAAGCCACGTGTTCTTTTTAATCTCTGGTTTCATTGTTGGTCACATTAGGAGATCACTTAGATTGGGCCACGTCTATAGGTACACACAGGAGATTTACTGCCAAGCACCCCCAATTTGAGGTCTGACGAAACAATCGGCCAGTGCTTTCAATAATCTTGTGGGAGTGATGCGACGTTACATCAGATGTGCTTGAAAAGAGCATCCTAGTTGGAGCCACTCTAGTGCCTCTTAAACCTGTTTGTGAGTGCTGACTATTAGCTTTATGCAGACATCTGTGGACTGTATTGAAAGAATAGCCTCTAGCCAGGAAACGTTCAGACATATCATCGATCTGTGCAGTTGCTGTAGTAATAGAGGAGTTGTCCCTCGAAATACGTAAAAATTGAGAGATCGGTGAGTTTTCTTTAAGATGACTTGGATGCTAGCTCCGAGTGTAAAAGAGTTTGCGGTCTGTCTCTTTTCTGAAAAGGGTTGTGCCAAGCATGTTACAGTCACAGTGACATCTAGGAAGTTCATCCTTGTTTGTTGAATATTGCCCGTGAATTTAATTGGAGAGTGCACATCATTAAGGAATTGAACCATGTCCATGAACTGAGTTTCAGTGCCCAAACAAATCAAAAATAAAATCAATAAAACATCTGTAAAATAATATATTTGTGCCAAATAATGGTAAAAATGGGATTTTGGTACCTACCGGTAAATCCTTTTCTCTGATTCCACAGGGGACACTGGAGGTGCTTACGCTGGGGTATAGAGGCGTGGATAGCTGGAGCTGGCACTTTAAAATTTAGAAGTGTGAAGCATCTCCCCCTCTATGCCCCACCAGCCCTCAGTTTAGAAAATGAAGACCGAGAGGAGGTGGAGAACAAGCGGAGTGAAAAGGAGAGAAGAACACACAATAACTGAATCATACAACATACCGAACAAAACCGAACAGGCAGGTATAGAGCGCAGAGGTGGGCGTCCAGTGTCCCCTGTGGAATCAGAGAAAAGGATTTACCGATAGGTACCAAAAATCCATTTTCTCTTTCATCCACTAGGGGACACTGGAGGAGCTTACGCTGGGGACGTCCCAAAGTTATCGCCACGGGCGGGAGTGCTCTGTGGCGCCTGCAGAACAAGGCGGCCAAAACGGGACACCGAAGAGGCAAACGTATCAAATTTGTAAAGCTTGACAAACGTGTGAACTGAAGACCAAGTGGCCGTACGACACAATTGTGACGTAGATGCTCCTCTACCGGCCGCCCATGACGCACCCACAGAACGTGTGGAATGAGCCGAAATTGACGAAGGAGGCCGACGGTTAGCACTAACATAAGCTTGATGAATAGTCAGCCGGATCCAACGTGCTAAAGTCTGCTTAGACGCTGGCCAACCCCTCCGAACCGCATCACAGAGGACAAAAAGAGACTCCGACTTCCGAAGGGAAGCAGTCCTGTCAACATAGATGCGGAGAGCCCTAACCACATCCAAGGTAGAAGTACCAGAGTCCTCCACCAACGATGGTACCACAATAGGCTGATTGATATGGAAAGCCGACACGACCTTAGGAAGGAAGGCGGCTATCGTCCGGAGTTCCGCTCTATCCGCATGAAACACTAGGTAAGGAGGTTTATAGGAAAGAGCCCCCAATTCCAAAACCCTACGAGCCGAAGCGAGAGCCAGGAGGATTACCGTCTTCCAAGATAGGTACTTAAGATAAACCTCATCCAAAGGTTCAAACATGGGCGACTGAAGGAACAGAAGAACTAGATTAAGATCCCATGGATCAATTGGATGTACAAAAGGAGGTTGGACGCGCAAGACCCCTTGAAGAAACGTCTGCACCTCAGGAATGAGGGCGAAAATTTCCTTTGAAAGAAAATGGAAAGGGCAGAAACCTGCACCTTTAAGGTTCCCAGACGAAGGCCAGAATCCAGACCTGTCTGAAGGAAAAGCAGAAACCAGGATAAGCGAAAGGCCCTAGACAGAAGATCCCGACTAGAACACCATGAAATATAAGCACGCCAGATGCGATGATAATGCGCAGCCGAAACTGGCTTCCTGGCGCGTAGCATGGTGGGAATAACCGCATCTGGGATACCTCTACGTCTTAGGATATCGGTTTCAAGAGCCACCCCGTTAAACGTAGCTGCGCTAAGTTGGGGTGTATGAAAGGGCCCTGCAGTAGAAGATCCGGGCGCAGAGGAAGGGGCCACAGATAGTCTGATAATAGGGACCGAAGGTCCGAGAACCAACTTCTCCGAGGCCAGTTCGGGGCCACGAGAATTACCGAGGCTGAATCCTGTCTTATTCTTTTTAGAAGACGAGGAAGAAGTGGAATCGGAGGGAAAAGGTAAACGAAGTCGTAGGTCCACGGACTTGTCAGAGCGTCTACTGCTTACGCCTGTGGATCTCGAGTTCTTGACACGTAAACTGGAAGCTGATGATTCAATCGTGGCGCCATGAGATCCACCAGATGACATCCCCATCGACGTATCAGCGCGTTGAACACGTCTGGATGAAGCTTCCATTCCCCGGGATGGACATCCTGTCGACTTAGGTAATCTGCTTCCCAGTTGTCCACACCCGGAATGAATACCGCTGACAGGATTATTGACCGATTCTCGGCCCACCGGAGGATCCGAGTTACCTCTCGCATAGCCATGCGACTCCGAATCCCTCCTTGGCGGTTGATGTAAGCGACAGCCATCGCGTTGTCGGACTCAACTCTTACCGGACGAGCCTTGAGCAACTCTGTTGCCTCTATCAGAGCATTGTAAATCGCTCAGAGTTCCAACACATTTATGGGCCACGTCTGTTCTAGAGGGGACCATCAACCCTGAAAGTGATAATCGAGGACTACTGCGCCCCATCCTCGAAGGCTGGCATCCGTGGTTATGATGATCCAGTCCCACATTTCGAACAGTTTTCACGCTAACAGATTGCTGGATTGTGTCCACCAAAGAAGGGCTACTCTGGTAACCGGGTTCAGACGTATCTGTCGATGTAGGAACAGGCGAGACCCTGACCCCTGTGCTAACAGGTCCAGCTGGAACACCCTGGAGTGGAACCGGCCGAACTGTAATGCCTCGAAAGCAGCTGCCATTTTCCCCAAGAGACGCAGACAAAGAAGCATTGACACAGTCTTTGTTTTGAGGACCAGCTGAACTAACACTCGGATATCCTTGGCCTTGTCTGTTGGAAGAAAAATCCTCTGAGATTTCGTATCCAATATCATGCCCAGAAATAAAAGTTTCTGGGACGGATTTAGATTTGACTTCTTGAAGTTGATTATCCAACCATGTTGGATTAGAATGTGATGTGTCAGTAAGGCATGATCTGATAGAAGAGGCACCGATGGAGCCTTGAGTAACAGATCGTCCAAATAAGGTATTATGTTCACTCCCGAAGGAGAGTGATCATGACTGACATGAGTTTGGTGAAGATGCGGGGAGCCGAGGATAACCCGAACGGCAATGCCCGAAATTGATAATGATCCTTCAAAATGGCGAAACGCAGAAAAGCCTGGTGTGGTTCCCAAATGGGAACATGGAGATATGCGTCCTTGATATCCAGGGATAGTAGGAACTCCCCTGGTTCCAAGCTCGCTAATACTGACTTTAGAGACTCCATCTTGAAACGATACATCTTCAGATACCGGTTCAAAGACTTTAGGTTTAAGATGGGCCTGACAGAGCCGTCTGGCTTGGGTACTACAAACAGGTTTGAGTAAAACCCCATATCTCGTTGAAGTTCCGGAACTGGAGCTATCACAGAAGATACTACTAGAGACTGGATAGCCTCCTGTAGAACCTTGGCTCTTTCTGCCTGTATTGGCAGACTTGTAGTGAAGAACCGAGGTGGAGGGGAGGTCTTGAAATCTATTCGGTAACCCAGGGTAATTAGTCTTCGGATCCATGGTTCTGTAGAAGTCTGGTTCCAAACTTGTTGAAATCTTTGCAGGCGGCCTCCCACTGCAGATGGTCCCAGGTGGGACGGAATACAGTCATGCCACTTGTTTCTCAGCTGGTTTAGGCTCTGGTCTACGAGCAACCGTGTGTGGATGACCTCTACCTCTGCCACCTCTTGGTTGTGTGGGCGCACCTCTGGTCCTACCATGAAAGGAATGTGGCACCCGAAAGGAATTAAACGAAGGTCCCGTGTAAATTCTTCTGGGAGCCGATGCAGCTGAGGGGAGGAAGGAAGACTTACCCCATGTGGCATGGGATATCAATTTGTCTAATTCCGTCCCGAACAGCATGTCGCCAGTGAATGGTAGACTTTCCACCGCACGCTTGGATTCTGCGTCCGCTTGCCAAGCGCATAGCCAGAGGGCTCTGCGGGCCGAAATCTCCGAAGCAGATATGCGAGCACTAATCTGACTGATATCCTTTCAAGCGTCTCCCATGTAAACTGCAGATTCATGGATGTGTTCTGCTAGTAGACGTAACTCTGCTCTGGAATTACCCGAGTCCAATCATGTAATCAATTGATCGGCCCAGGAAACCACAGCCTTGTTAACCCAAGCGGTAACAAGTGTGGGCCTGAGTTGAGCACCCGCTGCTGTATAAATAGATCTTAGCGTTGTCTCCAATTTACGATCCGACGGGTCTTTTAGAACTGTAGCTCCTGGTACTGGGAGTGCTGTTTTCTTTGAGAGACGGGAGACAGACGCATCTACTGGAGGAGGGGTTTCCCACTTCATCATGGATGAAGGAAAAGGGTAACTAGATGAAAACCGGCACGGAATCTGGAACCTCTTATCCGGCTGTTTCCAAGCTACCGAGAGCTGTTGCTGAAGTTGCTGCAAGAACGGAAAACTGCAGAGCTCTTCGGTTGTTCATTAAATAATTCAAACTCCTGTGATGGAGGAATTATATCCTCAGGTAAATTGAGAGTCTTTCTGAAAGCCAAAATTAAAGATTCCACCCCGGGAGAGGTGGACTCTAACTCCTGAGGATCGTCCTGTAATGCAACCTCCAATTCCCCTTCTTCAGTATCCTCCATAGTAAGGAATTCTTCCTCCGACTCCTCTGACAGTCGTCAGAGTACGCTTAGGTCTCTGGTAGGAAGTGGAGGGTGCGGATGCCGCAGTGCCCATAACCTGTACCAAGGTGTCTAGACTTGGTTAGCCTCGCCACCCACGGAGGTTGAGACTTACGTGCCCCAGCTAACTCAGACGTTAAGTCTGACATAACTCCTACCATGTCAGCGGCCCATGGCGGAGCAACTGAGTCAGAAATAGCCATCGGTCTATCAATTGTTATACAAGCATCACATAATGTGGACCCAGTGGCATGCGGCTTAGTTTGTTGTTACATTTAGAACAGACAATCTAACATCTTTTGAGCCGCTTTTGTTTTGTTCGACATGGATAAACAACAGTCACACAGACACAATAGACACAGCAGTGATTTGAAATAAAACAGAAGGCTGGTTGGGACACAGAGGAAGAGGTACCCCCTCCCACAGATTAGATTCCCTGCACTGACACCACAGTGTTACTCACAGCCTCTTGCCAGGGATGTAGACAGAAGAATCAGCCTTCTGCATGTGCCTGCACACTACCTGTGGTGGAGAGATGCAGGCAAACAACAGGTTAAACGCAGCCCCCACGCTGCTGTAACAGCTACTGCCGGGTTAAACAGATAGGGAGCCCGCACTATTAGGCTCCGCCCCCTTTCTCAAGTCCGAGGGACTAGAAAATGGCCACCACGCTGCAGTCATAACCTCCCCCCTGCGCTAGCCCCGCTGACAAGGAGCCGCTAGTCGCGCTCATCAGCGGGGAGAGGGGATGAGCATAAACATTGAGCAGCGCTTATAGCGCTCTCTGAATTCAGCACTGGTGGCGGGGCAGGAGTCGGGAAAGTGCAAGTGATTTGTACTCACTGCGCTCCCCTGGACGGCTCTTCTGAACAGCACTTCTCCTCCCTGTGTTTTAAAATAATAAACAAAAAATAAATAATAGTGTAAAATAAAATAAATAAATAATTATGTGACCTGCTGGAGCACAGCAGATTGTGACCAGCTCCGACAGCACATTTTCTAAACTGAGGGCTGGTGGGGCATAGAGGGGGAGGAGCTTCACACTTCTAAATTTTAAAAGTGCCAGCTCCAGCTATCCACGCCTCTATACCCCAGCGTAAGCACTTCCAGTGTCCCCTAGTGGATGAAAGAGAAATATGGGTTTGTTCAAATAACGCCATATACAAGTTGGCGTAAGCCGGAGTGAGGTTCGACCAAATGGCGGTGCTATTTTTTTGGATATAGAAGCTACCACCATATTGAAAATAGTTGTTGGTGAGAACCAATTCAGTAAGCTCCAGTAAAAATTCAATGGGGGGACTATGACGTTTGATATTAATAAGCGCCTGTCTAATCGTCTGTAATCCACCAGCATGTGGGATTACAGTATAAAGTGAAGAGACATCAAGCGTTGCTA
The DNA here is from genome assembly GCA_031769625.1 of Taudactylus pleione. NCBI lineage: Eukaryota > Metazoa > Chordata > Amphibia > Anura > Myobatrachidae > Taudactylus > Taudactylus pleione. The sequence goes on along the minus strand of JAUIMM010000005.1, from coordinate 13,258,723 downwards.
ACCATACCAACTCTGGAAGAAGTGTTACAGCCTTAAGACACTGCAGAAAATAATTTGTATCTTTCAAGTAGCTAGGCATTTGAATAACTGCCGCTTGAAGGAATGAATCAACGAATTGCGCCACCGGTTGGAGGGCTGAGTTACGGGCAGATATTATAGGCCTCCTAGAAGGATTGCATGTGTATTTTTGGAAGCGTGTAAAGAATAGGACACACAGGATGTTCTACTTTCAAGCAAATGGTGACCCTCTCATCACTCCACCCATGTTGGCAAGCTGGATCAATTGTTGTATCAACCCTATTTTTGACCACAAATAAGGAATTGGCATCAGCTTTAGTGTAAGTATTGCTGTCAGACAGCTGCCGTAGTAGCTCTCTATTATAGGCGGGCCAGTCCTGGAGGACTATGGACCCACCATTATCAGCTTCTCTGACAACAATCTTGTTATTCTTGATTAATGACTTAAGTGCCAATCTCTGTGTCGAGCAGAGGTTGTCATATTTAGGTTTAACTTTAGTGGAAATCATGTCTTGTTCAGTAAGGTGCAAAAAGTTTTCATTATAAAAACATGGAATAAAAAAGTCAATGCTTATCTGGATAAAATTCAACAAGAGGTTCATGAGGCCAGAGGAGCAACATATCAATGCGGTTTGTCCATTCAAGACTTCATCATTCAAGACCCCTTGATGAAGTCTTGAACAGATTAAATGCGTTGGAAAAATTGCTCCTCTTGCCTCATGAACCTCTTGTTGAATTTTATCCAGATAAGCATTGACTTTTTATTCCATGTTTTTATAATTATTTTTAAAACCTATGGAATTGCTGTTTTTAGTCCTTAATGCGTTATGAATTAATTGTTACTATTTATCCCTATTTCTACAAATGTACTAAATATTGTATAAATGATTGTATGCATATTTGCACTGCACTTGGCACTTTTGTACATCTAGACTAGTGGGCAACTAGTAGGGGCTGTCCTAATTGTTGTTGTTGCTTTTAGGGTTGCATTTAAATATTTTTTATAGAATAAATTGTTAATTATTTATTCTATCAGTATACCTTTCTTTTGTTTTTACTTAATTATCTATTTTTGATTTTGTTCACATTATTCAAAACACATTTTGCACGTACTTGCACTATCATAGTTGTGGTTCAGACCTTTGGTTTGCTTGATATAATTTTGAATTAATTTATACGCTGTTGCACTTTACCAAGTTACCTGGAAGGGGTCATGCACACAAAATATAAAAGTATAAAACATGCTAGTCGCTTGAAACAGTTACATTCATTTATCATAATATATACGTGGATTTAAGCAGAAAGTGGACACTGTGTTGGAGCATTTCCCTTCATTGGATGGTGTAAAATTACCCACCAAGTGGTTGGCTACGTTATCATTGAAATCTAAATAAGAAGCATTGTCCATCTGAAAACTTGTTATATTTTAATAAAGAAATATTTGTAAAAATATTTTATTAATGTTGGCCTTGGGCCTTATTTCCGGGTGTCTTTTGGTACGAGGGTATCTCCCATAGTGCCTCGAGGAGGATTTAAGACAAGCTCATTTGCATATTATGGACAAGCAGGAACTGAAGACATTTGCAGTAGAGGCCTGGCAGAGCATCACCAGGGATGAAACCCAGTGTCTAAAGATGTCTATGCGTTCCAGACTTCAGGCTATAATTGCCTGCAAAGGATTTGCAACAAAGTATTAAAAAGTGAAAGTTAGATTTAGGATTGTTTAGTTTGTCCCATTACTTTTGGCCCCTTAAAAAGTGGGAGGCACATATAGAAACCGTTGTAATTCCTACACCGTTCACCTGATTTGGATGCAATTACCCTCAAATTAAATCTGAAAGTCTGCATCTTGTTTCATTTCAAAGCCATTGTGGTGGTGAATAGAGGCCAAAATATGAAAATTCTGTCAATGTCCCAATATTTATGCACCTGACTGTGTATATATACATATATATATATATATATATATACACACACACACACACACATATATATATATATATATATATATATATATATATATATATACACACATACATACACATATATATATATATACATACACATACATATACATACATATACACACACACACACACACACACATATATACACATACATGCACACACACACTGAGATAAGACAGCACTCCTGAAAAAAGTTCTTTAAAGTTGCGGTGCCTGGTTCATATAAAATAAATATATGCACTCACTTTTTTGGGGGGGGAAAAAAGCAACAAAGATCCAGCACTCACATTTAGTAGATTTATTGTGAAGGTCACATATGAAAAATATAGTGTCCAATAGTCAGCAGCAGCAGCCCGCCCGATGACAGGTTCAACCAGCAGCCCCTGAGGAAAACCAATTAGGATTTGGTTGAAACGGTCATCGGGCAGGCTGCTGACTATTGGACACTGTGTGTATGTGTATATATACACACCCAAAGCTATAGGATCCAGTGCCTTTAATTATTTAAATTTTATTTGGTACCAAAGAAAAAAAAATGTTCAATACGGTCTGTCTTACTTATTTCTCTTATGATGCTGACAGTTATGTGACACACTGGCTCAGCCTCAGCCACCCTCAGCTGCACCGCGGTATGTTCTACTCTCTCTGTCTCCACATGCAGCTGTGCCAGTGGCCGGCGCCCACCCCTCCCTTCCAAGTCCAGTCCTCTTTTTCCCTGCAGCCTGCGTGCCAGCCAGTCACTGGGGGCCGCAGGCTGCAACCCAGCATCTCATTGGTCCCCCGCTGGCCCGGCAACCCAGCACTGCAGCGCCAGCGGGGGATGAGAAAGCGGCCTATGACAGTGGCTGTTTCTGCGCTGCGGATCCCGGGATTGGATCCGATCTGCGGCGGGCCCTCTCAGAGAGTATAAAGTAGCTTAAAAAAAGGAAAAAGAAGCAAAGTTGAGGAAAGTACACAGTCCAGACTAAACAGACAAATTCCAGGTCCAATACGAGTGACCTGCACAATTCCTTTGTGACAAAAAAAAGTTAATTTAAGTACAATACCTAGTACACATTTTCCAAATGAAGATGCAAATTGGAGGAAAAAATAGAGAAAAAGGTAAAAAATTTACAATAAAGGAAAAAGTAGCAAAGCTGATGAAAAACAACTGAAGCACTGGAATTGCGCCAGGCATCTTGCACCATATGGAGCAATAGGTGGGTAAGGACAAATCTGTAAGACATGATTAAAAACAGAGACACACAGGCGTGGAGTAAGAAACTTGAGACACAACAAAGTATTAAAAAAAAAAAATACCCTTTCTAAAAACAAAAGTAACAAATTCTGCTGATAACTAGAACTATAATAATAATTAAATATTTGTAAAACCAATTGCAATTAAAACAATTGTAGTGGTTAGACTACTGTCTTACAGCACTGAGGTCTTGGGTTCAATTCCCACCAAGGCCCCATCTGTGTCCTACGACAGCATCAAACCATAAATATAAACGTGCTCAAATTAGAAAATGTTGATAACCCATGCAGTATAAATCAAAAATAGAGTATTCGGCCAGAACATTGAACATGAACATTTTACATAAAAGCAGAGATGAAAAACTGGTAACAAATCCCATTCAACATATAAGTGCATGCTGAACTTCCATTTCCTGAACTAGACCCAAATTACTTCATAATGATCTCAGGGTAGGGCTAAGAATGACTGTAGTTTCTCACACCTAATAAGCAAATACTGTATTTTATATGACCACAGAAACAGCTTGTTTACTGTATTGTGAATCATATTTCACCTTGCTGCTTTCCCAAATGCTTTGTACATTGTGAGAGCACAGAATTTAATACATGTAGGACAAGAACTAGTGATGTCAAAGTGAGCAATCCATTTATACAGACAACAGATGGACCGATGTGACTAACCTGTCGTTTTACAGAGCCATATACCATATATGCATTACAGCATGCTGCACTAGAATTATAGTTGGAATTAGATATTTAATAAGGATAGCACAACAATTTTAGTTTAGCCAATAAAAGTCTGAATTGAAAAAACTTTCAGCACTAATGAAGTGCTATACATAATCTATGTTGCCAGGCAGAACCTCAAAGCAGACAATGAGTAGAGCATTCCCTGTATCCTTAGCAACAAGACTGGGACATGATGACGTGAACTTCAACTCTTTTCCTGCCCAAAGAGTTGTAGGTGTTCAAAACACAAGTCACAGACAAAATCTGCAAACTCCTGATGGAGGAATAAGTATGTAGGCTAGAAGACCTCTAAAAATCATTACAGCTAGAGGGCCATAGCCTACAAGAAGCCTGCTGAAAGCAGACATGAGAAACCCTGTGGTTTTAAGTTGTTTATGAATACAGGGTGCTAGGATGTAACTGTCAGTGTGGGAAAACAATATTTACTCTTTTCAATTTTCCATCTCACTTCTAACCATATCTAGCACATAATAAGCAGGACTGGTTGGGCAAACAAGACTGATGAGTAGGTCATGGGAATGCATTTTGGGTCTCCTCTATAAACAGGCACAGTATTACAAAAGGCTGTTATCAACATTAAGATGAAAGGCCCGTTTTAGAAGACCTAAGCGCTTGGACAACAATGTTTTAATTTAATTCAAATATTATTACCCTAAAATATCAACATAAGAAGTGGATTTATGGACTCTTAGAACTCTTTGCCAAAACACAACTGTCCAATTATTGTAATGGGATGTTTAAAGAAACACTTCATAGATTTTATAACACATTAACTGTATACCACTCTTTGGTCATTTTTGTGGCTATCTTAGCAACACTTGTGTTTAAGAAAACATACAGCAAAGAGCTGTTATAAACCATTGAGAGAGGTGGACATACATTTCTCAACAGCAGCACACCATGATTAAAGAATTTTCTTGTTTGATGCAATCAAACATCATGCATCACAGTAAACTATTTAATCTTTGCATAACCTACGCCACCTATAATGCTGCACTACAAATTGTTACATTTTACAAATCTCATCCCCTTCCCTAGCCAGAGCCTTTGAGAAGGATCATTCAACCAATTTCCTGGGTTTCAATCAACTCTTAAGCAGCGTACACATTTAGTGATGTGTATCCAGGCAACATATCATACCATGGGCACACATTGAGCAATGTAATGAACAATGGAACGATCCCTCATTCCGTCCTTCATTACCTGCAACGGTGCAGCTTGTGATATCATCCGGGTGGCCGTACAGCACGGCCGACCGGACTATATCACATACAACCGTGCAGATAGTCCATACACACTGTACAATCTGGCTGAAAGGTCATTCAAATTCGGTTGGAAATTACATATCGGGCCGACATCGTCCTAGTGTGTAGCCAGCATTAGATACAGAACTGGCAATTCAATTCCATCTCAACTGTAAAATGACTGCAGGAGGGTGGGGAAGGGACATGGAAGATTACCCAGAAGCTGCAAATGGTACTCCCACCTATTCCTATGCAGCATCCCACAGCCCCAAACCCTGGTTTTGATGTCTCACCAAAAGCCCTAGAGTTTTGAGTACTGCATCGCCAGACTCCACAGATCACATTTCATTTTGAAAAACTGGTTTAAAACATAGTTTTGTTTTGTTTTTTTAAATACTCCATGATTATATAGTAGAGAGAAGAAAACAAATATATAATCATTATCTATTTGAAACACACACACAATTTACATATACACAGAATGACAAACATAAGTTGCTAATGACCAACTGCTGATGTCATAACCTGGAATACCCAAACCACGTAATTATTATTAATCAGAGAATAGGTAAATAAACAAAACGAGGCAGATGGCAGTGAGAATAAAAACAGTGTAATAACAGATGATAATTAGCGAGAAACATATTCGCAATGCTAAATGGCTGAGAATGGATACTGCAAAATGTCATAGTTAAACCACGGATGCTCCAAACCTCCATAACTTGCCATGGCACAGGACATGCTGAACGAAAAGCCGGCAGCTGGTACACACTAAGAGCTCACCACTCACTGAATTTCCTTCTACAATCACTGTCAAGAGCACTACAGGTTGAGTCTCCCATATCCAAATATTCCGAAATACGGAATAATTTTGTCATGACTGAGATAATAAAACCTTTGATTTTTGATGGTTCAATGTACACAAACTTTGTTTAAGGCACAAATTATTACAAATATTGTATAAAATTACCTTCAGGCTGTGTGTATAGTGTGTAAATGAAACAAATAAATTTCATGTATGTACACAAACTTTGCTTGAGCCACAAAATTATTGAAAATATTGTATAAAATGAGCTGCAGGCTGTGTGTATAAGTTGTATATAACACATAAATGCAGTCTGTGTGTATATTGGGGTCCCATTCCCAAGATATTTCATTATGATATGCAATTATTCCAAAATACGGAATATTCCGTTATCCAAAATATCCCTGATCCCAAGCATTTTGGATATGGGAGACTCAACCTGTACTAGAATTCTTACTTTAAAGAGGGAATCTCAGGGACAGTGTTTTATGGACAGTTTTGAAATGTAATTTACCTTACTGTAGGCACCGTGCTCCAAATCACAGACGGTTGAAAAGAAAAAAAAAAGAAAAACACCTTACAAGCCTACTTATCCGGAATTTAAACACTCCAGTATATTTAATAAAAATAGATTTTTGCATTGGCCATGTGTCAGAGAGGCTCTCATACATAAAAATACATGCACACGTTTGATTAGAGTCTTATCACTTTTTTCCTCCAATATATCCGTTTAGATAAATCCATCAGTGATAAATTATTTTGGTATTTTCTAACAGTAATAGTTCTCCTAAGCAAAAGATCTAAGTCTACACTCAAACATAAAGGCCTCGGTGGTTAAAAACCACAGAAGCTCAAGAGATCAATACTAGAAAGTATGATAAATAACTAGAAAAAGATACATTTTAAAAAACATTTTTATATATGTATATTATAAACCTAAACATTTCCAAAAAGGATAACATGTGTTTGGCTTTCTGACCAAGAAAAAAAATGCATTTTATGTTTAAGCATTTGTATTAGTTTTTTTTTATATACAGTCTTCTATTGCACGCTATCTTGTCTCATCTTTATGTTAATTATAGAACATTTCTACATTCTAAAGCCAGCAAAAAACCTCTTCATCCACTAATCCTGTGATGAAACATGAGAGTTCGAACACAAAAATTTTTTAATTCACCCAAAACTTGCAACTGGGTCATTGAGGTAATAAAATCACACATTACTAGCCATAAGAGATGATTTGGTGAAAGCCAAATCTTGCAAATGTAAAAAAAAAAATTTAAACAAGAAATGAGGCGGGGGCTGAACAAACAATGTATACCCTAGAGGGGTGCTCCATATATGGAAGGTATTTTGGAGTACAAATGACTATTACAAAATAATGTAGCTGCTTACAACTGGAAAAAAAAGCCACACAAATAAATAAATTTAAAAAATAAAGCAGATGTTTTGAATTAGATTCAAGGATAAAATAATGAAAAAGGAACGTGCCTTTTGCCACACTTCCCTCATCTCGAATTTCTGGAGGTCAAATTCATTGAGATTATTAAAACTAACAACAAAATTTCCATTAGCGGAGAAAAAGCACATATATAACCCACAACACAATGAAATTGCGCAATCTTTACTAAGTCCTAACATTTTGTTTTCAGTAAGGTTTTGCTACATCTAGGTCTGTGACTGTTACAAAATCTTTTTCATAACCAATTTATAGGAAGCAGCATTTTTTTGTTTTTTCTTTTTTTTCTTTAAGGATAGGAGGATATCATCTCATTACAAATAAAAGTAAAAAGGAAAGCTTAAAAACTCTACAACCAGATAGTACATTATAAAAAAAGTAAATACATTTTTGTGTAAAAGCAATCACACAAGTTTATGGGAAGAAACTACTTCATTAAAATGGAATTTATTAGTTGATGTGGTAAAAGGAGAAACAAGAAAGCAAAGAGGTAACAAATTGTCAGATTACATGATAAGTGTGTGCAAGAAGATGCAGGACGAGACCAAAAATGGGAGGCTATCTCCAAGACAATTTTTAAGCAACTTTTCAGTTCTAAACGCTCAAAAATGTTAGACTAGTAATTAACACATTACCCATTTTTATGTTTCATGCAAAAATATTTTTTTTTAAAAAGTTACTAAACAATACAAAAAGAGAAAAAAAAATGGGGACTAATACTAATATAGACATCTATTACTGTATGTGAAAATACTAAGAAAAAAAAAATGCATATCCATATATTTGGCAGAAATACAAAAGTAATTAAAGTAACAAAAAAGTGGGGCTAGCATTTTACAAGTTGAACACATTTAGACCATCCATTTTGCACAGGGCTTCCAATTTCCGATGCTGCATTAAGCAGAAGAATACAGTGAATAAGGGGTTATATAATGAGCTTGAGTGTCTGAACTTGCAACTTATTGAATAGTTCCCAAAAACAACAAAAATAAAACACGAATAGGAAAGCTATGTAAATCTATAAGCAAAACAAATGCATGTGTGATTTTAAAACAGTTGATCGCTAATTGTTTCAGCAGAACTACGTGTTAACTTTCTTTGGACAACTTGTGGCTCTTTCAAGTAAAACCAATGTATATGAGCTACAAGTAGCCCATATCATTAGTATACACACTGTAGAATAAGCTATTCATTATAGCAATGTTATATAAAGTCTTTACCAGATAGGATTTCTGTTTTAATCGCTACTAATTATAACACTGGGATTTCATTGCTCAAAAAATAAAAGAAAACATTCACCAAGTGAATCCATATACTAGATCAGCTAATCTCTCACAGTGTGGCATCCTGCTATTTATCAGTAGGGCTCTTCATAGTCCCTCTCTCTAATTAGGGCAATGTAAATAAAAACATATCAGGAGTGTGACAGCTTGGCATGACCTAGCTGATGCTGTCATATCCCGGTGGGGGGAAACAAACCCCAGCGAGGACTATTTTTAGCAGCAGATCCTCCATTGCTGGAGGTCTGCCAGCAGTGCAGGGATATGACAGGATGATAAAACATCCCACTTTACAGCTGAAGTCACAGCGGTCACAGGAAGCCAGGAGCCAAGGTTGCAATGTGACCTGCTGTAACATGAGACAGTGAGTATGCATTTATTAGGAGTCTGTACTCCAGGGAAAAATTGAGACTTCACTCTAGTAAACAATACAATATATAAGCTTTTAATTACACCAACATATCTGATTTTTTTGTGCACAGAAAGTTCTTTGAGATATACAATGTAAATATATTGACACTATCAGTTAAAAGCATTTCAATTACCATGGTCTTTAACCAGTCATTAACAGCCTGAGAATTGTCTTAACTATTTGATTTATACCGAATTGATTCTTAATAGAAAAAAATTAAATAGTTTTAATTTTTGACAGTACAGTTTGAGACTCCCATATTCAAAATGCTTGGGACCAACGGTATTTTGGATATTGGAATATTTTCATACCATATTGAAATGTTTTAGGAATAGGGCCCAAATCTAAACACAGAAAGCATTTATGATTCATATGCACCTTATACACACAGCCTGAAGGTAATTTTATACAATATTTTCAATAATTTTGTGGTTCAAACAAAGTTTGTGTACATACATGAAATTAATTTATGTTTCATATACACAAAGCCTATAGGTAATTTTATACTTTATTTTTAATACTTTTGTGCCTTAAACAAAGTTTGTGTGCATTAAACAATCAAAAAGCTTTCACTATCTCATCTATGCTGAAAATATTCCGTATTTCTGAATATTTGGATATGGGAGACTCAACCTGTAATAGAAACAAAGATAAACAGCGCACCCGTGACCCTAAGACCTGTAAACATGAATTACTAGGTGGATAAAATACAAGATAACATTTATTTAAAAAGATAAGATATCTATAATACAGTTATATAGCAGCATACATTTATAGGCATCAGAGTTAAATAAATCAACAGATAAAGTCAGGAATTCTGTGGAAATAAGTTCCGTATCCTCCAAATTGTCCTGTTAATTGATAATATAAATGAGCCTAAAATTAAGTGAATGGCCCTTTAAACATACAATAGTTATCCAGCACAAGTTAATTTGTTACCAGTGCAGTGATGATCGTATTGGGGTCCTGGTTTAGTGATTAAGACCATTGCACAGTGGATGGCTTCCAGGTGTTTCTGCTCTTCTGCAGTCAGACTACTATAGCAATAAGGAGCTCCAAAACATGTCTGCATTCTTAGAACATGTTATATATGTAATCAAGTTCCTGCGTTCACAATAATGTCAGTTCCGCTTTGCTATACATTATATCTCAACACAACCTGGTTGGTGTAAGCTCCACATTTGAACAACAGAGTTCTCTGCTAAAGCAAGATGCCACAGCAACTTATAAATTATCTGAAAATATGGTTACAATCTTACATCAAAACATCATGTTATTTAGACATTTCAAAATGAAGCACGATTCTTTAATTAGGACTTAGGTTTTCCACATCCGCCTTTTGCTGACAAATACTTCACCTTTAGACGAAAAAAATTATTCTAAAAATCTGAAGAACTTTAAAATACGGCTTTTTGGTGGGACATATACATTAGACACAAACCAAATATATGTCATTTACCTGCAATTCAATACAACGTGACTACTATATGATTGAATTAAACTTGATAACAAAACCTCCAATATAAAAGTTTAATTATATCTTGTTTTGTGCAATTACATTTTAGCCTTCCTCATCCAATAGTCAAATCACACAAAGTTCTATCTGCACGGATATTAACAGATTGTCTTTTTATGCACCTATTACTGCAGAAATAGTGGTCAGAGCCAGCTGGGAAGGGATGGGTTAAGCAAGGCCTGTTCTGATGTAATGACAGGAAGGAGCCCTCAGGCATTCAGTGTAATAGAGATGAACAGTGCAGCTTTCTCTCTTAGATCATATCCTTTCCTGAACCCCTTTCCATTCCAATGCAACTGGAATGTATGGCTATAAATAGCAGCTTTACCTAAAAGGCCCATGTAGGCTTGGTATAACAAAAGACGCTGTTTATTGTAAGCTCAAGTGTTTGGTGCCAGTATCCACAAATAAACAGCAACTGCATACTCTGTTAGAAAAAAAAACCATGTAATCCCAGTACAAGATTTTTGGAACTTTATTTTATAAACACAGTTTGTGCTACACTCATTTAAAAAAAACATTAATTTGCCTGTGAGTCTATAAAACATAGGAAAGTTCACAACATTGTTACTTATGCGTCAATTTTAGAGAATTCCATTTTCTGAAAATTGGACATCAGATATATAGGTGTCCAATCTCTTCTCTCCAAGGGTGCAGAGAGATGGGGCAGTGGGTACTATATACCAGAGCCCGACATTCGGGGGGGGCAGCGAGCTGCGAAAGATGAGAAATGAACCACTGTTTTTTTATTTGTTTGTTTGTTTGTTTTAAGGGTGAAGCCACGTCTTCCAGAATGTACCCACACCTAGGGCCTCATTCAGAGGCGGTCGGAGGATGCAAGCGGTCGCTCAGAAACTGGGCGGCCACTTGCATCCTGACCGCCCGCCTCTGTTGCGGTCGTTAGGCTGTGGGTTAACACCCACAGCTCTAACGACCGCTCCGGTGATGGTCGCGATGGTGAGAGACCATCGCGACCATCGGGGCTTACGACAAGACCCTAGGGTAGGGTCTCCCTTGTCGTAAGCCCCGGAGAGCTTCTGGCTCTGTCTGAGCCAGAAGCTCTCCACTGACATCACTAGTGATGTCAGTGGGGCCGCCCCCAAACGGTAGGCGTTCCCATGGGAACGCCTCTGTTTGGGCTGCCACCCCCTCGGCCCGCCTTCCAAACGGGGCGAGCTATCAACATCGACAGCTCTCCCCCTTTGGATCGAGACCTGCTACGACCGGCACTGTCGGTCGTAGCGGGTCTCACGCATGCGCACGACGGCGCGCATGCTCTGTGGGGGGCCATCGACCCGGTCCGAGCGCATCGGCGTTAATGACCGGGTCTGAATGACCCCCCCTAGTCTCTCCCATGGGGCCATTTATTAATGATTACATTTGCAATGCAATCATATTGCCGGAATGTATTATCCGGCACGCACAGGCACAAGGCTCCAAAAGGAGCAAGTCCCCGTGAAGTGCCCGGAGTGCTGTCAGCAGATGAGGCACCACAATTGCCTGGGAGGGTTCCGGGGAACCCTTTCCCGGCTAATAAAGTGAAGCCCATAGGCTACATCAGCTAACGCCATTTTCCGATGGTGTTAGTTGTGGGGGCCAATTTCCAGAATGCATCACATTCTGGAAGTTGGTAAAATTGGCAGCATCGCATATGGGGGATGCGTCTGCCAGCGGGAACAGAGGGATTGGAGATACCTGCTGCGGTCCCTCTGTGATACCACTGAGGGAAACTTAATATTTGCGGTTAACCCTTCCACAACAACAAGATTTTCTACCACCACATTGTGGTAACATACCCAAACCTAAAACCACAAGATCTGACACTACAGTGGAATGTATCAATTAAGGGAAAAGGGGAGGGGGAGATCGACGCACTGGCAAATATTATTGTAACCAATTGTGGATTGTAACGAAGCCGCTACTCCCTTCTCATAATATTATTATTATAGTAAACAAATGGTATCGGGCTGCGGCGGTGCTCACTAGAGTAGAATACAGTGTGAAGAAAAAAATGAAAGAAAAAGAAACTCTGTTTTGTGAGAGCATTGAATAGGTAAGAATTAAGATATGAACAATAAACAAGTTAGACATTAAAAGGAAATTAAACATTAAAACACTGATTGGCTGAAACATAATAATACTAGAAGAACCCTGTCGGAGTATTTGGGAGTCTGAAAAAAAATAAAAATCATCTCCTTAAAGAAAACGTGTCCTGTTTTAGGGACACTCAGGGCGGAATTCAATTGTTCTAGAGCGCCCAATCACCTGTCTAAAGTAACAGGAGATCGCGGGGCGCTATTCAATTGATGTCAATTATCACACTGATCGTACCCTTAGAAATTGGGTTAGCCGCGTAAATCAGCTACACCCGACCAAAGTACTGGGGGCGATTGCGGAAAGTGCCATTGGGCGCCCGAACATGTCCCTTTTCGTGCCTTTCAGTGCACCACCGCCGGGAGGTGCGTGCGGAAATGCCGATGCCTGATCGCGCCAGACAATTTAATAGCTCTGTTGGGTGCAAAAAATGTAATTCCGCCCTAAATCTGGCCAATGAGACCAATTTACCTGTTATTAACAGGCAGGTAAAAGAAGGCTCTTAAAAAGGACAAACTTATGATACAAGGCACTACTTCATTACAGAGCGATGAGAATATTTACATATTTTCCAGACAAGTATCTAATTTCTCCATTTGCTGTATAAATCCTATTATACAAGAATATCATTAAATGGAAATCCATTATTAAAGGAAACACTGCACCTTGACATGCAAGCTGTTTGACAAACAGTTAATCTAGGGCCTGTACACACTGGTGATGGTAGTTATTTGCAGGTTTTATCGCTACTGTGTACTTCCTGGGATGGTCTATAAAACTCAGTTGTACTATACAGAGAATTAACACTTCCTTTTTTTATCTGGACCAGTTCTTTGACTTTAAGCGTGTGAATCAATTGTTAATCAGTCCCGTAGTTCCCATCTAAAGTGACCCGGAGCTATTCAATTGTTTGAGCGACCAGACCGGTGCAGGTCTTGATGGCTGCATTCTGGCACCCTAATTCTGATAACAATTATAGGAGTGATTAGGGAAGCGTTGATTGGCTGAGAACAACGCTCCCAAGCTTTTGGCCAATCAACGCTTCCCCATTCACTCCTATGAATGTGACTGGGAGTGACCTGTCATTACACGTAAGAATGTACAGTGCAGTCCATGGGGTTCAAGTTATCAGTTTGTTATTTTCTGAAAATCTATGGATGCCTACATGGAACGAAAAGGAAGTCACCAAGGGTTTGGTATGAAAGCGGTTTTTATTATTATTATTATTATTATTATATTTATTTTTTTAAATAAAAGAATAAAACATTCGATATCCGAGCCCTGTGAGTTTTTTTTATATTTTCTTTATAGGCGGACTACAGGTGCCAGTGGAGCCTTAATGTCCGGGCATGCTGCCACTTGTTGTTCCAAAAGTGCAGAGATGCTGGGGCAGGCTCGCTAGTACTTGTAGTCCACCTGCAAAAAGCTAATATTATATATTAACTATCATTAACACCGAACTCACCCCCACCAGGGGTGCAGAGAATAACCAAGTGCCGGTTGGGAGAGGCTACTCCATTTTATTTTTGGGGCCCCCACTTATCGAGGAACTCCAGCCCTGGGCTGACCAGTTTGGGCCTGGTTAATGTGATGGCATGGGGAACCCACGCTGTGTGTTCCTCTGCTATGGCATTATCTCCCTGACTAATTCAGCCTGGTGCTGGTTATAGGGAAATAGGGGGAACCCCACGCCATTTTTTCCCCATATTTTCCCATACAGCCCAGACTCAAAAGGTCTGGGACTGGTTATGGATTTTGGAGCACTTTTTATATTTAAACCTTTATTTACATTTTACAGTAACAAAGCCTTCTCCCAAATTCGCCTGCCACAGGCAGGTTTATTGTTTTGGTGGGTTTCCCGTCGATTTTTGGTCCTTTTTAAAACAGAACATTAGTAAATCTGTGGATCTTATTTTTGATTAGTTTCGCATTTAGTAAATTGTCAGAAAACCGCAAAAACCGACCTTTGTGATTTTTATAAGGAATGTAGACAAGTCCCAAATTATCTACACAGGGGATAAGCTGTCTAACTGTAGTCACAGCTGCAGCTTACTACAATGAGAAGCCAGGAGTGAAATGAGGTTCAGGTGGACTGTAGGTAGGAGACCACATTTATACTACTTAGGGGAGTGGGAGTCACTGTGGGTGGAATTCGCTTTTACGTTCTGGATTTAAAACTGCATTTCCAATTAATAAAGTGTGACTGCAACTTGCACATGGACATTTCCACTCTCGAACTGCAGTATGCAGCTTCAAAAAAATAAAAAAAAAATAAATAAAATTTTTAAACTAAATAAAAAAAATAAACCCACCATCACGCTCTGTTGTCCCACCAAAAAGGGAGGCTTGTCTTGTAAAGAGTCATTCTTTTTTTGTTGTGTAGCAAAAAATTAAACAGGACACTTCAGTTAATTCATTTATTAAACTGAAACACCAAACTGAAAACCCAAATAACGCTGACCTAATTTATAAATTAACACAAATATAGAATCTTGAGAATGTTCTACATTAGGCCAGTCAATGGGTTAAAAAAAAAAAAAAAAAAGAGAGTTAACACTTGCATCTTGCAACCTGTTTCTAGGCAACCACTCTTCCCAAGTCTGTGGTAGCCTGCCAAATTGACAATAAGAGAAACTGGAAGGAAAACTAGTACAATTAATTTCCTTCAGATCAAACTACATTAATCACGAAGTGTGGTATGTTAGGGCTGAGAGATAAAACACATACTCTAAAACGGTCTGGATTCTGCAAGCGTCCTGACAAGGAAATCGCTTTGTGGGCAGGAAAGCAGCACATTGAAGTGTTGTCTGTCTCCGTGACATTGTGCTACTTGGTCTGTCCGAGCAGTAAGCCAGCCGTGCATGTTTTTTCCAAAGATAGTCACAGCTTGGATATATTTATACAAAAGGAAACTGGTGTAGAGGCTGGTTATAGTAGAAGATAAAAGTCCATGGTCTTGCAGTCGGAAGGCAAGGAATAAGCAAATATGGCAGGGTTTTATTACTTCATTTCATAATAGCTGCTAAAAATAAACATGATTACAGAATTGGAATGCTTTATTTAACTGCCACCATAAACAGGGCTATAAATATGGTAGTATTTTTAGCAATAAAATATTTAACTCAAAACAATACTCAAAAGAAACACATTAAACACCATAAATTCAGGTCAATTCTAGACCTTCAAGTTCTTGCATAAAATATTTGATGTGAGAAATCCTACTTTATAACATAAAATAGTGCTATATAAAGTCCAGAACACTATACAAGCACAGTGGACAACATAGCACAGTGGACAACATACATTACAAAGAACTCCTTAACTTAAAAAGTTCTATGAGTGGGTACAGTTTCAATTACAATCAAAAACAAATTTAGTGCAAACAACGGGAGTTATTGTACTCCAACCCCTTATGGTTTATAAGTTGAAAGGAGTAGGCACTACACACACTCAGTTGGGAGAGCAGCCAAACATGGTTTCCCTGGTATAAATGGAAAATGTGACGTCTTGGAGGGGTTTAACCACTTACAACAGAGATGTAGCGTGGAGCCATGGCGCCGTGCATTCTACGGCACACAGCACGCGCCTCAAGTTTCCCTCGTCCTAAAGTGTGCCAGAAAGCGAGCATATCCAGCATGGGGGTGGGGGATTGTTATTATTATTATTATTATTGTTTAGTTATATGGCGCCACAAGTGTTCCGCAGCGCCTTACAAAGTACATAACCAAAAAAGTGACAGTACAATACAATACAATACAATGCAGGACAAGGACATGGGTAATATACATTGATACATTGGTAGCCATAACACCCAAATAAGCAACAGAGCATAAGCAACCAAGTGTTAGGTGTCCTAGTGGTGAGTAAGAAGTAGATGAACATAAAGTAAGGAGAAGCACAAGAAGGTAGAGAGCTCTGGGCCTGATTCAGAGCCGGACGCTCTGACCAGAGTTCTCGCTCTGAATCAGGGCCCTCCTACCTAAAAATGGAGCGGTCTCCTGCCCGCTTGCATAGCTGTGGGTGACCACCCACAGCTTATGTGAGTGGCCAAAAAGATGGTCGAGATGGTCACGACCATCGCAACCATCGGGCTTGCGACAAGACCCTGCGGTAGGGTCTCGCTGCCGCAAGCCCAGAGCCAAAAGCACTCCCACTGACATCACTAGTGATGTCAGTGGGGCAAGCTCCAAACGGAAGGCGTTCCCATGGGAACGCCTCTGTCTGGGCAGCAACGCCCCCGGCACGCCCACCAAAGGGGGCGTGCTGTCAGTCACCATCGACAGCACGCCCCCTTTGGTGCGAGATCCATAGTGACAGCTTGGCTTGGTAAACAAGTGTGAGAACCTTGAAGTGTTTTTTGAAGGGGAGCCAGTGGAGGGCTTGTAAGAGAGGAAAGGCATATGTAGAGCATCTAGAGAGAAAGGAGTCGAGCGGCAGCATTAAGGACAGACTGGAGAGGAGAGAGATGGGAGTTGGGGAGGCCAGATAGGAGGAGGTTACAGTAATCCAATCTGAAGATGACCAGTGAGTGTATTAGGGTCTTAGTAGCATCCTGGGTGAGAAAGGATCTGATCCTAGATATATTTTTGAGATGGAAACGACAGGAGTGTGAGAGGTTCTGGATATGTGGTTTGAAGGAGAGCGAGGAGTCCAGGATAACTCCAAGACAGTGCACTTTGGGGCTAGAGGAGATCGTTGTATCATCAATTGATAAATAGTGGGAAGTGAGGTTATGTGGTAGGGTGGGAAGATTATCATCTCAGTCTTAGACATACTAAGTTTAAGAAATCGCTGGGACATCCAGTAAGTTATAGAAAAGAGACAGTTGGAGATACGAGTGAGGAGAGGGTCAGGGGAGGAAAGGTAGGTCTGAGTGTCATCGGCATAGAGATGATAATGGAGGTCAAAAGAGCTGACGTTAAAAGAAAAGAAAATTAAACAGTATTGGGTTATGCCATGTAATATCATACACAATTAGGAAGAATATCATTTTTATTTTTATTTTTTTTAAAAAGGAGACTTCTGTTGCTTACCTATTAAGTTTCTTTCTTTGAAAAAAAGGGGGCACAAGGATGACACTGGGTATAGCTTGGACAGGAGAGACTGGGCACCAAATAGTTAATTAAAATTACCCACAAACCCAGGCTCTCTCTCCCCTATACCCCACCCCCATCCACTGGACCTCAGGTTAGTTTGCAAGCCCACGGCAGAAGCGAGGCAGGAGGAGAAGGAGAAAGAGAAAGAAGTCCGGCGCACACACACAGAACCATACAAGCCATGGAGAGTACAGCCGGACAGGTCAGCAAGGATTCACACCCGGCAGTCAGGTGCGTCAGGGTGGGCGCCCTGTGCCCCCTATGACCTCGAAGAAAGAGACTTAACAGGTAAACATAATAAGTCTTGTTTTCTTCTTCCTCCACTAGGGGGCACAGGGATGGCACTGGGACATCCTTAAGCTGAGGAGAGCCCTCACCACATCCAAGGAAGCTTCCGGCTGAGAAGAATTAGAAATCTGGAAAGCAGGTACCACAATTTCCTGATTTATGTGGAAGCGCGAAACCACCTTGGGAAGGAAACCCAGATGAGTCCGCACCACAGCCTTGTCCGAATGGAAAATAAGGAACGAGAAGCGAGATGACAGGGCGCTCAAATCAGACACCCTCTAGGCCGGCGCGATGGCTAGAAAAAAAAACAAAAAAAAAAAACTGTTTTCCATGTGAGCCTGTGCAAATCAACAGTCTGTAACGGCTCAAAGGGACCCAACTGGAGATCTCCGAGAACCAGAGACAGGTCCCAGGGAGACGAACGGTGGCTGAACATGAAGAATTCCCTGGAAAAAGGTTTGCACATCCGGGAGTAGGGCCATCTGCCTTTGGAAGAGAACGGACAAGGCAGAAACCTGGACCTTCAAGGACGAGAGCGGTAGACATTAATCTAGACCTGTCTACAGAAAGGAAAGGATACAAGATAGGCGGAAAGATCTCAATTAAAATCCTTAATCGTACACCAAGAAAAATAGGTACAGTACGCCAAACTCGGTGATCGATAAGTGCCGAAGAAGACTTCCCATCCTGTATATGGCACAAAGTTTCAGGATGTTGATGGAAAGCTGGTTTTCCTGATGCGTCCAACTACTCTGAAAGGTTAGAGGACAGGTTACCAACCCCCACCCCCGAAGAATTGCATCGGTGGTGAGTAGGACCCAGTCCTGGATCCAAAAGGGGTGGCCCTTGTCCAGATGTGAGGGCTGGAGCCACCACAGTAGGGAGAGAAGTATCTCCTGGGAAAGAATGAGTGTGTGGGGATTGAAGTTCGGGCAAGACTTGATCCATCGTTTTAGAATGACCCCTTGAAGAGGCCGGGAGTGGAACTGACCATACTCCACCATGTCGAATGTTGAGACCAAAGACCCCAGACTCTGCATGCACGTGTTGCAAGGTCAAGATCTTGTCCAGACGGAGGAAGTCTCTGTGAGCTCTGGAATCCAAGAAGGCTCCCAAGTGGAGCATCTCATGGGACGGAGCTAGCGTGGATTTCCGCCAATTGATTATCCATCCGTGTTACTGTAGATGCTCCACTGTCAGATGGATGTGATCCCTAAGAACTGTGGGCTAGAAGAAGCAAGTCGTCCAGGTAGGGTAAGATTCTGATGCCCTTGATGTGAAGATGTGCTGCCATTACCCACCATGACCTTCGTGAACACACCAAAGGGTAACGCCTGAAACTGATAATGGCTGGTATGTACTGCAAACCTGGAGAAGTGTTGATAATTGGATCGTATAGGGATATGCAAATGAGCATCCTGGATAGCAAACGATGCCATAAAGTCCCCCCCCCCCCGGTTCCAAGGCTAGAATGATGACCCGTGGGGACTCCACGGGCAATTTGGAAATTCGGAAGAACTTGTTCAGGTGTTTTAAATTGAGAATGGGTCAAAATGAGCCGTTCCAATTCCTGTACCAGAAACAGATTGGCGTAAAAGCCTAACTTTCTCTGAGACAGGGGAACAGGGATAACGAGCCCTGAGGCCATGAGAGAGCGAATAGACTCCTCAAGAGCATCTGCCTTTGCTGGCTGTGTGAGAAGGCTGGTGGAAAGGAACCGAGAAAGCGGATGCTGCTGAAATGTAAGAGCGTAGCCCTGAGACACAACGCCTCTGACTCAAGCTGCCTCTTTAATATGCGCAACCAAGGACACCAGGTCACTCTGTGCATGCCTGAAGGGAGACCATCCTCTAAATTGTCTGCCCAGCGGCTGACAGCTTTAGCCACTGAAGCAGATACAAGGGCTGGACAAGAAAGAGCACCCACATTAACATTAATGAACTTTAGGAAATTTTCTAGCTTCCTATCCGTAGGATCTTTAAGATGCAGTGTTAGGGATAGGAGGGATGGACAGCCTAATATGACGAGTAATATGGGCATCCACAGGGAGAGGAGACTCCCACTTAGCCTTATCTGCTGCTGTGAGAGGGTAAAAGCAATGCACTTGGAAACTTGAAAGCGCCTACTAGAGTCCACACCTCTGCTAGGAAGTCTTCTGGTTGAGCTGAAGACGGAAATTCTGTAACGGTCTTCTTTTGCCTCTTAGGTACAGGTGCCTTGGATCTGGGTGGCTGTTCCGAGTCGTCCACTAGGAGAATGGACTGTACTGCTCTGATAAGAGCATCTTCGTCTACCGGGGACATGGCCTCCTCTGGGACGAAGATGCCATCTGAAGACACTTCTGGGTCTGAACCTCCCCCAGATAAAGTAGTAGAGCTCTCGCGTGCAGCAGGCCTGTGTCTGGGAGCCCTATCCTTATCTAGCATTTGTTGAAAGGAGGCCGACAACTGTGGGAATCCCTGGACTGACTGCGCAAACAATTGCATCCAGAGTGACTCCGCTATGGGAGGTTGAGGCACAGCAACAGGGACAGGGAGTACTGGGACTGCCAACCAGTCTACAAACTGTGACATTACCTGCGTTAACCTGGACGTCCAAGCCAGTTCATGACCAGATCCATGGGCGAAGTTGCAAGGCCGTAAAGCAACTGACACAAAGGCCATCGTGTTCCGGATCCTGAAGAGAAATGACATTAACACAATTCTTACATGTGCGCAACACTGTAGCGCCTACCTCCTTGGTAGTTTTATTTCTGGACATCATGAGAGTCGCAAAAATCCCCACACACCAAAATAAACAATTGAGGATATGTTTAGGCAAAAAGGGTCTTTGTAACCGTGCTAGTACAGTGCATCCGGAAAGTATTCACAACGCTTCACTTTTTCCACATTTCGTTATGAACAGCAGCTTTATTCCAAAATGGAATATATTAATTTTTGTCCTCAAAGTTCTAGACACAATACCCCATAATCACAACGTCTAAAACATTTTTTTGAGATTTCTGCAAATGTAATTTAAAGACAAAAAAAATGAGATATGGTAAGAACTTACCCTTGTTATCTCTATTTCTACGAAGTCCATAGGGTTCCACAGGATACCTTGGGGTATAGGTGATGACGTCAGGCACGGACACCACAGAGTTAAATTTTCAGCCTCCCAGGATGAACCAGGGTCCCTCTCCTATACCCCACCCCCAAGCCAAGGCAATTCAGTTTCGTAACAGGCCTAAGGCCGAAGGAGGAGAACAAAGAGAGAGAAGAAAGTCTGGAACACACAAGAATCACATTCTCACCAGAAGGAGACAGAGAAACCGGTGACCAGATCAAAGCCCATCTGCAGTACAGGTGCGACAGGGCAGGAGTCCTGTGGAACCCTATGGACTTCGTAGAAATAGAGATAACATGGGTAAGTTCTTACCATATCTCATATTTTCTACTTCAGGGTCCATAGGGTATCCACAGGATACCTTGGGGATGTCCCAAAGCAGTATCCTTTAAGGGTGGGGACGCTCATGTGCTGTAAGGAGAATCCGCCGCCCGAAGGAAGCATCCTGAGGCGAAGGTATCAAAAACAATACCTTACAAAAATATGGACAGATGACCACGTGGCTGCCAATCACCGCTGAACCGCCACGTCGAGCGGCCCACGAAGGACCCACAGACCTAGTGGAAGAGCTTTAATAGAGGATGGAACAGGAAGACCTGTGAATCCATCCTGCCAAAGTTAGCGTAGTGGCAGGCCAACCCTTTTTATGGAAACCAGAAAGGACAAAACAGTCTGATTTCCTAAATGGACTGGTATGGTCAACTTAAATTCGTAGAGCCCGTACCACATCCAAGGAGGCCACACCAGCAGATAGGACTGGGGAAGTAAAGGCCGGTACTATAATTTAATCATTGATGAGGAAACTAGACACCACTGTAGGTAAAAAAACAGGGCAAGTGCGAAGCACTGCCCTGTTCCTAGGAGAGGTGAGAAAAAGGGAGGTCTACATGACAGAGCCCCCCATTCTGCGGTACTACTGGCCAAATCAATGGCCAGAAGAAATACAGTCCTAGCTGTAAGTCATTTGAAATCCACTGAGCCCAGTGGATCAAATGGCGGTCCTCGGAGAGCCCTAAGGACCACAGCCAAATCCCAAGGAGCCACCGGTGGAACAAAGGGATGCTGAATATAACGTACATCTTGCACAAAGGTGCGGACCTCAGGAAGAGTAGCAATCCTACGATGAAACCATACTAACAGGGCAGAAACCTGCACCCTCAGGTAAGCAAGGCGAAGACAGTTATCTAAGCCCACCCGTAGGAAAGCCAACACTCTGGATATCCGGAATACCCGAGGACCATAGCCTCTAGGGCGACACAACTGAAAGAAAGTATGCCATACCTGACGGTAAATTCTTGCAGATAAAAGCTTCCGAGCTCTTAGCATGGACAGAGCCCCTGTTAACTATAGAGCTGGAAAACCCCTAGACCTTAATAGAGCATTCTCCACCACCACACCGTCAAAGACAGACAACCCAGGTCTGGGTATCAGCCAGGATCCTGAGACAACAGGTTCGGGCGTAGAGGCAACAGCTTCGGAGTGTTAACTGAGAGGCTCCGAAGATCTGAGTAATAGTGCAGTTTGGCGAACGCTGGAGCTATCACCAGGAGTGTGCCTTCTTCTTGCTATTACTGGAGGAAGAAGGGATAATGGAGGGACAAGGTACACAACTTGGAAGGTCCACTGGACTTACATACGTCTACTAGAAGAGTCTCATCTCTGAAAGGCTCCACTTGTTCACCAGAAGATTGAACACCTCCGGATGAAGCGGACATTTCCCCGAATGCACGTCTTGACGGCTAAGAAAGCCTGCTTTCCATCTGAGGATTCCTGAATGAACACTGCCGATGATGGCAGGGATATAGCCTTCCACCCAAGCCAGAATTCGGAACACCACTGTTAGTGTCGCCTGACTTCGGGAACCTCCTAGGTGGTTTACTTAAGCCATCATGATGGCGTTGTCAGACGGTACTTGCATGGTATTTCCGTGGAGGACCTGTCCTGCATGCTGGAGAACCTTGAATACTGCTCAGAGTTCTCAGATGTTTATGGGAAGTGCATAATCTGCTGGTGTCCACCGGCCCTGGAAAAAGTGTGGACCAGTCACTGCTTCCCAGCCACGGATACTGGCATCTGTCAGAAGGACCCTGTCCGCAATCCCAAAGGGGGTGCCCCTTGTTTAGGTGAGCTTTCCGCAGCCACCAGGCCAGAGAGAGACAAACCTCCGAGGAAAGCACTATTGACTTTATCCTATGGGGCAACCCATCCCATCCGGAGAGGATCAATTTTTTTTTTATTATTTATTTCTTTTTTAGAGGTTCAGAGTGAAACTGGGTACTCTCCACCATGTTGAACAGTGACACCCTGGAACCCAGGAACCACATTGCCGAGTGAATAGACACTCGGCGACTCTGCAGGCAACTGCGTACCTTTGCCTGTAATGCAGAGATCTTTTTCTCAATCACACAGATCCTCAGATGTTGGGATATGGAGCATATTCTGTGAGGAATCAGAGAGGACCATTTCCAGTTTATTAGTCAGCCATAACATAGCAACACAGATATTGGCCCTGATTCAGAGCCGCTCGCTCTGACCAGAGCGCTCGCTCTGAATCAGGGCCCTCCTCCATTAAAATGGAGCGTCCTCCTGGACGCTCGTATAGCTGTGGGTCACCACCCACAGCATATACGAGCATCTAAAAAGATGGTCGCGATGGTCTCGAGGCGTGAACAGACCGCAAAGAGCGAACGGTTCATTTGAATAGCCACCCCCTTTTCCTGAACGACCGTCCGCAAATTGCGTCCGGCTCTGAATTAGGCCCAGTGTGCAGAGATCCAGTTACCTACCCAGCGCTCCATGGCTCTGGCCCCCAGCACACGGCCATAGCCCGCCTGGACGCCCCTCCAGCAAGGGAATAATTGGATTTTAGATATATTTGCACCTTGCAATCTGTAACCTCCTTCAAGGAGGACCTGGAGGGCATGGGCAACGTCGCACTCCTCACTAGGCGTGTAACATGAGAATCTACCCGTAAAGGTAACTCCCATTTGGAAAAGTAATTATCCGCAAAGGGGTATGCAAAAGGTCAACAGTTTTTGAGGCTGGAACCGCTCACCCGGATTTTCCACGCCTCCTCTAAATGATCCACCTGACCAGATAGAGGAATTACAGTGGCAACACCCTTATCCTTAAAGAAGGCATATTTGGATTTAGCCACGGGGGATATGTAATAACCAAAGCCGCACGGACTGCCCGTATAAGGCCAGGTATATAAACTTTAGACCCAGACTACGCCTCCTCTGCACTAAGGGGCTCGTGTCTGAAAAAGTCAATGTCACCGTCATCAGACGTCATGATCCTTAGCCGTCTGAGACCCGAAAGGCCGTTTAGAAGGCCAAAATGGTGACTCCCCCTGTAAAACGTCCATCAGGTGCTATACCATTTGGACAATAAATTCACCCACACAGGCTCCTGTGAGACCCGGGGGGGGTGAAAAACAGGATACACTGGGGTACCATCAACTGCCCAGGGACCCCTGCATGTGATGAAACCACCACTCGCTGCGATAACCCCTATGGGGAAACACAGGGAGCGTTGCCCACAAGGGCTGTAAGCAGCTTAGCCAGCCGAGGGCGGTCCCTTTTTGTGCAGGCACAGTGACAGAAATGGGGCGTGATATATAATACAACATGCCCTCCATAAACCCTCAGCGTCTACATATCCCTCCGATAACTGCACATTATATCAGTACATTATAGCTGGAAGAGGATATCCTCGTTCACTTTCCGACATGAGGCGTGTGAACGGAGCGTATGTGACTTCCCACACAGAATAAACACCCTGCAACACCGCACCGCAAGGGCTCTAGCAGAAGAACAGGGATAGGAAAATGGCTGACAGTCAGAAATGAAAGTACAGGTAAACAGCGCTAGCATTTAAGTCACATACAATGCAAAGATAACATCCTGCATTACAAGCACTGCGATCAACTACACAGACCAGAGCCTGGTAGGAAACAGTGCTGCATACACTGACCTTAATTGAAGGAGAGGTATGCGGGGGACCCGGATCGCAATGGCACCTGTATTAGCTTCAAGCAGCTAAAAAATAAAAAATGTATACAGCGCTAGCGTGAAAGATGTTGCAATGAGTGGGGTTCAGGAAATTACCCTGAATATATATTAGTCTATAACAAATGTATAGGTAACTGGCTTGGTTAAAAAAACATTTATTTCATCACGTATAAAACACAATATTAATAAACCGCTCCTTACATCGGAGTAGTTGTATTGCTGCACAGATATGATATCACAATTAGGTATAATTCTCAGTCAATTGACTCTGATATCTTACTCATACTGGAGGCACTGATGTGGATAATAAATGTCAATCTGTAGATTCCGGAAAATAATCCAGTGTTAAAAGAGACGTTACCAATCCTGGTTAGCAAGATGTCCTCGCAGTAATATCCTCCTATGGAGGGTGATTCCAGTGGTGTCTCAGAACAGAAAAGGTGCTGGTCCGGATCTTGTTAGGATGTCCACACTGATTTAAAGTCCTCCCAGAGTAGATTCAGCAAAGGATATCAAGGTACAATGTTAATGGCAATGTAAGGAGCGGTTTATTAATATTGTGTTTTATACGTGATGGAATAAATGTTTTTTAACCAAGCCAGTTACCTATACATTTGTTATAGACTAATATATATTCAGGGTAATTTCCTGAACCCCACTCATTGCAACATCTTTCACGCTAGCGCTGTATACATTTTTTATTTTTTATCTATTGATTTGTATTAAGGAGATTAACACCCTCCTTTTACAGCTGCTTGTTGACAAGCGCCACGCTCAGTTTCTTTTCTTAGCTTCAAGCAGCGTTTGCCATCCCCAGCACATGCAGAGAGAAAATGGCCACCGAGGAGCAGAGAGAAGGCGGGTCCGGGGGAGGAGTGCTGACACAGCCCACTCAGACCGCTGTGGAATGGCACTGTGCAACGGGGGAGACGCCAGCTGTGAGACAGTAAAGGCGTTCTCCCCTGGCCTGATATTAACCCCTGCGACGCCGCGCTGTACCGCACATGCTGCGGTCCACTGTCCAGGGTGGTCTAGTGGAAGGCGCAGGATCAGTACCTGGCCCCACGCACAGCCGGTCCCCAGGGAGCCCCCTGCCAGGGGACCAAAAAGGACTGTGTTACCGGCGGGTGCCCACTGCGGGACCCTGCCGCTTACCTTGTCCCCCGTACATCCGGCCACAGTCCAGGTAGCCGGGGTCACCGCTAGCTGTGACCCCAGCTACCTACCAGCATCCCCGGATCGGTACCGGTGTTCTGGTACCGGCGGGGTGTAGGAGCGACAGCATGGACGTCAGTACTGACTGTCCATGCTGTGAGGCTCATCTTGTGCAGCCACAGCTGCACTCTGAAGAAATCTTCTAGGGCTATTACAGCCCCCTCTGTGAATGTGATCCGACCTCTGGTTGGACACACACGAAACTGAATTGCCTTGGCTTGGGGGTGGGGTATAGGAGAGGGACCCTGGTGCATCCTGGGAGACTGAAAATTTAACTCTGTGGTGTCCGTGCCTGACGTCATCACCTATACCCGAAGGTATCCTGTGGATACCCTATGGACCCTGAAGTAGAAAAAAAATCACATATACATAAGTATTCACGCCCTTTGCCATGAAGCTCAAAATTGAGCTCAGGTGCATCCTGTTTCCACTGATCATCCTTGAGATGTTTCTACAGCTTAATTGGAGTCCACCTGTGGTAAATTCAGTTGATTGGACATGGTTTTGAAAGGCATACACCTGTCTATATAAGGTCCCACACTTGAAAGTGCATGTCAGAGCACAAACCAAGCATGAAGTCCGAGGAACTGTCTGTAGACCTCCGAGACACCATTGTCTCGAGGCACTAATCTGGGGAAGGGTACAGAAAAATATCTGCTGCTTTGAAGGTCCCAATGAGCACAGTGGCCTCCATCATCCGTAAATGGAAGAAGTTCGGAACCAGCAGGACTCTTCCTAGAGTTGGCCGGCCATCTAAACTGAGAGATCAGGGGAGAAGGGCCCTAGTCAGGGAGGTGACCAAGAACCTGATGGTCACTCTGTCAGAGTTACAGCATTCCTCTGTGGAGAGAGGAGAAACTTCAGAAGGACAACCATCTCTGAAGCAAACCACCAATCAGGCCTGTATATTAAAGTGGCCAGACGGAAACCACTCCTTAGTAAAAGGCACATGGCATCCCACCTGGAGTTTGCCAAAATGCACCTGAAGGACTCTCTGGTCTGATGAGACAAACATTTGGCGTGAATGCCAGGCGTTTTGTTTGTAGCAAACCAGGCACCACTCTTCACCAGGCTACTACCATCCCTACAGTGAAGCATGGTGGTGGCAGCATCATGCTGTGGGGATGTTTTACAGTGGAAGGAAATGGGAGACTAGTAAGGATTGAGGGAAAGATGAATGCAGCAATGTACAGACACATCCTGGATGAAAACCTGCTCCAGAGTGCTCTTGACCTCAGACTGGGGTGACTGTTCATCTTTCAGCAGGACAACGACCCTAAGCACACAGCCAAGATATCAAAGGAGTAGCTTCAGGACAACTCTGTGAATGTCCATGAGTGGCCCAGCCAGAGCCCAGACTTGAATCCAATTGAACATCTCTGGAGAGATCTGAAATAGCTGTGCATCGACGCTTCCCATCCAACCTGATGGAGCTTAAGATGTGCTGCAAAGAGGAATGGACGAAACTGACCAAAGATAGGTGTGCCAAGCTTGTGGCATCATATTCAAAAGGCCTTGAGGCTGTAACTGCTGCCAAAGGTGCATCTACAAAGTATTGAGCAAAGGTTGTGAATACTTATGTACGTGTGATTTCTTAGTTGCTGTTTTTTAATTAAATTTGCAAAAAAAAAAAAAATTTTTACACGTTGTCATTATGGGGTATTGTGTGTAGAATTTGGAGGACAAAATTAATTTATTCCATTTTGGAATAAGGCTGTAACATAACAAAATGTGGAAAAAGTGAAGCGTTGTGAATACCTTCCGGGTGCACTGTATATATCAGAAAAAATATACTGCGCGTTGTACTCTTCACCTGGGGAATATCCCTTGCAGGGGACAGTAACCACAACAGGTACAGCGACACAGAGAAAAGCACAACTACTTACATGCACACAGACCACTTAGTGCAAGAAATGTTGGCTAATGGTGCTCAACAAACCAGCCAATATAGCAGGAAGGAGTAGGCTATGAGAGGAGACCAGAGCCCAGCTTCTCTCTGACACGGAGAAAGGCTATGAGAAAATAGCCGCTCAGAGTTCAGGAGGAGGAGAGAGCGGAGGATCTTGCACGGGGCTTGAAGGCTGCGGAGAGAAAGAGCGCCCCAGGGTTGAGGGAAGGGCTAACAGGGAGAGCCCACCTCCCCCATCTAGCTGGACCCCAGGAAACATGGCTGCTGCTGCTAAGAAGCAGCACTCTGCTCCATAACACTACCATGTTGGTCTAGCGGCAAGCACAGGAGACCGGAGGTCTCCTACTCCGGCAGTAGAAGCCACGAACACGCTTTACCTGATCCCCGCTGAGGGCCGGCTGCGTATGGTCTGGAGTCCGCGGTCGAAGTCACTGGCCCAGTCGCCAGTGCTGCGGCCACTGCCTCACATTGCCCACACAATTCAAAAATAAAAGTAAAAAAAATAAACTTCAGAGGACCACCTAAAGCAGTCCCCCTAAAAATTGGGCCCAGCACCAAACTAAGACTGAGGTCCAGTGGCTGGGGGCAGGGTATAGGGGAGAGGGAGCTTGAGCTCGTGGGTAATTTTAATTAACTAACTATCTGGTGCTTAGAGTCTCCTCTCCAAGCTATACCCAGTGTCATCCCTGTGTCCCCAGTGGAAGAAATAGTAAGTATTATAAACAAAAAACCTAATCTATATGCTAACCACGATTCATTTAATACTGTATGACAACTAAGCAGGTAAATCGTGCAAACATTAGATCATTCACAATGATTATGTATAATCTGCAAAATAATCAGAGTTACGGTATAACATACCATAGATAACTCTTTTTCTTCAGGGTCCACAGAAACTACCTTGGGGTATGTAGTTGGAGAGTTCCATTGCACCAAACAGCTACCGCTTTAAAGCTCCCAGCGTGCACTGGTCCTCTTCCCTATATAAACCTGCCTCCAGCCACAGGCATTCAGTTTGTAAGCAAGCCTAACGGCAAGAGACGGAAGGTGGAGAAGGAAGTACAATGCACCCAAGAAACACTCTCAAAACACAAAGAGGGAATCAGTGATACAAAAAAACAAACAACAGATCCCAACTGAGGCCAGGTGAGTCAGGGTGGGGGCTCTGTGGACCCTATGGACCTCAAAGAAAAAGTTATCTAAAATAGGTTATACCATAACTCTGATTTTCTTCTTCAGAGTCCATAGGGTCCACAGAATCTACCTTGGGATCGTCCTAAAGCAGTTGGGGACGCTCCTGAGCAGAGAGGAGAATCCGCCGCCCAAGGAATACATAGAATTTGATAAAAGTATGGACAGAAGTGGCGGCCTTGCACAGCTGTTCAGCCGAGGCGCCATGTCTAACCGCCCACGCCCGTCCGACAGTCTGAGTAGAATGTGCTGTCACCTTGTTAGGAACAGGGAGATCAGTCTGTTATATAGACTAGAGAAATAGTCGTATGCAGCCAGCGAGCAAAAGTCTGTTAGCTGGCCACCCTCATTTGTGAAACCCATATAACACAAAGAGAGAATCTGATTTCCTGATGGAGCTGGTACGATCCAAGTAGATACAAAGGGCTCAAACCACATCCAGAGAAGCTTCACCTGTAGACAGGTTTGCAGACTGAAAAGCAGGGACTACAATTTCCTCATTTATGTGGAAACGGGATACTACCTTCGGAAGGTAAACCGCCTTAGTACGAAGGACAGCTCTATTTTGATGAAAAATCAAATATGGAGAGCGACATGACAGTGCTGTCAAGTCAGAAACTCAGAGGAGACCGTTGACTGCGAAGACACTTTTACTCCTTGCTATCTTAAATCCACCATATACAAGGGTTCAAAGGGGGGAGCTTGCAGTGCCCTGAGAGCCAAGGATAAATCCCATGGTACCACCGGAGGGACAAACTGAGGATGCAGTCGTGGGACCCCCTGCAAAAATGTTCTTACATCTGCCAGGGGTGCAATTCTGCGCTGGAACAAAGTGACAAAGAGGAAACCTGAACCCTCAAGATAGCCAGGCGCAGACCTAAGTCTAACCCAGCCTGCAGAAAAGCAAGTACTCTAGAAACCTTAAAAATCTTAGGGTCATATTTTGCTTCGGAACACCAACGAAAAAATGAATGCCAAATCCTGTGATAGATGCGGGCTGAAGCAGGCTTCCTTGCCCTCATCATCGTCTGGATCACAGAAGCAGAAAAACGCTTGGCCTTTAAGACGGAAGCCGCAATAGCCACGCTGTCAAAGCCAGCTGAGGTAAATCCAAATATATAGACAGAAAACGGAGTTGCAGATGCACTATATTACTGTTCTCATTTAAATGTATTTTATAATTAAATATAATTTCAGGAGGTCTGCCTGCCCACCATCGTCAAGGTCACCACATTGAGCAGGTCCGTAACACTCTGGGGTTCACATCTGGGATGCAGGGCACCACAAAAGACTGCCCAGCCAAAGACCTCCCTAGGGCATCACACGAAAAAAGAGAGAGTGACAGTGAAGTGTTTTTGGCTACTTTTATACACCGTATACTTTATAACACTTCACTGGTACTCTTTTTGCCGTGTGATGCCCTGGGGAGGTCTTTGGCTGGGCTGTCTTTTGGGGTGCCCTGCATCCCAGATGTGAGCCCCAGAGTGTTAGGAACCTGCTCAATGAGGTGACCTTGACGATGGTGGGTAGGCCCGTATCATTGGCCACTGATATGCTAACTACCTCTGAAATTATATGTAATTATAAAATACATTTAAATGTGAACAGTAATGATCGCATAGTGCATCTGCAACTCAATTTTCTGTGTATATTACTTTAAAATCTCAGCATGATAACACCTTTCATTACTGTTAGGGTGTGCAGTCTAGAGCCCCTCCCTAAAATCCGGATATAGGCAGGGACCCTGCACTAGCAAATCCGTCGTAGAGGCAGTGGAAGTGGCCTGTCTATGGATAGACATGTCAGATCGGAGAACCAATGTCTCCTGGGCCAGGCAGGAGCTATTAGTATTAACCTCCCGCCTTCCTGCTTGAGTTTCCTGATGACTCTTGGGAGGAGCGATATCGGAGGAAGCAGCTATGCCAAACTGAAGTTGCACATCACCCCCAGAGCGTCCACGAAGGCGGCTGAGGTGTCCCTCGTTCTGGAGCCATACATGGGGACCTTGTGGTTGTGGCATGACGCCATGAGGTCTACGTCTGGTGGTCCCCACCTGCCCACCAGAAGTTGAAAGACGTCCGGATGAAGAGCCCATTCTACGGCGTGTATGCCCTGACGACTTAGGAAGTCTGCTTCCCAGTTGAGGACTCCTGGAATGAATATTGCCGAGATTGCTGGAAAATGGCATTTTGCCCACAACAGAATTTCCGCCACTTCTCTCATGGCTGCCTTACTTAATGTGCCTGATGGCTGAGGTAGGCCACTGTAGTCGTGATGTCGGACTGAATCTGGACAGGCCTGCAGTGAAGAAGGTCCTGCGCCAGACCTAGCACTCTGTGCACTGCACGAAGCTCCAAGATATTTATTGGTAGGTGGCTTTCCTGAGTCGTCCACCTTCTTGTGAAAGGTGTGACGCCCTGTAACTGCTCCCCATCCTTGCATCCATGGTGAGGAGTACCCAAACTGAGACCCATAACGAAAGACTCTTGTTTAAATGAGTAGTCTCCAGCCACCAAGCGAGGGAGAGCCGAACCTCTGGCAAGATGCAGATCATCAGAGTCTTTATCCGATGATACTGACCATTCCAATGAGACAGAATCCATTGCTGCAGGGACCTGGAGTGAAACTGGGCATATGTCACCATGTCGAATGTGGATACCATGGAGTCCAGCTTCTGCATTGCCAGGTGAACTGACACACTTTGTTTGCAGAGTAGACTGCGCACACGAGACTCTAGTGCCGCAATCTTGTCCTCTGGTAAGAGAATCCTCTGGCCCAGAGAGTCCAAGTGCACTATCCACTGAGTTGGAGAAAGAGAGGACTTTTTCCAATTTATAACCCAGCCGTGCTCCTGTAAGCAGACAATGGTCATCTGCAGATGACATTGTAACAACTCATGTGATTGTGCTAATATCAGGAGGTCGTCCAAATATGGCAGAATCCTTACTCATTGTCGTCTGAGATAAGCAGTCATCACTGCCATTATTTTGGTAAAATACCCGAGGGGCTGTTGCCAGCCCAAAGGGTAGCGTCTGAAATTGGTAATGTTGCTGATCTACCGCCAATCTTAGAAATCTTTGGTGGGTTCGTGCAATCGGAACATGCAGATATGCATCCTGCATGTCCAGGGAGACCATAAAATCTCTAGGCTCCATTGCCAGCATAATTGACCGTAGGGTTTCCATACGGAATTTGGGCCCATGGATGAATCTGTTGAGAGACTTCAGATTCAGGGTACGGCGATGTGACCCAGTTGGTTTCTGAGCCAAAAATAAATTTGAATAATAACCCCTTCCCTGTTGCATCACAGGAACGGGGATATGACTCCCGACCTCAGGAGGGCCCCAATAGACTCCAGGAAGGCCGAAAACCTGACCGGGTCTAAAGGTAGAGTTGTACCAACAAACCTTTGAGGGGGATGCCTCAGGAACGTGATGGCATAACCTTCAGAGACCACCTCTCGAACCCAGGCATCTGTCGTGGTCTGATGCCAGGCCTGAGAAAACTGTAGGAGTCGGCCTCCAGCCCCGACAACCCCTCAGGGGGAGGCCCACCCGATCAGGCAGTGGGTTTACCGTCCAGCTTGAAAGCAGGACGCTTGGCTGACCAGGAGTTCTTGGTCTGCCATCTCCTGTGGGAATTATTCTGTCTAGAGGAAGACTGTCCCTTTGCCCTACCCTGTGGATGAAAGGACCGAGCCGACGACGGCCTATACTTAGGGGTAGTCGTAAATGGCAACCCCACAGATTTAGAAGTCACCAGAGAAGACACAATGTCATCCAGCTCTGGTCTGAACAGTACTTTCCCCACAAAAGGCAAGGATTCCATAATTTCTTGGAACCTGCATCCGCCTTCCAAGTTTTTAGCCAAAGGGTTCTTTGAGCTGCAACTGAAGCTGCCGATACCCTAGAAGCGAAGATACCTGCGTCAATGACCACTTCCCCCATATACATAGCTGCTTCTCGCATCTGACAGAGGGAAGACAGCTGTTCTCTGGTAGTTTTAGGCATGCTATCCTCCAGAGACTTCGTCCATTCTTCCATAGCTTTGGCTACCCAGGCTACAGCCATAGCTGGCCTGGTAATAGCTCCAGATAATAAAAACACTGATTTTAGAAAACTTGATAACTATTTATCTGTAGTCTCCTTCAAAGAGGATGTCACAGGAATGGGTAACGTAGAGCTCTTGATCAATCTAGTCACATGATGGATGAACTTCCCATTTGCTGCATTCACCCTGAGCAAATGGATATCGAGGGGTTAAATTACTGGTAGTATAGAAATGCTTATTTGTAGTAGACCATGCTTCAGACATGAGATTCGTCAATTGCTCAGACTGAGGAAAATAATCTCTAGCCACCTTTTGATGCCTAAAGACCGGAGTCTTAGCTTTCGGTGGCACCTCCTCATCCTCTCTACTGAGGACAGATCTAACCGCTCTCACCAGAGAGGAGACATCCACAGAGGATTGATGCTCTTCCACTGAGTAAGAGCCAGAACTCTGAGTATCAGAGTTTGATAAGGAGGGTCGGTCAGAATCCCGAGGTAATGTCTGAAGAGAACCTCTCTTGTGCCCCTGCCTCTTTACTGCCACTGTCTATCCGCCTGCACCTGCTGAGGTACTATAGATGGCAGCATACTCTGACTAGAGCGAGCAAAAGAATGAAACCAACAGGGATTCATAGGGGACATGTACATAGAAGGATGCAACTGCTGTTTGTATCGTACAGTAGGAGGCAATATCATGGTAGGAGCACACGACTCTGCGACCTTATCCACCATATGCAACAAAACCTGCGACCAAGACGCCACCCAAGATGGTTGTTGCGTAGGTGCAGGTGTACCAGATAGGAAAGGTGGCTGTTTGCAACAGGCATTACACAATCCATCCTGCACAAAATTCTTTTCAGACAGGCCTGCCAAACAGGATTTACATGACTTAAGTACCGGAGGCTCACCCTTCTCACCTTTACCCTAAGACATGCCAACTGTGTGATCGGTATAAGGTCTACAGTATAAATGCAATGTGACCCAC
This sequence comes from Taudactylus pleione, assembly GCA_031769625.1. Taxonomy (NCBI): domain Eukaryota; kingdom Metazoa; phylum Chordata; class Amphibia; order Anura; family Myobatrachidae; genus Taudactylus; species Taudactylus pleione. The sequence continues at coordinate 13,224,091 of JAUIMM010000005.1, read as the reverse complement.
TTCACATATGAAAAACCCCACACACCTTTTCAGAGGGATGAGGAGAAACACAGTGATAGATATACCTGACAGTTTTAAAAACAAAAGACAGTGTATATACAGCAGCTAGCAATAAAGTCACATACAATGCATAAATACAAATATTGCTATTGCAAATGGATTTTGAATCAAATGACCAGCCCCGCCAGGGTATTGGCATAATATAGAGCGCTATATACCAGACCCAGAGGAGAGGTATGCAGGGAGACAGACCAGCACTCTGAGACAACCCGCCTAACAGCAGTACGCACAACTGTGAACTGCAAGCGTCTCACACACGAGGTGGTCAGAAGTAGCAACCCAGAGGTGGGAATCGGTAACCAGAAGTATGGGTTGGGGGAGGTGCTGCCGGGGGAGCGCCTATCTCCCCTAAGCTGCGATTTTGACGGCACGGGTAAACCGGCCTCACAGTGGTAGACGCTAACTAGTGCGTCTTCTACCCATCCCTGGCGACAGATGATATGGCCCGGCCGTCTTAGTGAGTACAAGTTACACGAGGCCTACACCCGCAACCACCTCTGGTGCGTCTCCTACACCGAATGCCTGGACTGCGACGTGCACAATTCCCCTCACGAGGAATCGCTTACCTGCCATCTCCATGAATCCCATCGAAGTCCGGACCCTAGCGACGCCGTTTGCTAAGCCTCGCCGAAATCCCCAGGGCATATAGCAGTACTGGCGTTTCGGTATCAGCGGAGGTAGATGGAGCCGCAGTATCTGCGTCCTATTCGGCAACTAGTACTGCTCGACTCAGAAGTTAAAAAAACGAAGGTATATCACAAAAGAAAAAGCCTGAGATTGCAGTGCCGCTGTTAATCAGGTGCGTGTGAAAACTTACCGCGCACCAAACAAAAAAACTGAATGCCTGTGGCTGGAGGCAGGATATATAGGGAGGAGGATCAGTGCATGCTGGGAGCTTTAAAGCGGTAGCTGTTTGGTGCAATGGATCTCTCCAACTACATACCCCAAGGCAGCTTCTGTGGACCCTGAAGAAAATTTGCATACATGTATCTATATATAGTCTCCCTAATCCTAATTTTGTATAACGTGTTATTTAAGAAGACTATGATTCACTATTAAATTAGTCTAGAAGTATACTCCTTACAGGAGACATGGATAAATGGGTAAACTTGCAGTCAAACTAATCGTTTAGCTGACTGTATGTGCCAGTTATCCCCCGGGCAGGACAGAGCAGAAAGGAGGAGTGACACGGGGGTGGCACAAAGCAGAGAAGGCTAGTTGCCAATACCGTTGATACAGTAAGTTTTGTCTCTACTTTGAGTTACATGTTGTGATTCAGACTCATAAGTGACATGCTGTCAGTGGTAGCAACCCCAAACCTGAATAAAATTGATGTTCTAATATGACATTGCACTTTGTTAAATTTGTTTATCAATTAAAGTTTATTACTTTACAATTATTTGTCTATTATACTCAGTGAAAACAGTCACCTCCTGTCATACCCTACATATAACAACAGGTGTTTTTTATTAGTTGCTCTTTAAGTAAAGCAACTTTTTTTTTTTTTTAATTGTAAATGAAGTGGGCCCTAAATTCCCGGACAGGACTATGTAATTTACATAATATAGATAACTAATCTGGCATACTGTAGATAAACCACCATTTACAGTGGTGACACCATGCAAGCAATTTTCTGCATGACTTTCCCAATACATTTTCAAAGTTAAGTATAGTTTGCAACTTACCTCCCAAAAAATAATAATACTAAACCAGTAAAAGGACCTTAATTTAAAACATTTTGCAAGTACGACTCCATTCTAAAAATAAGCCATGAGAATAAAATTGCTGGAAGGAAAACACGAAAAGGCACATCACCAAAATGTCTTTATTTAAGACATCTGCAGACATCATGGAAATCTACTGTATTCCACTACTGTAATTATGTGCATGTGTAACAAAAGAAAATATATACCCTCAGTACATTCGCTTGGCTTAAGTAGAGCATGTAGTTTAACCCCTAAATGGTTTGACATTTTCTATCTTTGTGTGCAGACTTCATTTGCCAGGCACCAGGAAGAGATTAGAGTTCTCCTGCAATCGACCACAAAGGCTCCCAAGCTTTTAGAATGCAGCATATCTTGTTTTTCATCCAATAGTAAGGATTTCTTACAATTATAATAAATAACAGGAAAATCCTGAAGCATTCAGAGTAATAACAAACAAAAAACAAAGGGCCTGATTCAGAGCCGGACGCAATTAGCGCTTGCTCGTCCAGAAAATAGGGGTGGCTATTCAAATGAACCGTTCGCTGTTTGCGGTCTGTTCACGCCTCTAGGTCTGAACGAGCGTACAAAACTTGCGGTCGTTTTTTAGGAAACTACGCCCCCTGGCCGCTCGCATCCTACGTCATGTCCGCTATTTATTAGATTAATCGAGTACATCGAACAGGGTATGAACTGCTCGCTATTCTTGTGGTTGGTTTTTGCTACCACAATTTTGCGAGCAGTTCTGGCTATAAAATAACCCAGTGACGTGGTCAATGACGCTGCTGTTTTAAATATGCACACCCATAAAACGCCCGTTTTGACCTTTAAGCACGCCTGCGTTCGGATCTCCACTCCCCGTTTTCAAGCACCTTTCCCTGTTACCACCCACATACGCCTCTTTCTGTCACTCAAATTAGCAGGCATTCGCTATTTTGCGAGCACATGAATTTCGGCCGCACTGACTGGTTCGCGGATGCGTATAACGATCCGTACACATGCGCAGTTGGGCAAACATCGCTCAGAGCGAACGAGCTGCCGCTTACGAGTGGCTCTGAATCAGGCCCAAAGTATCAAAAGCTTTCATTCATTTACTAGCAGTGGAAAAATTATTTTCGTCACATAATGCGTGTGTCGCTTTACAATTAGTCTTTTAGAGGCTGCAATATCATTCAGTGTAGTGGAATTTCAAAATCTGTTGCATGTTAAATCGATAATGAAAACTCCAAAATTCTGACAGGAACACTAACACAGCACTGTTATGCAACCCACAGCCCACCGAGCCTTTCCCTGCGGCCATACATCCCACGTTATGGTCAGATTTTTTTTTTATAGACTAACACTTATTTACCTTGCATAACAGTGCCTGGTTATTACAGTGGCATACAAAGTCGAAATTCAGAATATCGACACCAAAATGTCAACATTGTCAGCTGATTTTAGTGTTAGGCTTAGGCCGGGTACACACTACAGCCATGGCCAAAAGTTTTGAGAATGACACAAGTATTAGTTTTCACAAAGTTTGCTGCTTCAGTGTGTTTAGACCTTTTTGTCAGAAGTTACTATGGTATACTGAAGTAAAATTACAGCATTTCATAAGTATCAAAGGCTTTTATTGACAATTACATTAAGTTTATGCAAAGAGTCAATGGGGGCGATTAAATTCAACACGACTTGAATAGCGCCGGGAGCGAGCTCCCGATGCTATTCAGTTCAGTGCGCTGTGTGGTCGGAGAAGGCCGGTTATCGCAGTCATCGCGCCTTAACAAGGGTGTTAAGGTGAGGTACCCGGTATTCTCTGACCAAAGTGTCGGGCGCACTGCTGTTAGCGCCGCGCTAAGTAGAAAAACAGCTGTGCACCCGGCACTTTGGACGGATTCTTCTTCGCATCCCCAAGGGGGTGCAAGAAGAAATTCTTAGCCCGCCCAAATAGCGCCGTGTATTGAATAGCTTCGGGAGTCCCTCCCGTCACTATTCAATAGCGCGTCAATTGAATTCCCCCCAATATTTGCAGTGTTGATCCTTCTTTTTCAAGACCTCTGCAATTCGCCCTGGCATGCTGTCAATCAAATTCTGGGCCACATACTGACTGATGACCGCCCATTCTTGCCTAATCAATGCTTGGAGTTCGTCAGAAGTTGTGGGTTTTTGTTTGTCCACCTGCCTCTTGAGGATTGACCACAAATTCTCAATGGGATTAAGATCTGGGGAGCTTCCTTGCCATGGACCCAAAATTTCAATGTTTTGTACCCTGTGCCACTTAGTTATCACTTTTGCCTTATGGCAAGGTGCTCTATCATGCTGGAAAAGGCATTGTTCGTCACCAAACTGTTCTTGGAGGATTTTTTGGCTGTGTTCCCAGGCAAAATTGTGAGTGATCCCACTCCCTTGGCTGAGAAGCAACCTCACACATGAATGGTCTCAGGATGCTTCACGGCCCAAAGGCTGCATCTTGTTTATGGCCCACAGGCCACAACTAGTCAAGGCTTACCAGCCCGCAAGGCTGCTTCACGGCCCAAAGGCTGCATCTTGGTCTACGGCTCACAGGCCACAACTTGTCAAGATTTACCAGTCCTCACAAGGCTGCTATACGGCCACAACTAGCCAAGTTATCCAGCCCTAAAGGCTGTTGCGGGACTAATTTGTGGAGGTACCTCTATACATATCAGCACCTTGCCATAAGGCAAAAGTGATAACTAAGTGGCTCAGGGAACAAAACATCGAAATTTTGGGTCCATGGCCAGGACACTCCCCAGACCTTAATCCCATTGAGAACTTGTGGTCAATCCTCAAGAGGCAGGTGGACAAACAAAAACCCACAAATTCTGACAAACTCCAAGCAGTCAACAATGGGCGGCAATCAATCAGTCAGTATGTGGCACAGAAGTTTATTGACAGCATGTAAGGACGAATTGCAGAGTTCTTGAAAAAAAAAAAAAAGGGTCAACACTGCAAATATTGACTCTCTGCATAAACTTAATGTAATTGTCGATAAAAGCCTTTGACACTTATGAAATGCTGTAATTTTACTTCAGTATACCATAGCAACATCTGACAAAAAGGTCTAAAAACACTGAAGCAGCAAACTTTGCAAAAAGCAATCCTTGTGGTCATTCACAAAACTTTTGGCCATGGCTGTACACGATATGTTGTCCGATCCCACAGATCGGGCAGACATATTGGGCACATGTCTAGTGTGTACCTGCTATGCGCGCGACCACGCCGCTCAACATCGGGGTCGTTCCCAGCTGCCGATGTCGGCACGGGCAATGGTGCCAGTGGACAAAATATATCGGGCGGGCAGTCAGTCATCGGATCGTGCAGTGTGTACAAACTACCCAATATATCGTTCAACAGCACCATCGGCCGTCGCATCGGGTGGCAGGTAAGTGTGGACCTGCCTTAAGGCTGTGGTTAGCAATAGGATTACATTCAAAGTGAATGTAATAATCACATTGTCGACATTCATAATGTCGAAATTCTGGCAAACTTGGCATTATATGAGTGTCTCTCGATGTCAACTTAATATAAAACACACCCAATACAGATATATGTCACGTTCTTGGGATAAATGTATTGTTTTGTTCTTTCAAAAAAAAAAAAAGCTTTACTACTGAGGTTAAGGCCTCTGGAGTGTATTGTTCATCTCAAACATACAGTACAGGCTGTGCAACACTGAATATTTTATTTTGGTTAAATTCCCTACAGTGTTCTTCTGATTGAAGGACATCGATAGCCTACAAATATTAAAGTACATTTTGTAAAGTGAACACATAACACAAAGAAAGCAGCATATCAATTCCAAAGGAACCGCCTCCTAAAGATTTGTGAAAAGATAGCACACAACGGGATGTAGTTGAAAATAAGAGCAATGGTAGACATACCATTAATAACTCTTTCTTCGAGGTCCATAGGGTCCACATGGATACCATGGGGCTAATGTGGATGGAGTGATCCAGGCACCAAACAAACAGTTAAGCTTTCAGCTCCCAGGATGCCTCAGGTCCTCCTCCACATATACCCCACCCCCGGCATTCAGTTCTGTAAACAAGCCCAAGGCAGGAGAAGGAAATAAGAGAAGGAAGGAAGAACAATCGTACAACAGAAACATTCTTAGAAAATGAGGGAATTCCGTGAACGAAAGAAAAATTACCCAATACAGCCAGGTGCGTCAGCGTGGGTGCCCTGTGGACCCTATGAAACTTGAAGAAAAAGAGTTATCAATGGTAATTCTACCATAACATTTATTTTCGTCTACATGGTCCATAGCGATCCACAGGGATGCCATGGGGATGTCCTAAAGCAGTTCCCCTAAGGGTGGGCATGCTCTTGCGCAGAAAGGAGAACTTGTCGCCCAAAGGAAGCTTCCCAAGAAGCAAAAGTATCTAAGACAAATGTGAATAGAAAACCACGTGGCTGCCTTGCACAATTGTTCAGCAGAGGAATCACGACTAAACGCCCACGATGACCTCAGAGTAGAATGTACTGTCGCCGTGTTTGGGACAGGGAGATCAGCCTATGTGTATTTTTCATGTTTTGTTGCCTCACAACCTGGAATTAAAATGGAATGTTTGAAGGTGTGCATCATTTCATTCCCAGAACAGGTCTACAACTGTGAAGTTGTGTTTTTTTTATATTGTGAATCAAACAACATTTAGGACAACATAACAGAAAACTTCAGTGTGCATAACTATTAACCCCCCTAAAGCCAGTACTTTGTCGAGCAACCTTTTGCGGCAATTATAGTTGCAAGTTGCTTTGGATAATATGAGCTTGCCACATCTTGCCCCTGGAATTTTTGCCCATTCCTCAAGGCAAAACTGCTCCAGATCCTTAATGTTTGATGGTTTCCACTTGTGAGCAGCAATCTTCAAGTCTGACCACAGATTCTCAATTGGATTGAGATCTGGGCTTTGACTAGGTCATTCCGACACACTTAAATGTTTCCCCTTAAACCACTCGAGTGGTGCTTTAGCAGTATGCTTCGGGTCATTGTCCTGCTGGAAGGTGAACCTCCGTCCCAGTCTCAAATCACAGGCAGACTGAAACAGGTTTTGCTCAAGAATATCCCTGTATTTAGCACGATCCATCTTTCCCGCGACTCAAATCAGTTTCCCAGTCCCTGCTGCTGAAAAACATCCCCACCACCATGTTTCATTGTGGGGATGGTGTTCTTGGGGTGATGGGATGTATTGGGTTTGCGCCAGACATAGCGTTTTCTTTGGTGGCCGAAAAGTTAAATTTTAGTCTCATCTGACCAGAGCACCTTCCTTCATACATTTGGGGAGTCGCCCACATGCCTTTTGGCAAACTCAAATCGTGTCTTCTTATTTTTATCACTAAGTAATGTTTTTTTTCTGCCCACTCTTCCATAAAGCCCAGCTCTATGGAGTCTATGGCTTATTGTGGTCACATGCACAGATACACCAGTCTCTGCTGTGGAACTCTGCCACTCCTTCAGGGTTACCTTTAGTCTCTGTGCTGCCTCTCTGATAAATGCCCTCCTTGCCTGGTCTGAGTTTTGGTGGGTCGCCCTCTCTTGGCAGGTTTGTTGTGGGACCATGTTCTTTCCATTTGTTGATGATGGATTTGATGGTGCGCCGGGGGATCATCAAAGATTTGGATATTTTTTTTTATAACCCAAACCAGAATTGTACTTCTCAACAACTTTGTCCCTGACTTGTTTGGAGAGCTCCTTGGTATTCATGGTGTGATGCCTCTCGCTTAGTGGTGTTGCAGCCTCTGGGGCCTTTCAGAAAAGGTGTGTTTATACTGACAGATCATGTGACACTTCGATTTCACACAGGTGGACTTCATTTCACTAATTATGTGACTTCTGAAGGTAATTGGTAGCACCAGAATTTTTGAGGGGCTTCATAGCAAAAGGGTTGATTACATATGCACATGCTAATTTTCAGTATTTTATTTATAAAGATTCTTTTTTTATATAAATTTCTCTAATTTCACTTCACCAAATTAGACTATTTTGTGCAGATCCATCACATAAAATACAGATAAAAAAATAAAATAAATTAATTACAGGTTGTAATGTAACAAAAAAAGGTCACAAGCCAAGGGGGGGGCGAATACTTTTGCAAGGCACTGTAGTCATACGTAACCATCGAGCTATGTCTGCTTGTTAGCTGGTTATCCTCATTTGTGAAAACCATATAGCATCTGATTTTCTAACAGAGTTTGTATGCTCCACATAGAGAAGGAGAGCACGAACCCACATCCAGGGAGGCTTCACCTACAGTAAGGTCTGAAGACTGAAAAGCTGGAACCACAACTTCTTCTTTCACATGAAAATGGGACACTACCTTAGGAAGGTAACCCTCTCTTGCACGGAGAACAGCTCTATCTTGGTGAAAAATCTTGGTGAGAGTCACAAGAGAGCGCTGCCAAATCAGAGACTCTGCGTGCAGAAGAGATAGCGAAGAGAAAAAAAAAAAGTGTCTTCACTGTCAACCATTTCAAATCTAGTCCAGAGGTTCAAATGGGGGAGCATGTAGCCCTTTGAGAAACAAAGACAAATCCCATGGTGCTACTGCTAGGACAAAAGGAGGCTGAATTCAGAGACTCCCCTGAAAGAAAACTCTAACATCCAGTAAAGAAGCAATCCTTCTCAGGAACCAGACTGACATCGCAGAAACCTGCACTCTCAAGGTGGACAGGCGGAGAATAAGGTTTAATCCATGCTGTAGAAAAGCCAGTACCCAGAAAACACTAAACACCTTAGGGTCATATTTTCTGTGGGAACACCACTGACCAAAAGAATGCCAAACTCTGTAATAGATGCGGGCAGAGAAAGGCTTTCATGCCCTAAGCATCGTTTGAATCACAGAGCTGGAGAAACCTTTGGCTCTTAAGATGGAAAATTCAAGAGCCATGTCATCAAAGACAGGCGAGGTAAGTTCGGATGCAGGCAGAGACCCTGCGCTAAAATATCCTGCCACAGAGGAAGAGGATACGGACCTTCTATGGATAGATTCCGTATGCCGGTGAACCAATGACGTCTGGGCCAAGCAAGAGCCACTAGTATTACTGTTCCGCCTTCCTACTTGAATTTTGTGAGAACCCTTGGGAGGAGGGAAATCGGAGGAAAGAGGTACACCAACTTGAAGTCCCATCCTACTGCTAGTGCATCCATGAAAGCTGCTGAGGGATCTCTGGTCCTGAAACCGTACATGAGGACCTTGTGGTTGTGACGTGAAGCTATGAGGTCTATGTCTGGTAGGCCTCATTTGTTCACCAGGAGTTGAAAAACCCCCCGAGTGGAGAGACCACTCTCCGGTGTGTATGTCCCGACAACTGAGGAAGTCAGCTTCCCAATTGAAGACTCCCGGGATGAATATTGCCGAGATCGCCGGAAGATGACGTTCTGCCCAAATCAGAATGTTTGTCACTTATCTCATGGCTGCATGACTTCGAGTGCCTCCCTGATGACTGAGATAGGCTACTGTGGTTATCGTTGTCGGACATGGATCTGGACCGGCCTGCCCCGGAGCAGGTCCTGTGCCACCATGAGTGCTTTGTATACTGCTTGAAGCTCCAGAATGTTTATGGGCAGAGGACTTTCCTGATTTGTCAGTCTGCTCTGAAAGGTGTGATGACATGTCACTGCCCCCCATCCGCGAAGACTGGCGTCCATGGTGAGAAGCACCCAATTTGGAACCCAAAATGGGCGACCTCTGTCCAGATGATCCTTTTGTAGCCACCACCAGAAATACGAACTTCTGGAGTGAGAAGGATCCTCTAGGATCTTATCAGATGGTACTGTCCAGTCCACCTGGAGAGAATCAATTTTTGCAGAGGCCTGGAATAGAACTGGGCATACCCCACTATGTCGAAGATGGATACCATTGACTCCAGGACCTGCATCGCTGATAGAATGGATATCCTTCGCTTGCGTAGCAATTTGCTTACTCGCAATGATAGGGCCGCAATGTTGTCCTCTGGCATGTGCCTGAGAGTACAGAAGTGCTCCCAGATGTACCATCTGCTGTGTTGGAGAAAGAGAGGGTTTGTTCCAATTGATGATTCAGCCATGCTTCTGTAGACGGGCAATGGTCAGTTGGAGAAAAAAGCTGGATATTGTTCCAATATCAGAAGGTCATCCAGATATGGTAGTATTCGATTCCCTGACGCCTGAGGTAGGCAGTCATAACCGCCATTATTTTGGTAAAGACAAGAGGGGCAGTTGCTAGACCAAAGGGTAGTGCCTGAAATTGGTAATGTTACAGGACAGCAAACTGTAGAAATTGTTGGTGGGATGGCGTAATAGGCAGATACGCATCCTGAATGTCCAGGGAAACCATAAAATCCTCAGGCTCCATTGCCAAAATAATTGATCAAAGAGTTTCCATACAGAACTTGGGTAAACTGATAAACTTGTTGAGGGTTTTTAGATTTAGAATAGGGTGATTAGACCCATTCTGGTTCTGAACCAAAAATAGATTGGAATAACAACCCCTTCCTTGCTGAAACACAGGAACCGGGATTATCACCCCTGCCTGCAACAGGGAGTTAATGGCCTCTGAAGGGCCAAGGCCTAGATCGCATCTGATGGGGGATTTGTGCAAAATAAAACTTCTGGGGAGGATGCCTCCGGAAAGTGAGGGCATACCCCCTGAGAAACCACTTCTCGGACCCAGGCGTCTGTTGTTTGATGCCAGTAATCAGCAAATTGAAGAAGTCGGCCTCCCACCCCAGGATCCCTCAAGAGAAGGCCTGCCCCATCAGACAGAAGGTTGCCATCCGGCTTAGAAGCTGGACGTCTGGCCGGCCCAGACCTCTCAGTTTGTTGCTTGGTTGTCCTGCGAAAAGTAGACGGCCTGGAGGAAGACTGTTCTTTTACTCGTCCCGGAGGACGAAAGGGCCGAAGAGAAAACTGCCTAGACTTTAATGTAGCTGTTGATGGCAGACCTGCAGATTTTGAAGCTGCCACAGTAGCTATTTTATCTAATTCTGCTCCAAACAGTATATTCCCAAAGAAAGGTAAGGATTCCAGAGCCATCTTTGACCCTGTATCTGCTCTATGAGCCACTACTGAGGCTGCCAATGCTTTAGAAGCTAGGAGTCCAGCATCTATTGCAAACTCCTATCCAAATAGGAGGCTGCTTCCCGTATGTGGGTGATATATGTCAGCTGTTCTCTGGTAGCATCTGGAAGAGAATCTTCCAATGCCCCCATCCATTCTACAACAGCCTTGGCTACCCAAGCCCCAGCCATAACTGGTCGAGTAACAGCTCCAGATGATGAAAATACCATTTTAAGTATTGTTTAAATTTTTCTATCTGTAGGATCTTTCAGAGAAGGTGCTGACGGAATAGGCAACGTAGCATTCCTGACTAAGTGTGTCACATGAGCATCCATAGTAGGAGGAATTTCCCACTTTGTACATTCAAAAGCTGGGAAAGGATACAACGATACTAAACTTTTCGTAACATAAAACAGTTTAACTGGGTTACTCCATGCCTCTTCCATAAGTTCAGTGAGCTGCTCAGATTTAGGAAACTCAGTTTTTACCACCTTCTGGTGTTTAATCACTGGAGCCTTCTTTCTAGGAGCCAGTTTATCATACTGTTTATTTAGGATTGATTTAACCGCCCTCACCAAAGAAGGAACATTCACTGTAGAAGGATGGTCCTCCTTTCCCGAGCTAGACCCTGTAGAAGAACTCTGTGCATCATCCAATTCCGATGATGCCTCTGAATCTACATGCATAACAGACTGATAAAAAGATAACTTCCACTTAGGTGCCTTAGTGACTACTGGTCTGCTAGCAACAGCCGACTGAGCCATGCTCTGACTTGAGTGGGCATAAACATTCATCCAGGAAGGATGTATAGGAGGGACAAACATAGCATGCTATGGGTATCACATACAAGGAGGCAGTGTGGGAGTAGCCATACAATTCACAAACTGCTTCATTACCTGAGCCAAGGAGGACACCCAAGATGGCTCCTGTACAGGGGCTGGTAAACTTGAATGGCGAAGTGGTTCTTTATAACAGACCATCCTGTATAAAGTTCTGAGAGGACAAAACAGCCAAACAGGATTTACATGAAAACAGCACAGGGGCCTCCACCTACTGTTTCCCTTTACTTTTTGACATACAGTATTCAATATCAGTGTTCTCCCCAGAAAATGTTGCCAGCCGGGTGGCATCAACTAGCAGCCGGTGGGGGCCTTCGTGCAAAAAAAGGCATAGCTTCACATTGAGGGGGCGTGGCAACACAAGAGTACCAATTCACATTATGCCCACACTTTATGGCCCCATTATTGCCCATTATGTACACATTATGCCCACACAGAATAAACCCTTATTGCACACTCTGCCCATACAATTTGGCCCCTTATTGCACACTATACCAACACAGTATGGCCCCTTATTGCCCTTTGCAGCATTTACATGCCCCACACAGATGTGATCACACTTAACAATAAAGCACAGAAATGCTGAGTGGTGTCTAAACAGGTTATGCCACCTGTAGCTGACCAGGGTGCACCATGTCTGCAAGCTTCTGGCCTGGGTGTAGGGAGGGGGCAAGGTTAGATAGCTGGGGCAGTACTGGGGGCATGGAGGTTAGGGATAGGCAGTGCTGGGTGTAGGGAGGGGTCAAGGGTAGATAGCTGGAACAGTACTGGGGGCAAGGAGGATGTTAGGGACAGGCCGTACTGGGGATAAGGAGGCGGGTGCACACAGCAGTCAGGATAAATGGGAAATGCACAAAGCTACAAGTTGGGGATAGTGAAGGAGTTGCACAGAATTGGGGGGGGCGCGCACAGCTGGCCAGTAATACCAGGGGAAGGGGCTACACAGCCGGGGAGTGGTGGCACAAAGCCAGCCAGTAACACCACGGACAGGGGTCCTCACCTTTCAAGGCGCTCCTCTCCATCAGCACCTGAGCAGCAGTGGCACCAACTTCCGGATGTGTTGCTACAGCACCAACAGGTCTGCAATGTTCCGTACCGCAGCCGACACCTCCCCCGCCCGGGTCAGACATCCCCACTGAGGCACAGTGAATGGAGAGTGGCTGCGGCGGGAGCAGAGTGTGAGGGGAAGGAACCAGAGCGAGCAGAGAGTACAGGGGGCACAGGAAGAGTGACTGAGTCTGTCTGAGACTCTGAATGAGCGAGGAGGGAGGAGGAGGAGCTGTAAGCAACAGAAGGATTCTGTGAGCTGTAGTGAGGAGAATCTGCCGGCGGTGATTGGATGCTGAGGCGCAGCAATATAATTTTGCCGGGCCGACCACCCTTTAAATAAAGCGTGGGGAGAAGACTGAATATTAAAAAGGTAACAAATGGGGGCGTGGCCTGACTGCAGACGCGAGTGGACACAATCCCTGTGGGCTCCTGCTGAATCCCCTACAAAAGGGGTTAATGAGACCCTCTCCTGGACCCCAAAGGTCTGAAGCGCTTTGCGGGGCCTCTCGGGAGTCTGCTGGGACACCTGCGGCTGTGTCAGAAGTCCGGGGAAAGTGTCAGCCGACCACCGGCGCATAGCGACGCACTGAGGCCTGTCAGACCTGTGAAGCCGGGGACTGGATTTGGAGTGGGACCCGCCGGAGCGCCCCGCGGTAACGCGCAACTCGCGCCTTAAGGTAGCCTCTTTCTCCTGCCCCGCATTATCCGGAGATCTCTTTGAGGGACTGCTGGTGCTCACCTTACCCTCTAGAAGGAGGATTAACAGGCCCCAGGAGTCGGCTGTATTTGTAGCTGGGCGTCCTGCACTCAGCCTGCATCTGTCATCTGCGCTGTCCTGCTGGTGTGAGTAGGTGGCTTAGGCTGCCTGATATAAACTGGCTTGAGATTGCTCCCCTCCTGCCTTTCCCCCAGTCCTGACATCCAAGAGTCAGGGGCAGATTTTCCCCAGCACAGCCAGGCCTGAAATGAGATCTCTATAAAGGTCCGGTGGCCATTTTGGAAAGTATTCAGGCTGACTCTTCTGCTTAAGCACAGCCAATTTTATTTTATTTGAGCAAATCTATCAGTAATTACTCTGCAAGTATATTCTGAACTCAGTGAGATGTAGTCGCTACTTCACTTTAACACATGTTCAATACCGCCTATAGTAAGACCTGAGATCAGTTCAGCATATTGAAGTCATTACATGTTGGTGTGTCTGTGCTAGGGATGTGCAGGCTCGGATAGGTTCGAGTTTGCACGTGGAGTTCGGATTTTTCCCTCCAAAAAAACGGAACTCACAACGAGGCAAAACGTCATCTTACATGGACGAACATCATCATTCCTGGTCTTTTGTCCAGGAATGATGATGTTCGTCCATGCAAGATGACGTTTTGCCTCGTTCTGAGTTCCGTTTTTTTGGAGGGAAAAATCCGAACTCCACGTGCAAACTCGAACCTATCCGAGCCTGCACATCCCTAGTCTGTGCTAATTCATATTTCTATTCTGCAACAATCTTAATATCATACATGGCGCCTAAGAAGCCGAGAGTCGAGAAACCTGTCTCTCAAATTTCTTTCTTCAAAGCCTCATCTCAATCTCCTAAATCAAAGGCTGTTGATGAGTCTGCAGCACGAAAGGGGTCCGCTATATCTCAACCTGCACAAAGCGAAGGGGCGACACCTCCGGGCCCCTCTCAGGATACTTCAGAGGATGGAGAAGTTCTTACAGTGGGTACAATGAAAAAACTCCTCTCACAATTTAAAAATGAAGTTGCAGCTGAATTTCGGGCTACTCTTCAGTCTTGTCAACACTCCATAGATGATCTTGGAGGTCGTACGGATGATTTGGAGACGAAAATGGGTGAAGTGGTGGGGTCACATAACGATCTCATCACAATGCATGAAGCAATGCAGAATGAAATAGCATCACTCAAAGATAAAGTGTGTGACTTGGAGGACCGTTCACGCCGAAATAATCTAAAGCTACGAGGCGTTCCTGAGAATATATCCAATAGCAGCCTCCACGATTACACAATGTCTCTGTTTCAAAAGCTTCTTCCTTCTGCGAAATCTACTGATCTTTTGATCGACCGTATTCATAGGCTCCCCAAAGCCAAAAGGGCACCAGAGAACGCATCAAGAGATGTCCTCATGTGTATGCACTTCTTCCATATTAAAGAGGCTCTGTTGAAAGCTTCTCGTCCATCGGAGGAAACGGCCGCTGTTATGGGCCAGTTGCAATTATATGGAGATCTATCGCAGGCTACTCTACTAAAGAGACGTTCACTTCAACCTATCACTTCTGCCCTTCGAAAAGCTGATATTCTTTACAGATGGGGCTTTCCTACTAAACTCCTCATCTCACGCAATGGCTCCTTGACCACCATTTCCTCTATTGAAGAGGGTGAGAAATTTCTTTCAGAGATGAAGGTAGAAGTGTCCTCTTCTAGATGCTCTCCTCTTTGCCATATTCAGAAGGACTGGTCGACTGCTGAATCGTAATGATTTCGAATAACTTTGTTTTTTGTTTTTTCCCCATGCCTATATGGTAGAGTTGATTAGTCTCAAGAACCGTAAGACTGTAATATTGAGTTAGATTCTTTGTTATTATGTTGGTCATAGTGTCTAAATGGGTTCCTTTGTAGGCTGGGGAGAAATTCAAGTTATCTTATCTCAGGTCTAGAAGTTCCGCTGATCTAGGTTATAGTTATGACCTTGTATTCCTAATGTTGTTTAAGGTGGTGTATGACATGTGTTTAATTTCCCATGTACCCCAATCGTGTTGCCATGGTTAGGCAACCGTCTCTGACCTCAAGTGAGGGCATTTCAGTTAGTTTATCTTTTTGTTGTTATTTAATTTTTATCATTGTGTTTTTATTTTTCTGTTTTTTATTTATTCATTTATTTTTTCTTCCCCCTTTTGTTTTTTTATTATTTGATTGTAGTAGGCCAAGATGTACTGATTCAAATTGTCGCTATACACAGCTCAGGGGTTACAAATTCCCACTGGTTTTCAACTATCTCATAATACTTTATTATGGTTAATCTGATATCAATTAATGCCAAAGGGCTTAATTCACCGCATAAGAGAAGGCTCGCTTTAAATCATTTCCATAAATTAAAGGCTCAAATTGTAGCAGTTCAGGAGACACATTTTTGCGTCTCCTCTCCACCAGCGTTTAATAATGATAGATTTCCCCTTTGCTATATGGCTAGCGGTCCATCTAAGAAAGCTGGAGTAGCAATCCTTATCTCAAAACATTGTTCATTTGTACTGAACAAACAATATTCTGACCCGGGAGGGAGATATTTAGTGCTGGTGGGTCAATTAGAGGGTAAGGAGGTTACCATAGCGTCCCTATATGCCCCCAATACACGTCAATTGAATTTTTGTAGGAAATTTTGTGCTTTTCTCCAGAAATACAGTAAAGGTGCCATTATTATTATGGGAGACTTTAACCTTGTGCCCGACCCCTTGTTAGATAGGTCCAGTAAAAGTTTGCCCAGGAATCGGCAGTCTACCGAGTGTTCTAGAGGATTCCGACAGCTCCTTGCAGAGTATGAGCTATATGACATTTGGAGAATTAAACATCCAGCAGATAGAGATTTCTCATTTTTCTCACATGTTCATGGCTCGTACTCAAGAATAGACTTAGTACTAGCTGATAAATTTACGCTATCTTCTATTAAAAAAATAGATATTATGCCTATGGCATGGTCTGATCATTCCCCTATTTTCTTTTCATGGGACATTGCACATAGACAACATATCCCTGGCCCGTGGAGATTAGGTAAACATATGTTTGCTCAGCCAGAGGCTCAACAACATATTCAGAAGTCCTTATCGGAATACTTAATCAATAACAAACCAGATGAGACCTCTGTCTTTAATTTTTGGTGCACCTTGAAGGCTGTTGTTCGGGGCTCTGCAATACAAATTGCCGCCAAGTTTAAACGAGAATATAGATTAAAATGGGCAAACTTAGAAGAGGTTGTTAACTCACTAGAAACAGCTCATAAAGCGGACCCAGCAAATAAAACCATATATAAAGAGTTAGCTGGGGCACGCAAGCAACTTAATGTCTTTTTACTACAGGAGGTGCATAGGAACCTTGCCCGTTTGAATCAGAAGTTTTATGTATTTGGAAACCGTGCATCGAGATTACTTGCCCGTAAGTTAAGAGGAAAGCGGGCTAGAGAAAAGATATATTCGATTAATAAATCGAAAGGGGGTAGGGTGATCGATCCGTTTAAAATAGCAAACTCCTTTGCTGAGTATTATGCTAAATTATATAATCTACGGGAGGATCCTTTAACTCCTCAACCAAGCTTAGAGGGAATTAAAGAGTTCCTCAGGGATGTAGATCTCCCTGTCCTAGACTCGGCCACATGTGAAACTCTTAATGCTCCGTGGACCATAGAAGAGGTTGAGAAAGCTATAGATCTCATGCCCTTAGATAAAGCCCCTGGTCCTGATGGATATCCCTCTAATTTTTATAAGGTTTACAAGGCGGATTTGGCGCCGGTACTTTTACTAGTGTTTAATGAAGCTACCAAGTCAGGAATATTTCCCAAAGAAATGCTAGAAGCCCAGATTATAGCCATTCATAAACCAGGCAAACCCACCACTGAGGTTCAGAATTATAGGCCCATTGCTCTACTAAATGCTGATATTAAGCTCTTCGCCAAATTAATAGCTTTAAGACTCAACCCACTGCTACCATCTTTAATTAATGCAGACCAGGTGGGTTTTGTTATGGGTCGCCAATCACCTGATAACACTAGACGAGCCTTTAATATTATAGAACATTGTGAGAAGGCTCAAAAACAACTACTACTCTTATCATTAGACGCGGAAAAGGCCTTCGACAGACTACACTGGGGCTACCTCCGGGAGGTTTTTACGAAATTTGGGTTTCAGGGATTAATTGTAGATTCCATTCTGGCATTGTACACGGTCCCCTCAGCTAGGGTATATGTAAACGGTTGCCTTTCCTCTAATTTTAACATCTCTAATGGCACCCGTCAGGGGTGTCCTCTCTCCCCATTAATTTTCGCGCTAGCAATTGAGCCTCTGGCTGAAAAAATCAGAGGGTCACATGAAATTCAGGGCCCTAAGCTGGGGAATACTAGCCACAAAATTTGTCTATTTGCGGATGATGTTTTGATTAGTCTGTATAATCCCCGAGACTCCCTCCCTGCTCTACACCATCTGCTGGATGCTTATTCAAGGGTCTCATTATATAAGCTTAATTCTAATAAATCCGAAGCCCTCCCAATAAATATCCCCACGGACACATTAGAATTTTTAAAATCATCCTTTAACTATTCATGGGTATCATGTTCCCTGAAATATTTAGGAGTGCGCCTGACTAGAACCAAAGATATAATTGAATGCAATTATGCCCCTCTACTGGCCAATTTTGAAGTGGCCTTGAAAGACTGGATGCTACATGAAGTATCCTGGCTGGGCAGAATAGCTGCCTTTAAAATGGTGCTACTGCCAAAACTGCTGTATCTGTTTCGTACTATTCCCAGAGTTCTTCCCAAACCTATGTGCAATAAATTTAACAAAGCCATAGGCCGATACATCTGGAAAGGGGGTAGGCCGAAAATAGCAAGAGCAACTCTCTCTTTACCTAAACTTGAAGGAGGAGTTGCATTCCCAGATATAGAGAAATACCAGTATGCTTGTTTGATAAATCAGGCGAGAGATTGGTTTATGGAGGATAACATTAAACCTTGGGTTGCGTGGGAATCGGAGGCCGTTAAACCCCTAGCTCTCCCAGATTTGTTATGGCTTCCGGTCGCCGCAGAGCCCCCAAGTTCCAGGCACTCTGGTTCAGTTGGTGCCACAATACAGGCATGGAATAGATTCGTTATTAAGCGTGAAGATGTTTCCTTACCGACAACTGCTCTCTCATTATCTTGTATAGCTAGACTAATTGGAAACCTACAGGTGGAGTCTTGGAATGCTGCAGGAATTAATTCATTGGGGGATATGATGTCGGGTGGAAAAGTTATCTCCTTTTCTGAGCTTCAGAGTAAGTTCAGTCTCCCGAAACAGGATTTTTTTAAATACTTGCAGATGCGGCATTGGGTTCAGAGCCTACCCTCCCTCAATCTCCAACACAGTTCCTTACCTGGGTATATACTAAAACAATTCCAGTCCTCTACTCAAAAAGGTGGCATTACATGGTGGTATCAACAGCTAATAACGGAGAATAGACCAAACAAATTCACATCATTACAAAAATGGGAGAAGGATTGGTCAAGAACATTGGAAAAGGAAGATTGGGAAATGGTTTTTCGAACCTGCTATAAGATGTCCCGTTGTATGAATCACTCAGAAATGTTCTTAAAATTGCTCCATAGATCATATTTCACCCCTGAGAAACAACATAAGATTTGGCCATCCATTTCTAAATTTTGCTGGAGAAAGTGTGGAGAAGTGGGCAGTATCTTCCATGTATTTTGGTCATGCCCTCTACTGAGACCTATTTGGGTCGAAGTGTTCACCTTGATTGGGGACATTGCGGGAGTGGGGATACCACTGGACCCGGTTATTGCTCTGTTTCATTTTTTCCCGGGGAACTTATCAAAGGGAGATAGATATATATTGGGGCACATTCTGATTTCTGCAAAAGCTGCTATTGCTCAATTGTGGAGAACAGACTGTGTGCCCAGCTTAGGTCATATAATAAATAAAGTAAATTGCCATTGTGATTTTGAGACAGCGGACAGTAACTATTCTACTGCGGTCTCTTCGCCCCATATGCTGTGGTTTAAATGGAAAGAATATAGGGATAGTCTGGGAGGAAATCCCTTGAGACCTGGCCCAACTGATATTGGAATACTACATTCTCCTTCTCCTTCCAATTATATTGTCTCTTGAGTTCCAAAAGTGTATTGTTTTGTCGATATAGAACTGGGTTATACAATACCGTTTTGAAAATGTGATATTTGTATGTATTTTCTGAGTGTGTAGTATCAAAAATTTAGCCATTTACTCTTTTTCTTTTGTCCCCCTCCTTTTATTTTATTGTGTTTTTAAATATTATTTTATTTTATTTTTTTGTATATGTTATTGTTGAGATTATTATAATATTTCAATTTATTTACGGTATCTAATAAAAATATAATTGGTAAAAAAAAAAAGGTAACAAATGCAATGCAATGTGAGAGCCTTCACAAATACTAGTAAATGTGAAGTACACAGAGAAAAAACCCCACCCACCTGTACCAGAGGGATGAGGAGAAAAAAAAGTGTTCGTTATAACGGACAGTCAGAAATAAAATAAAATCTTGGGACTGCCCGAGTCCCGTTACAAAGGAGCGTCTGAATCCTGCTGCACCAAATAAACAACTGAATGCCTGGAGGCGGGGTCTATGTGGAGGAGGACCTGAGGCACCCTGAAGAAGAAATACAGACAGCCGAGAAGCAGTCTGTAGAAATCCCAACTGGGGACTAAAGATAGGCTTCGAAATCCCAATGCCCGTCTAGATCCAGACAGCTTCCCGAACAAAGGTAAGCTGGCCAGTCTTAGCTCTAAGCCACAAGGGGTGGAGGTGGGGGTTGGGAGGTTTGGCTTTAGCCACCTCCTGCGGGACTTAGGGTTAGACACCCCCCGGGGAGGGCTAGGCACCCCAGGGGGAGGTTAAGCACCCTCCGGGGAGTGTTAGGTTTAGGGTATGGTGAGGGGGGAAGGTTAGGTGGGGATTAATATACTTAAGTATACCTGTCGGGATCTCTCATGATCGGGCTTCCGGCATCCGTATTTCACCCGGCAGCTGTTCAGCCACCGGGATATCATACCCAACCCGAATGCAACCTTATGAATACTGGTTCAGCTCGCAAAATGGCTGCCTATATCCTACCAAAGTGACAAGTAAACTGTCATGACTGGAAGGATAGTTTTTATGGTGTATATGCTTGAGTAGAAAAAAAAAAAACACATTTCTATTTGCTAGTTTACAGAAGAAAATGTTGAGTGTTCCCCATTAAACAGATAAATATATATTTTGCGTTTTATGGACCTTTACACAATGAATGCATCCCCACATACTTATACAGATTCGTGAAAAGTAAATAAATACCATGTAGGTTTATAGGTTCCCCCAGACAGCCAAACCAACATTTGAGAGTAGCAGAATTATTTTTCTAAAGGGACAGGCACCGGTGGTAAATTTTAAGGCTACCTGGTATAAGTGCAAAGCACCTCTGTGTTGTTTTAGAAGTATCGCAAAGGTTTCAGAAAAATGACATCACAAGAAGTCATGGCATCACATTTATGAATAACTCATGAATTTCTCTCTGAACATCTAAACGCGGACCCATCTGCTGTAAAATCCTGACGGTATGACACATACAAGAATTTACAAACAATCTCAAAAGAAAAATAGTAAATTGAAAGCACTTCAATCAGTTAAGTTGTCCAACATTAACAAATCCCATTCATCACTACGGCACAAGTGACCACAACAACACTAAAGCCAATGAATGACAGCCTTCAGCAACGGGTACATTGTAATACCTTGTTCCCAAGATTACAGTCGTGAATAGCTAAACCGATCAAGGATGACTCCTTATAAAAGGAGAAACAGAAAATACTCAATATTCTCTTAGAATGATTTCATTTTCTAACATAATTCTGAAATATCAAATTATGAAAACACAACTATAAAATTAACCATTTTAAAAGTGGAAAGCAATCGGGACCATTAACAATGGAACATAGGGTCTGATTCAAAGATGTACGCTAATGCCGTCGCTGCTGCAAATGTGTATGC
The DNA here is from genome assembly GCA_031769625.1 of Taudactylus pleione. Taxonomy (NCBI): domain Eukaryota; kingdom Metazoa; phylum Chordata; class Amphibia; order Anura; family Myobatrachidae; genus Taudactylus; species Taudactylus pleione. The sequence continues at coordinate 13,202,628 of JAUIMM010000005.1, read as the reverse complement.
AGCTGCTATGCAAAAACATACAAATGTTACAGACACTGGGATATGTATTGAGACGCGCACCTGCAAACCCAAGCATCTGCATAAAATGTTGCAGCATCTGCATCCAAAAATGCAGCATCGGTCACAGATCATTCGATTGTTGCAGTCCTGAGTAAACCTACGGTCCTGCAGAAGAACCATGGGAACGGAGATGCCAGAGCTATATTTCTTGCATACGGGATCACAGTGGCAGGCTCACACTCCCCTGAAACATTGGCGACATGCCACTCCCCAAACGTTCCCTAACTGTCAGTCACACTGCAAGCAAATAGTCTCTGGAAGAGACTATGGTACTGTACCTTGACGCATGCGCAGTGCGACTTACATGTATGCGTAGGTGTAAGCAAATCACATTAAAATGGAGAACACTTGACAAGACCGTATATTGCTCTGTCAATCCATAATGAATGATCATAAATATTCACTTTAGGAAATGTAAGAAGTACTTTTAACAAACAGTCAAGCTAATACTGCATTTATGGTCACCAATGTATATTATCCATGTCCTTGTCTTGCATTGTATTGCACTGTACTATAAGTCACTTGTAATGTTTTTGTTTATGTACTTTGTAAGGCACTGCGGAACACTTGTGGTGCCATATAAATAAACAACAACAATAATAATAATAAATAATTATAAAGCGCTTAGCAAAGCAAAAAAAAAAACTTGGTAACTACATTGTCACAGATTAATTTAGCATAGTGCTGGGCTGACAACTTTTAGTAAATCCTACACTACAACTTTACTTTAGCATAAAGGAGATCTGTAATATGTTTTAACAGAAACAGATTGGCATTTATAAAGTGGTATTTAGCCCCTAGCAATAATTCTTTAGAGACACAGGCTTCACAGCAACTAGAAAAACTTGTGTGCATTACAATATGCTGACAACAACATTATTTCTGAATAAATGATAACTTATGAAATATAGGAGGCCTAGGTCATTGCACAATGAGAAATCTCAACATAACTATAGAGACAACACAGACTATATAATATAACATACACTTCATGTATCTATTTTCCCACAGCTAGATCGACATGCAAACACAAAAGGATGTTTTCAGTTTCATCTGTATTTGGAGAAGAAAAAAAAAAAAAAAAGGATTTAGCTGATACTATTTTTAGTCGCTTTCCATGACTTTACCATTTACTTCCTTAAATAGAAGTCTGGATGTTTATCTGCAACTAGCTGAAATCCAAGGGGTTCATAGGGAGAAAAAAAAAAAAATCAAAGCACAACACAAAGCCAAGTAGTACTAATCACAACACAGCGGGGTCGCAGTTCTTATAAAGCTAAAAGAAGATGCTGGATATTTTACTTCCAGTTTTGTATCGAAGGTTTTCTCAACATGTTTGGCACTGACTTCATGATAAATACACTCCTCCACAGAGATTTCCCAAAACCTAACATCTGCTAAAATAAAACTAATTTTAGAACAGCTATTAAAAGTAAACTTGTTACCTACATATATTGGAGAAAGAACTCTTGTGGCTATATCAGAGGATTGGGTCAGCCTACAAAAATTGGGGCTCCCATTCTGGGTAGCAGCTCACTTTAAAGGTTAGCAACGCATTAATTCAGTACTGGAAATGGTAATAGTGAGTATAACTGTAAGGAACAGCATTTTGAATGGGATGTGATTATGATGCCGGTGGACGGGATGCCAGACGTCGGTATATGACGCCGAAATCCCGACACACGTCAGGAAGCAGACGCAGTGATCCAGAGGGTTCAAGATACAAGTGTTAGTCCAGGGATGGGGGGGGGGGAGGGGGGGTTAGGATTAGGCTGCTGGGAGAGGGGTTTAGGGTTAGGCACCACCGGGGGGGAGGTTAGGGTTAGGCACCATCCCGGGAGGATTAGGTTTAAAGTGCGGGAAGGGAAAGGGAGATTAGGGTTAGGCACCACAGGGGGGTTAGGCTTAGGCACCGCCGAAGGAGGGTTAGGGGGAAGGGGGAGAGAGAGGTGGAGGGTTAGAGTACTTACCGGCCTCTGTCGGGATTTTGAAGATCGGGATGCCGCTGACGGTCTTCTGACTGCCGGCATCCCGTCCAGCAGAATACCATACAGATTCCTTTTGAACCTGGTAGAAGTGGTCATGCTGTAGGATCACATTCTCTTTAGGTAGCATTTCCCATCATACTTTCCTTATTACCTTGTAATTCCCTCCAGATTAAGCACATGGTAACGATGGTGGGTGGAAAACATCAATTCATTTTTAAAGTAACTGAAAAAGACACCCGTTTCCAGCATGGCTTCAGAGAGCTCTATATAACTTTGCAAGAATGGACTTTGTGCTCAATCAAACATAGAAGCTGGGGAGATGGGTTCAAAACAAGATTGGGGGGGGGGGAAAAAAAAAACTTTTTTTTCTCCCCCCCAACCCTGGTTGAAAAGCATTAAAACATGGTTGATAAAGGTTTCTAATTAATAGCAATGTTTCACAGTACGAATATAATATGCAGGATTCCAATTTTCTTTCATTAAAACATTAATGCAAAAACAAACTTGTTTAGACATAAAAAAAAAAAAAAAAACACGATATAACCAAAAATAAAAACAATTTTTTTTTTGCTTTTTTCCCAACCCTGGTTCAAACTAACCATCGACTTAGTCAAGAGCTTTCACGTGGAACGTTGTTAGCAATACAACCTACTGTACCGGTAGGGAGTGTAAAGGCGGGTATCCACTCCCTGACAGTGAAAAGACTGAACGATAACGATATCGTTCAGTGCAGGCACCCTCCGTCATCCCCGAACATGGCCAACCTGACTATATCGTCATGTTGACCAGCATGTTCGGGCGATGTGCGATATAGTTAACGATCAGCGTGAATGCGCATTGCTGGTCGTTAACAATATTTCAGTGCACGATTCATTGACGACTGAACGATAACGATGTAGTTATCGTTCAGTCATCCATTAATATCGCCTAGTGGATACCCCCTTTAAACACATGAGAAATAGGTGGTGTTGGTCTCTAAAATTTTAACCACAGTGTTAACATTTAAGAATGCAACGGTGGGAAAGAGCATTAGTTGGCGGATAAAAAGTACATCAGCTGCATATACAGTTGGCGAGAACAAGAACTTAAGCAAATTCTATGCTAATGATATGTACACAATAGTAAAGATTTCGAAGCATATGAAACAAAGTGAATACTACATCACTTAAAGTGGTGTTTAAATATAAAATGGAAAATATTACACTTTAGTACATTAAATACATACAGTATACATAACATTCACAGACTCGGGCAACACCTATAGGAATTCCTCAATCGACCTGCCTGAAAAACATCTGCACATGGTAACTTATAAGCCGTACAATAGTCATACAAACACAAGTTTTCCGCAAACACGCAAGTCTTAAAATTATATATTATTAGAGAGTTTGATAGTGGCATAACAATATAAAACACAACATATACGGAGCAAACCAGTCATGATCAGAAAGCAATAGATTAACTGCTCATGTGGAACAGGTTATAAAAAGGGTGTGTAAATATATATATACATATACACATACACATACATACACATCACAGTTTACACAGCAGCAACATGTGAAATCTAATCGGAACTTTAGTACCACTCTCACTAGCTCAACAAAGAGCTAAAGTATAGATCTGTAAATACATAAATTGTCGTAAAGTTAATGTATGTGTTAGAGAAAAAAAAAAAAAGATTGGGGCAAGTGTTTTGCTTTTTCTGCATTTACAACAATTGCAATACATTATAGCCAAAAGTAGAATGGGGTCAAACCTATTAGCCGCGATGACCTCGCCGTTTCGAGTCAGCGTGGCAATGGTCGCACTTTATGGCAGCCCGAATATGCTGAATTTTGCTTGCAGCCCCATAGGGCTCTGAGCAAAATTCAGCGAATTCGGGCCGCGAAGAGCGCAAGGTGCAAGTCCGTTGCCAGCGTTTTAACACCATTGCATCGGCACCTCGCACATAATAGGATTGACCCCGCTGTGTTGTACGTGGCAGCACAAGACTCGGTTTCTCTCCTTTTCCTTGCAAGCGGAAACACTTCACAAATCAGATCAGTGGCAACAATAGCACATAATGAGCTTCATAATATTACAGTATGGATTTAAAAAAATATTATATGTAGAGAAGAACAGTGTTCTATCAGCCAACCTGCTGGCAATGCTTGCCATTATAAAATAAATACAAATCACACAAGTATATAAGAAAATAATAACTTGTTAATCAAACCATGAGGATCAGTATTATCTAAATTTCCACATAAATCAATAGTTATTAACACCAATTGTAAAGCACAACAAAATAAACTGGCACTATTAGTAAATAATAAATAAATCATAAACACCAGCTTAAGCTGATCTTTCAATTCAAATTGCATAAAAGATAAATGGAGTGGACTTGTATACGGGATACAGTTTTAACGAAATAGAAATTCAAGTCCCAGTTGTAAAGAACAACGGAATATGGTGGAGCTATATAAATAAAATGTTAATAAATAACAAAGTAGTTGTTACCATTAGTATCCCTGTTTCATTTCTCCCTGAGCTTTGAGAGGTTTAGTTGAGTGCGAGTCTTTTCATTAACAGGTGTAAAGACTTAGAAAATAAAGCAGACTCAATAGGATCACTACACAGCCATCATTTAATTTACAAAGGAAACTGGGACACAACTTTTCCTGCAGATTTACACACAGGACCTGGCTTGTTCACTGGTACAAATAAAGCTACTTTAGTACATTCTTACATAACAAACAGGAGCCTTAAGAAACACAATGATGAATATTCTCCAAAAATATAACACAAAATATTTCAGCAAATATCCTCGTACAGTAAAGGACAATAGCATAATAGGATCAAGTACACAGTGTGCAGTAAAAACTATGCTCTATCTTTGATCTAGAAGATAGCAAAATACGTACCTCAAGGCAAACATTTACAGTCTGGGAGGAAGAATTCCAGAAAAGGATAGCTTGATCCCACATTTACACATGCCCCAAGTTCGGAGCTCTTTGAGGAACTCTAGGCAGTACCCAAGTGCTTTATGGAAGAGGCAGGGAGAGGACCGGCTTGTGCATACTAAGGATTGCTGGCATAGGATCAAGATGGGGAGGCACTAAATTCAGAGTGAGCAGAGCTAAGCAGTCTCATCTCTAGAGAGATTTATGGAGAACACCAAATCTGGAACTGTAACCAGAGGGCAAGTAATGTACAGTATAAGTGGTGAAATTTAATTTGACATCATCTGACACTTAAATCTGGTTTGCGTATATGTGATCTGCACAGCAAATTGAGTTTACAAATTGAATTTGCCAACAGTTTCCTAATGTCCATTAATGATTCTCTTTATTTTTTAAACAAGCTTTTACATCATTTAGAGTTCAAACAGACAGTGTTTGTAATTAGATGTGATCAATCCTAAAAGAAGGTAAATTGCACGGTTAGTGAGGGAAAGAAAGCCTGTCATTTCCTCCATAATTGTATAATCAAATGGGATCTAACAACTCTTTCCAACTCTTTATACCTCAATCTGCAGGCGCAAATCTTTCCAGCGCCTCTCCATCAGGGAGACATAAAGAACAGGGGCAATCTGCTCAGCCATGATCAAAGGCCAGAAAGCACCAACACATCATCTAGTACTATAAATGGGACAGCTGCATCGACAAACAGCACCAGGGACCAAAACACACAACATGCCCATTACACCTTTACTTGGGGAACGTGGAAAGCACCAGGAAAAAAAAAAAATAAGGATTGATCTTTATTGTACCAGCTTTTTAAGTCAGAAAAGCGTTGGAGGGGGATGAACATAAATTAATGTTTTACACACACTTGCTGTAATACTAACTTAACATCTGAGAATAGATCTGTAGTTAATCCAGTTCTTTAATGTTTTTATTTTTTTTAAAAACGGCACTCACATACACGGTGTTCAGCAACTCTGGTGCCTTCCGCATAAATCCATACAACAGCAAACAGACGGCGGCACTCAGAGATTTTCATGAAAAAAATGTGTATTAAATATCCATAACAGGCACCATGTGATTACCTTGACAAAGGGACGTAGTGGTCCCGAAACGTTGGTGCCAGTTATGGATATTTAATAACCATTTTTTTCATGAAAATCTCTGAGTGCCGCCGTCTGTTTGCTGATATATATAATATATATATTATACACACACACACACACATATATATACACATACATATACATACAACTAACAGTCACATGCACGCCTGTCTTTTACACTGGAAACACTTCCAGCTTGCGTGCCCTATGGTCACAGACAGGCTACTTGGGCAATATACACTTGTGCATTTTCCAGTGATGCCAAGAACAAGGTTGGAAGATTAATGATCCGTTACACAAATTCCAGCATTGTGGCTCTGCCAGCAGCTCTCTGGGAATGAGCTATATGTCTTTGCACTGCTTGCTTGATGCATTGTGTTGTACAGGGATCACTGTATGAAAGCCACAGGTCATATAACTTTTACTGTGTAGTAAGATTTTTTTAATACATTTCATGAGCAAAAAAAAAATAGAGAAATGTAAAATTTCATAGCCATGAAAAATGTATAGAAAATAGTAACTGAATGGACGACCAACCCTACATTTCATCTACAAAGTGAACAGCTTTCTGCAAGCAACAAGCAAATGCTACTTCATTAAATAAATCACTCAATATCAATGTGAGTATCAGCAATGCACTTATGTGGTTTGGAATTAAATCAAATTAGATAGAACAAATTTAGGCAGGCTGCTGCAATCCAGCTTCGTGGAGCCACATGCTTCTGTAGCAAGAGTCCTCAGCAATGTTCTGGGACATGTAGGTCCACAATAAAGTCATATATTATAGAAGTCTGACCTACAATATGCACATATGTATGGCTGATCATAAATCGTCCCTGCAGATAAGTCTGCACTGTGGTAATACTCAACTCTAAGTTATTTTCTCACCCTGACAGATGTTCGCTAGAGAAAGCAAGTGCAATTTATGTGGGTGAAGAAAAAAAAAAAAAAAAATAGTAGGATGAGCTGTAACATATGGTAAAATACCATTGTGCTGTCTGCTGGGAAGTGTTTAATGCGTAGTTTTGTGTAGGTGACAGGTACACTTTGAAGCGCAATTAAAACCAGAGAAGTTACATTTCTCAAAGAAGAAGTCCAAAGGGAAAATGCATTATCCAATTATTTATTGTAGCATTATAATAAACAAAATATAAAAGGGAGCATTTCTTTTCACACACCATTAAAGTCAATTCACACTTCAAGCCAGCGGCTCAGTTGGTAAAAAGGTAATATGCTCATTTTTTTTTATTTTGTGTAACGGAAAACATACACTAATAAAAAGGAACAAACCAACTTTAAATATCACATATGCTAGCACTTGCACCAAATAATTTGGAATAACATCTCCTAAAGGAAATAGAATTCTCTGGCTACAATGCAACCTGATATTCCGTAATTAACGATAATAGTGATCGGTATGTTTTTCACAAAACTAAAATATTCATGTCAACAAGTAAGTGCTGTAGGGTCACACCAAATTACATCCCATTAAATGTTCAGCGATTAGCTAAACTCGGGTGTAAGGAATACAGACATGTTATCAACGTGTATAACAATACACTTAAACAACCATCAACCATGGATGAATAGGAGTTTAATATGAAGCATTTAAAATACTTTGTGGAGATGTATCAAGCCTTGGAACCAGCCAGCCTATGTTATTTCAAAGACTGAGCAAAATAAAAGGACCTGTGATAGGTATTTGAAGGTCCGGTGATTTAGGAAGTTAATGATCCAACTAAAAAAAAAAAAAAAAAACAATCGCTCTCTTTGGATGGTATAAAGCAGCGAGCACTCTGACTTTGTACACCATACCTTTGTGGCTGAACACAACTTCATGCGACTCTGTATACTATTCCTTGAGGCTATTTGCAGGGCCTTGATACAATAAATCTAGACACCAAATCCTGACATCTGAACTACTGTGGGATATAACTTAACCGCCTAAATCACTGGACATTCACATACCCATCACAGGTTACTCTTCTGGACTGTCCCAAATTGTGGCTACCAACTACTTTTCCACCAAATCATAAGGATCTGATAAGTATTATACTCCGAATCATTCATCCTAATCCATCTATAAGAAGTTTATATATTTGCAGTGACCTTATTTCATTAATTCAATGTTTTCATATCTTGCACTGTAATTACTATTTTGTGCATTTTTATTACTTTCAATTTTTTTTATTAATTTTTGATCTATTTCATGACAAAGTGAAATATTTTTATGGTGTTTTTATGGTTCTCTATATGTTATAGACCCAGCTAGTCTTTTCTATTACTTACAACAAGTTGGATGGCTGGAAAGAGAATCTTTAGGTGTATGGCCAGCTTTAGAAGAGGATTGGTTGCTTTGTGCAGCTTCTCCACTTTAGCTCTATCCAAGGTTTGATACATCCCCCCCCTTTATAAGCAGTCAGCAGGGTTTAAGGTGCTATGCAAATGAACAGTGGGTTGTGGCAGCAGAGAAAGGGGCATAATATATATATATATATATATATATATAATATAAAACTGATATATAGCGCACTGTGCTAAGTAATCACAACCAAAGTGTAAATGATACTGAACAATATCAATATATAAACATACTGTGCAATTATCGCAATGTAAAGTGTATAACGTGCATTAGTAATAAATATGGTGAAAATCAATTCTTAAAAAATATATATAAATTTAATTAGAAAAACCCTGAATATACAAGGCATCAACATACAATAGAAATAAAAAATGCCACTGACAGATGTTAAAAAACAGTTAGCATAAAGGAATAAAAACGGGGGAGAGAGGAAATAAATAGGGAATGGCTTATCTGGATATTAAAGGTAAGTTCATGGAAGGCGGATTCAGGAGTCCCCAACGCGTTTCGTCCAGTTGTTGGACTTCAAGGGATGTCCCTTGAAGAAGTCCAACAACTGGACGAAACGCGTATTTCCTCTCTCCCCCGTTTTTATTCCTTTATGCTAACTGTTTTTTAACATCTGTCAGAGGCATTTTTTATTTCTATTGTATGTTGATGCCTTGTATATTCAGGGTTTTTCTAATTAAATTTATATATATTTTTTAAGAATTGATTTTCACCATATTTATTACTAATGCACGTTATACACTTTACATTGCGATAATTGCACATTATGTTTATATATTGATATTGTTCAGTATCATTTACACTTTGGTTGTGATTACTTAGCACAGTGCGCTATATATCAGTTTTATTATTTATACACTTTTTTCTTAACAAATCACCATTGTTAATATTTCTACTGATAAGCTGACACCCACACCTATGGGGAGTGCTTTGTTATTTTCTTTTAAAAAAAACTGATCATCTGAATGACGGGTTTTAACTCTAATTGAAGGAATCTCATTTCTCCTTGGCGCTATAATTTCTCATACATATATATATATATATATATATATGTATAGAGAGAGAGAGAGAGAGAGAGAGAGAGAGAGAGAGAGAGAGAGAGAGAGAGAGAGAGAGAGAGAGAGAGAGAGAGAGAGAGAGAGAGAGAGAGAGAGAGAGAGAGAGAGAGAGAGAAAGGGAGTGCAGAGAGCCACATATGGGCTGACAGAGGCACAGGTACTTCTACAAAACTGGAGACAGAAAGATGAAAACAAAGGAGGTGACAGATACACAAAAGAGGAGCAAAAGGCACACAGATGATGGGACGTAAGGAGAATTAATTCAGGAGTGGGAAAGAGAGAAGGGAACCACCCGGCGTTGTTCCAGTGGTATGCTGAACATACTATGTTCCCAAGATACAGGTACAGTACCTAAATTGAAGATTACCCAGGTAGGTAGCCTTTTTAGTTTACAGAAGGGAAAACTTTTAAATAAATTGAATAAATATGATGGTCCCTCTTTACACACACACACACACACACACACACACTAAAAACTACAGCACTCCCAATGGTTTTGCATATCATTAACAAAAGGTAATTTAGTTACAGTGAGGACAAATTGTCCTTCAGAGTGTGTATGGCAAGTACTGACTAAGTGGTACTCATATAGTGATCCATTGGTCATTATTTTGAGGTCCAATAATAGCATCTTGGGTGTCCTACAACTTCCTGGGAGCACATATCGATACTGACTCATGTGTTATATCAAATAAGTAGAGGTCAGGTGCATTTTTTTTTTTTTATAAAGACTATCCACCCATATATTTAAAAAGACAAAACAAAACAAAAAAAAAAAACAACCTCCTCAAAGCATCAGAATGTCAGGTGCACAATGCCCTGGACTTTTGTCATTAAAGGAGTTTGCACAACCCAAGTGCATTCCTAATGACTACGGTATCTAGAAATGCAGCACTTTTTGCACATTGGGGCTTTTCAGGGGTCTAGAACACTTATTAGTCAGTGGAAGACACAAGGAAGAACTTCACTGTCGGTGAGCAGATGGTTGACAACGTTTCACACTATTGCTGTTCCAATACTTAGGTAGTGGGGGTTTAATTATTTAAAAAAAATTAAAAAAATATAAAAAAAAAAAACTCACAACACCTTGAATAGACACTCCCTTTTAGAAAAAAAAAAAAAAAAAAAAGAAATTCCGTGTTACCAGCAGGAACACATGTTACTGATGGGGACAGTCACATAACGAAGGAGGGAGTGGTGACAGCTGTACCACTGACATGCGTCAGCTTGTGGGCAAGACAACGTTTATAAGAAAATAATAACAGAAAAAGGTGACTGATCTAAAAAGCATAAGCTTTTATGTATGTTGGACATTTTCTTTGTCAGTAATGTGGTGGAAGCACACAAACCAGGCACGTAGATATCAGTAAACAGTCACTAGTAATGCTTTATGGAGGGTTGTCACTTTTGGAATACAAAATATTTTAACTCTGAATGTTGTAAAGAGATGAAAAGGGAAATTTAGACAAAGACCACCCCATCAATTTAAACTGGCCCACCCATATAACAAACAGTGATAGGACTATGGTTTTGCTAGTTGAGAGGGGGGTGGCTTTTCACACAAATAAATGGGAAGGAAGACCCGAAACATCAGTCATAATTGAAAAGGGGGGACCCACACACCCTATAGTGCTGTTCCTCCACTATTTACATATGGTTCATATAAAAAAAAAAAAAACTTGTTAAAAAGGTGGAGAGGAAGGGAATCATTAGATATGCTCGCTAAGGTTCCGTCTATCCAACAATATATCCCCCCCCCCTCCCCAACTGTTAAGTAAGCTCCATATCAACTCCAGCAGTGTCACTACTATTTATTGTATTTTACCACTAAAAGTTTGTTTTACAACAGGGACACTCACATTTGTTACAAGAATAAAAATATTTTTCTTATGACAGTGGTGCCAGTCATTTTTCTCAAAGCACCAGCATACAAGATAATGCCAGAGGAAGTTTCATTAAATTTATCAGTGTTATCCTGGTACCCATTTGCCAAGAGAGGTCCAGTGTTAAACAGCATTGTGTTGAATCAGTCTAGGTACAAGGGGACCCAGATACACTTCAGACCTGCCGTACAGGTTTAGGCCCATTGCATAATAGCTTCGCCTTTTAGATAAAGTAAGGTAGAAGAACATTTATTTATTTTTTACCACCGCTTAATATAGTGGCTAATCTGTAGGCTTCCCATTTATGGAAAGAAAAATAAGCTGACAGTGTCTTTGTAAAAAATGGTAAAAACTACTTGCACATCGGTGATGTTAGGAATTGCTTAAGTGAGTTATTGTATATCCAAAACCTCCAATTTAGGTGCTTTCCTATGGAAAATATTTAGTAAAATAGAAAGAGGTTAGAGCAGCCATTCAAGCCCTTAACTCATGCACTTGGATGTGCATTGTGGCCCATCAAAGCGCATGGAGACCTGCAGTTTGTGAAAAGCACACTTTAATAAGTCTGCACCTAAATGTGACCTAAGTTCTGCTAACTGTGCAGCTCATACCATACATTCCAATTTCAGTGTCAAAAGTAGCTTCTTTTAAAGGAAACAACCTAACAATCTAGAAAAAGAAGAACATAATTGGTCCCCAAAGGGTTACAAGATCTGAGTACAACAATTACAATAAAGAAGCTGTTTGGCTGCTACACTTTGCTTTACTGGTGGTTTCATGTATCCAACAGCAAATATACACCACCCATGACCAGGAACTGTGTGCCTAAAAATAACACATCTTTAAATAATGCATTGGCAACAATAAAATTAAGTGCAAGTGCATTATTTAGCAGACTTATTAACTTAACAGAAAAGATATGACTTGTAACTGAAGTGAAGGTGGATGTTTTTCTTTTGTTTTCATTCAGCACTATCTCAATGAAACAGACCTTTTGCTTTGTGATCGGTATCTAAATATCAGGTTCTCAATACCGCTACCAAATTTACTAGTGTGCATTTGTTACAAGCTTATAGAAGATTGCAGGTTAATGTAAACAAAAATCTTCTTTTCAGGGTATACACAGCGGTGATAAATAAGTTAATGGTGTAGATCACAGGTTCTCAAACTCGGTCCTCAAGACCCCAAACAGTGCATGTTTTCCAGGTCTCCTCACATAATCAAAAGTGAAATAATTAGCTCCACCTGTGGATCTTTTAAAATGTGTCAGTGAGTAATAACTACACCTGTGCACCTGCTTGGTGACCTGGAAAACGTGACCTGTGTGGGGTTCTGAGGACAGAGCTTGAGAACCACTGGTGTAGATGAAAGAAATTTAACAAGTAGCTAGTGAATGAAGCCTATAAGTACTTGTTTGCCCATGTAACCCACACATTTCATCATTCTGTTCAGTACAGTACAGATGTATCCACATACATCTATCCTCCATGCGCTGAAGTCGTGTTACCCGGAACGTGGAAGTGCCGTGTGACAGAGCGTCTTTTACCTTCAGATGCATCTTATTCACAGCATCTGCTGATTAAAATGATATGCGGCATGTGTGTGACTGCGGATGCATCTGCATGCGAAACGCTGCGGTACTGTAACGTAGCGTTTCGCATGCAGATACACCCACAGTTACACACAGAACAAAGGCATACCGCATATCATGTTAATCAGCAGATGCTGCTTGTGCGTTCTATTCGCAACATTGTGACACATCTGAATGCAAATAGTCTCACAAAAAGACGCTCGGTGCTACAGAGTCACACCACGGAGCGACTAAAAGGGCTGTTTATCGGGCAAGGAGGCTAGATGTATGAGGACACATCTGTATATCCCTTTTCCATTATCCTAGTGTTTGTCTGCCCTTGTTTTCAGAGTTTAGCCATAAACTACACAGCATCCGGCCTCATCACCAAAACGTCATTCATACAAGCATTTGACATCTGTTACTAGAAAGCCTGGGGTAAGGTGACAGTTTTAGGAAAGGTCAGTGCAGAGTCTCCTACTCTATAATTAGTGAATTTTTACTTAAAACAAGTATGGGACATGGTACAACATTTGCTTAATACACAATAGGCAGGTAACTGCTACAGGAACTAGCATGAAGGATCATACTAACAGGAGAAGGGATATCTGTGGGGGACAACAGCTCTGGTACCTACCTGGTTGGAGAGGTTGCCTTCAGTGATAGTGGGTAAGCAGCATATAGCTAGCTATATAGCAGGGCTCCATGAACATGTCACTATATGACATGGGATTGTGAATTATATGAAGCAAATCTATTTTGTGGTTCAACCCTACCAATGTTTTTGTTTTCCCACTATATTTCTATGCAGGGCTGCACTGCCGATTTCCGCAAGATTCTAAAGCTGCCCATCCACTAGCAGACCTCAAAACGACTGCACGATTATGACATTGTAATCATGCAGTCGTTTGTCAGTCTGTGATGTGTCTTCACTGAACGAGCAGTCGTTCAGTGCAGGCTCATCAGTCATCTGCAAACATACTGACCTTATGTTATCGTCAGGTTGTCCAGCATGTTTGCCCGATGATAGATGTCTAAACAACCAGCGGGAGCGCGCATCGCTGGTTGTTTTAAACAATCTGCAAACGATTTTCAAACGATTATCGAATAACGATAACGTTCAATTTAATCGCCTAGTGGAAGGGCACCTTTATGGTGCATACACACGGTCAGATCTGTCAGATGAACAATTTTACCAACGATTTGAATGACAATTTCAGACAGTATTAAAATTAATGAAATCGTCAAAATCTGACAGATAACGATCTCTGACATCGTCTGTGTTTGCAGACATGTGGGAACGCATATCGTTCATCGTTGCAGGCCCACATGTCAGATTTTCTTTCAGATATGAACTATTTTAAAAATAGTTATGGTTCATATCTGACAACAAATCTGACAGTGTGTATGCACCATTACAGCTGTGTCCTCATATATCATGTGTTCCAAAAAGCTTCTGCAAAATAACATTCATTTAATACCCACTTACCCTCTTTACAAGTTCCAGTCAAACAATTTCAGAACAGTTGTGGGACTGATGAAAATGGACAACCACCCACCTTGTGTATCTGTCTAGATCACAGGTTCTCAAACTCAGTCCTCAAGACCCCAAATGCATGTTTTCCAGGTGTCCTCACAGAATCACAAGTGAAATAATTAGCTCTACCTGTGGATCCTTTAAAATGTGTCAGTGAGTAATGACTACACCTGTGCACCTGCTGGGTGACCTGGAAGACATGACCTGTGTGGGGTCCTGAGGACAGAGGGCCTGGTTCAGACCCGCTCGCGAGCGCTGAGCACTCGAAAGCGGGTCGATGTTGCCCAAGTGTGCATGCACACGACGGAGGCGGCTCCGTCGTTATTCGGGTCTCGCGCATGTGCACGACGGCCAAGCCGTCGTTATGGGTCTCGCACCAAAGGGGGCGTGCTGTCGATGGTGATTGACAGCAAGCCCCCTTTGGTGGGCGTGCCGGGGGCATGGCTGCCCAGACGGAGGCGTTCCTATGGGAACGCCTACCATCTGGGGCCGGCCCCACTGACATCACTAGTGATGTCAGTGGGAGTGCTTTTGGCTCAGATAGAGCCAAAAGCACTCCAGGGCTTGCGTCAGCGAGACCCTACCGCAGGGTCTCGTCGCAAGCCCAATGGTCGCGATGGTCTTGACCATCGCGACCATCATTTTGGCCGCTCACTATAAAAAAGGAGGGACGGCCCTGATTCAGAGCGAGCGCTCTGTCAGAGCGTCCGGCTCTCAATCAGGGCCAGAGTTTGAGAACCACTGGTCTAGATCAGTGATTCTCCAACTCAGTCCTCAGGACCCCAAACAGTTCACGTTTTCCATGTCACCCAGCAGGTACACAGGATGAATTTTTTAAAATGTGTGGGCGAGTAATGAATAAACCTATTTGTTCTGGCTAGAACATTTATCTAAAAATTTTAGGTAGGATTTGGACAGGCAAAAATTCTCCCTTGCAGCGTAGCATACTGTAGTGTTCTAGGACAGTGCTTCTCAAACTCGGTCATCAGGACCCCACACAGGTCACGTTTATAGGTTACCCAGCAGGTGCACAGGTGTATTCATTACTCACTGACACAGTTTAAAAAAAAAAAAAAAATCAACAGGTGGAGCTAACTATTTCTCTTGTGATTCTGTGAGAAGACCTAGAAAACATGGACTGTTTGGGGTCCTGAGGACATAGTCTGTGAACCTGTGTTCTACATGTATGGAGTCTGTATGGGGTTCATATGGCTTCCTCCAGCTGCTCCAGTCACCCCACTCCAAAGAAATTCTGGAATGTTAATTACTAAACTAACTGTAGTGTATGTATGTCTTTTTGTCAGGGAATAATAAGTAAGATGTGACTGAGGCACTATATAATTAACGCAGAGGTTCCCAAACGCGGTCCTCAGAGCTCCCCAACAGTTCAGGTTTAAGAGATATCCATGGTTAAATCAAATTGACTGAGGTACTAATTAAGTCACCTGTGCTCAACCATGGATATCTCTAAAACCTGAACTGTTGGGGAGCCTTTGAATTAATGTAAGAAAATAAGTGTACTTAATCAGTATTCCCATACAAATCAATTGCATATTACCGAGCAGGAAAGCCCCTGACTGCTGCAGGCAATGTTGAAGTAGACATAAAACAATTCAGCACAAAGAAAGAGCTAAATCAGAGGTGTGTACAGGTCCATTTGCTCACATTGGGCTGATTGTCAGTCGGACGCACTGCTGATGTCAGACAGTAGAGTAATTTTTCTCTCCTGCTCATGTGTCTATGTTGCACTGCGCATGAGTGAAGAGTCCGTGCGCACAGGGTTGCAGTTGCGATTGAGACGCACAGTCTCAGAAATGTCTTGAAAATGTATTGGGAGCTCCTGGGCGGTGACAGGGAGATGGCTGAGCCAACGAATTGAGATAGTCCGTCTTATGGGAGTGTTGCAGGCATGGCACTGTAGTGGTTGTGCAATAAGACAATCACTCACATTGGAGGCCATACTCTGACAGAGAATCTGCATCTAGCATGCGACAGGTGCAAGTTTCAATGGTGTAACCAATGTTTATGTCTAAAGACGCACCAAGTGGTATTTCAGTGTCTAAAGACGTTCAAAGTGGGCATCTCAGTCTTTGCACATTCCGGTGGACTGCTGTACACCAGAGAAAGGGCTTAAAGTGTCATTTACATAAAGCCACAGTCGTGTCACTGGCAAAAGACGCAGACACGGACACCGCTGCATGCCACTCAGAATCAGCCCCATTATGTTCTTTGGACTATTTTCATGTTTAGTAGACATTAGAATAAACACTTAGGACCCTGCACCTGTCACAGCCCATGCAGTTCCTCTTTCCTGCCTGGGGTGTCGCTCTCTGCTGTGGTGCTTCTATAGCACACTCTGTACTGTGTCTCAGCAGTTTGTTGCATAAGCTGAGTGTGATACAAGCACCACAGCAGAGAGCGACACCCCAGGCAGGAGAGAGGAACTGCACAGGTCGTGACAGGTGCCTGGTGCTAGAATGAACACTAATTAAGAACGTGTGTTCAATTATTCAAATGAAAGTCAGTGTGTACAAAGCCTTACGGTTTTCTCCTATATTCTGTACAGCAGTGCATAATGTAAGGCACTATATAAATAATGACATCTACTGGTGTACTAGGTGAGAGGATTATGTTGTTGCCTGGACAGTGTGGATTAGCACTAATTTCATAGTTTCCAAAACAGGTCTCGCATACAGAAGCCAGCTCAAGAAAAAAAAAAATCAAGCAAGATGTGTGTGGTACACAGTTACATTATTATTATCCTTTATATGGCGCCACAAGGGGTCCACAGCGCATTACAAAATACAAAAACACAAACAGTATGAACAGACAACACAGAAACGAAAGTGACATTTTATACAGAGCATTGCAGGACACGGACATTGTTTATTAATATTGCTGCATCAGCAGTCATAAAACTCAAATAGGCAACAGGATGGCACAACCCAAAGGTAGGGTGCTGTAGTAGGTAGTGGGAATGAAATGGTGGTAGATCCAAGTGAAGAAAAAAAGCATATGAGGGAAGAGGGCCCTGCTCGTGAAAGCTTACAGACTAAAGGAGGGGGCAGACAGACAGGGGTGACACATAGTGGAGAGACAGTGAACAAGGAACATGGGATAGTGCGTTAGGATGAGAGCTGGAAGGCTTTGATGAAAAAGTGGGTCTTGAGAGCCCATTTGAAATTTTGTAGAGAGGTGGAGGAGTCCGACAGGAAGAGGGAGAGAGGTCCAGAGGTGGGGAGCAGCACAGGCAAAAACTTGGATGCGAGAGTGGGAGGAAGTAATCAGCTGGGAGGAGAGGCAGCATTCATGGATGGAACGAAGTGGGTGGGAGTGTGGAGGGAGATGAGGTCAGAAATGTAAATAGGAGAGGATTGAGTGAGAGCATTGTAAGTTAGTGTGAGAAGTTTGAAATGAGCTCTGAAGGGCTTGTAGGAAAGGGGAGACAGATGTAGTGCATTCAGAGAGGAAGATGAGCTGAACAACAGCATTAAGGACAGATTGTAGTGGAATCAGGGAGGCCAGATAAGAGAAAGTTGCAGTAGTCCAGTCTGGAAAACTGTCTATTTCATTGGAAACACAAAATATTATGCTGGGATTCAAACTAACAGTGTATAAAGTAGTGTGTTCACCCTGAAAACGTGGCTGCAGTATTAACATGATTTGACTGACAATATAATCAGATATTGGGTTTATGGTCAGCAGCACAAGATGGAAGACACGTGCTGGGCATTTCTGTGAGCTAAACACTTAACATCTTCATGCAGGCATATGACACTGCTAGGCATATGGCTGATTCTCTGTCTGACACACGGGACATTTACATACATTCAAGTACGTGAACTGTTTCTATACCACAATTATTTTAAATACTTTGTTGGTAGAAAATATACAACAAAAAGAAATTCCCCCTCTCCGAGTCCCATGCATCACGCAGACTTACTAAAAATTCCAGGAAGAAGAGTTTACTGTAGTGACATTTTTTTCTCCCGAAGCTATTCAATTCAGCGCACTGTTATGTCGGAGAATGCCCGTTCTCGCACCTTAAGCATGGTGTTTAGTCGCGAGAACCGCCATCCTCCAACTTAAGTGCCTGCCCTGATGCTGTTTCCGCCACGCTAAGGGCAGAAAACGGCATCGCACCTGGAGAATTGTCGAATTTCTGCTCACACCCCAGGAGGGGTGCGAGAAGAAATCCTTCAGTCGGGCTTAACAGCGCGCTGAATTGAATAGCTCCATGAGCGCCTACCCAGTGTTATTAAATTGTCGCGTTGAATTGAGACCTAAGTATTTAAGACTTGGACACCTGAATAAAAATATTGTGGTATAGAAACAGTTCACATGCTTGAATGTATGTAAAACTCCCCTGCAAAACACAGAGAATCACCCATATATTTTACTTCCAAGTATGTATTGTTCACCAGGCCAAACACAAAACATGATCATGATTGTCTAACTCCCCTAAGCCTTGTGAGGAGCTCTACTAAACAAGTAGATGAGAACATTAAGGAGTCCATCTACTGTGTACAGGTTCAGTCTCCCATATCCAAAATGCTTGGGACCAGGGGTAATTTAGATAATGGCAGCACAGATGGTGTAATGGTTAGCGTTACTGCCTCACAGCACTGAGGTCATGGGTTTGATTCCCACCACGGCCCTACCTGTGCGGAGTTTGTATATTCTCCCTGTGCTTGCGTGGGTTTCCCCCGGGTACTCCGGTTTCCTCCCACACTCCAAAAATATACTGGTAGGTTAATTGTCTCCCAACACAAATTAACCCTAGTATGTATGTGTGTGTGCATGTGATAGGGAATATAGAGTGTAAGCTCCACTGGGGCAGGTACTGATGTGAGTGGCCAAATATTCTCTGTAAAGCGCTGCGGAATATGTGTGCGCTATATAAATAACTGGTAATAAATAATAATAAATAAATAATGGAATATTCCATATTTTGGAATATTTGCATACCATAATGAGAGGTCTTGGGAATAGGACCAAGATTGAGACACAAAATGCATTTATGTTTTTTATACACCTTATACACATAGCCTGCAGGTAAATTCTATACAATATTTTCAATAAATTTCTGGCTCAAACAAAGTTTGCGTACATACATGAAATTAATTTATGTTTCATATACACCTTATACACACAGCCTGAAGGTAGTTGTATACAATATTTGTAATAATTTTGTGCATAAACAAAGTTAGTATACACTGAAAAAGCAAAAGGTTTCACTATCTCAGTCATGGTAAAAAAAAATATTTCAGTATTTCAGAATATTTGGATATGGGAGACAAACTGTAATTCACTTTGCAACACATTTAACCACTTAACTGACGATTTTTCCAGCAAAACCGGTCAGAAATTGCATGGTCCGCAGAAAAATATGAGATATAGTAAGAACTTACCCTTGTTATCTCTATTTCTATGAAGTCCATAGGGTTCCACAGGATACCTTGGGGTATAGGTGTGACGTCAGTCGCAGGGCACCAAACAGTTAAGCTTTCAGCCTCCCAGGATGCACTAGGTCCCCCTCCTATACCCCGCCCCCGGACCAAGGCACCTCAGTTAGTTACCAAGCCATAGGCCGGAGGAGGAGAAGGAAGAGAGAGAACAAAGATCTGGACACATACAAGAATCACATTCTCACCAGAGGGAGACGGAAAACCGGTGACCAGAGCAAAGCCCATCTGCAGCACAGGTGCGACAGGGCGGGAGTCCTGTGGAACCCTATGGACTTCGTAGAAATAGAGATAACAAGGGTAAGTTCTTACCATATCTCATATTTTCTACTTCAGGGTCCATAGGGTATCCACAGGATACCTTGGGGATGTCCCAAAGCAGTATCCTTTAAGGGTGGGGACGCTCCTGTGCAGAAAGGAGAATCCGCCGCCCGAAGGAAGCATCCTGAGAGGCGAAGGTGTCAAACCTGTAATACCTCACGAAGGTATGGACAGAAGACCACGTAGCAGCCTTGCAGATCTGAACTGCCGAGGCACCACGTCGAGCTGCCCACGAAGGACCCACAGACCTAGTGGAATGAGCCTTAAGAGAAGGAAGGACCGGTAGGCCTTCATGAAGATAAGCTTCAGAAATAGCCATACGGATCCAGGCTGCCAAAGTTTGCTTTGAAGCAGGCCAACCCTTTTTACGGAAGCCATAGAGGACAAACAAAGCGTCCGACTTCCTAAACGAAGAAGTGCGGTCAACATAAGTCCTTAAGGCCCGCACAACATCCAAAGAGGCCTCACCCACGGAAAGACCCGGTGAGTTAAAGGCCGGAACAACTATTTCCTCGTTAACATGAAACTGGGAAACAACTTTGGGAAGAAACTCGGGCCGAGTGCGGAGCACTGCCCTGTTCCCATGAAAAACCAAGAAAGGGGGTCTACAAGAAAGAGCCCCTAACTCAGAAACACGTCTGGCCGAAGCAATGGCCAGAAGGAAAACAGTCTTAGCTGTTAGCCATTTAATATCCACTGAGCCCAGTGGTTCAAACGGCGGTCCTTGGAGAGCCCTCAGGACCACAGCCAAATCCCAAGGCGCCACAGGTGGAACAAAGGGCGGCTGAATACGGAGAACACCTTGCATAAAGATGCGCACATCCGGGATTGTAGCAATCCTACGGTGAAACCAGACAGATAGGGCCGAAACCTGTACCTTCAAAGAAGCAAGGCGAAGCCCATGATCTAGTCCCGCTTGCAGGAAGGCGAGAATCCGAGACAGACGAAACTCCCGCGGTGCATAACCTCTCGGTCGACACCACTGGAAGAACGTATGCCACACGCGATGGTAT
Organism: Taudactylus pleione; assembly: GCA_031769625.1. NCBI lineage: Eukaryota > Metazoa > Chordata > Amphibia > Anura > Myobatrachidae > Taudactylus > Taudactylus pleione. Next base: position 13,181,308 of record JAUIMM010000005.1, on the reverse strand, counting down.
ATCCTCGGGGAAGACGGTTTCCGAGCTCGTAACATGGTACGCACCACAGAGCTGGAAAACCCCCGGGACCTCAGCATGGCCGTCTCAACAGCCACGCCGTCAAAGACAGCCGAGTCAGGTCCGGGTGAAGGCAAGGACCCTGAGACAGAAGGTCCGGTCGTAGCGGCAACCGCAGAGGACTGTCCACGGACAGACCCTGAAGGTCTGAGAACCAGTGCCGTCTGGGCCACGCGGGAGCTATCAACAGGAGCGTCCCTCCTTCCTGTTTGAATTTCCGGATTACCCGTGGAAGAAGGGAGACCGGAGGGAACAGGTATGCGAACCGGAACGTCCACCGGACGGACAGAGCCTCCACCAGAGACGCCCCTTCGTCTCTTGTGCGAGACCCGTACACCGGCAACTTGTTGTTGTGCCGGGACGCCATGAGGTCGATTTCTGGAAGACCCCACCTGTCCACCAGTAGTTGAAAAACGTCCGGGTGCAGGGACCATTCCCCCGGATGAACGTCCTGGCGACTTAGAAAGTCCGCCTCCCAATTTAGCACTCCCGGGATGAAGACCGCTGATATGGCCGGAAGATTGCGCTCCGCCCAAACCAGGATCCGAGAGACCTCTACGAGAGCCACCCGACTGCGAGTTCCTCCTTGCCTGTTTATGTAGGCCACGGTGGTAGCGTTGTCCGACTGGACCTGCACCAGGTGACCCTGGAGAAACCTCTGTGCCTGCAGGAGAGCATTGAAGACCGCACGGAGTTCCAAGATATTGATTGGAAGCTCCGCTTCTGTCGGCGTCCACCTGCCCTGGAACAAGTGTGGACCCGAAACTGCTCCCCAGCCCCGAAGCAAGGCGTCCGTTGTCAACAGGACCCAATTTGGAACCCAGAACGGACGTCCCTTGTTGAGGGGGTTCGTCTTTAACCACCACGCAAAGGACAGGCGAACCTCCGGGGTGAGCACAATCGTCTGGAACTTCAGAGACTGAGGCAGCCCGTTCCACTTGGACAGGATCAGGTGCTGCAGAGGTCTGGAGTGAAACTGGGCGTATTCCACCATGTCGAACACCGACACCATGGAGTCCAGTAACCTCATCGCCGAGTGTAAGGACACCCGGCGGCTGTGCAGACAACTGCGCACCCTTGAATGTAAAGCAGAGATCTTGTCCTCCGTCACGAAGATCCTTTGCTGTCCCGAGTCCAATAAGGCTCCAAGATGCAGAATCCTCCGAGACGGGATTAGAGTGGACTTCTGCTAGTTGATTAGCCAGCCGTGCCGTTGCAGCAGTGCAATGGTCAGGTCCAAGTGGTGTAACAGGAGCTCAGGAGATCCTGCCACCAATAACAGGTCGTCCAAGTACGGCAACATGCGGACTCCTTGCAGCCGCAGAGAAGCCGCCATGACCGCCATCACCTTGGTGAAAACACGTGGTGCTGTCGCCAGGCCAAAAGGTAACGCCCGAAACTGGCAGTGGTCGCTGCGGATTGCAAACCGGAGGAACTCTTGATGGCGCAAAATAGGGACATGCAGGTAAGCGTCCTGTATGTCCAATGACACCATGTAGTCCCCAGGTTCCAGCGCCAGAATGATGGACCGTAGGGTCTCCATCCGAAACTTCGGGACCCGCAAAGACTTGTTGAGTGCTTTGAGGTTGAGAATCGGACGATATGACCCATTGGGTTTCTGTACCAAAAATAGATTTGAATAGAAACCCTGGCCCCTCTGGGAGAATGGAACAGGCACTATAACTCCAGCCTGGAGCATAGTGTGCAATACCTTCCGCAGCTCCGTAGCCTTGTTCCGGTCTGATGGTAGACCCGTGGTGAAGAATCGAGCCGGGGGTCTGTGCCGGAAGGAGAGGGCGTACCCGTGGGAGACCACCTCCAGAACCCAAGTGTCTGTCGTAGTGAACGACCAACACCGGGAGAACTGCAGCAGGCGGCCTCCCACCCTGGGATCCCCCAAAGGGAGGCCCGGACCGTCAGGCCGCAGGCTTGTCATCTGGCTTGGGGGCCGGACGTCTGGTACTCCATGCCTGTTTCCGGGGCTTGACCGATTTCTTAGGGCCAGCCTGACGAGGAAACGACTGTGGTTTGGGCCTGCCCTGGGCCCTAGATGACCGAAAGGACGATGGTCCAGAACCAGAAGGAGCAGCGGCCGACGGGAGACAAGCCGATTTGGCTGCCGCCAGCGTGGCCACAATCTTATCCAGATCCGGACCGAAGAGAACTTCTCCGGTAAACGGCAACGCTTCCAGACCTTTCTTGGAATCTGCGTCCGCCTTCCAGGATCGCAGCCACAAGGTGCGACGAGCAGCTACCGCTGCTGAAGAAATTCTAGACACCAGAGTACTAATGTCTAGAGCCGCCTCGTTGATGTAGGTGGCCGAATCACGGAGATTGCCAATCAACTCCGCCTGTTCGGCCGGACAGTCGGATTCAAAAGAAGCCTCTAATGAATCCGCCCAGCGCTCCATCGCTCTGGCAACCCAGCAAATGGCCATAGCCGGCCGTGCTGCCCCCCCTGCAAGGGAATAAGCGGACTTCAGGCAGATTTCTACCTTGCGGTCCGTAGCATCCTTAAGGGAGGACATGGATGGCATCGGCAATGTGGCACTACGGACAAGACGGGTCACGTGAGAATCCACCTGTGGAGGGGATTCCCACTTAGCAAAATAATTATCCGCGAACGGATAAGCCACCGCCAGGCGTCTCTGCGGCTGGTATCTTTTGCCAGGTTGTTTCCACGCCTCCTCTAAATGGTCCACCAACTGACCCGAAAGAGGAAAGACTGTGGCATCGCCCTTCACATCTTTGAAAAGGCATACTTAGATTTAGCCGCTGGGGGAACTTCGTCCTCAATCACCAAGGCTGTGCGGACCGCCCGAATAAGTCCAGGAATATATACTTTGGACTTAACATCAGCGTCCTTAGTATGGAGAGGTTCCTGATCGTAAGGATCCAGAATCTCCCCATCATCAGACGTCCCTTCGTCATCCTCATAAGGAGTGGACAGAGACGCCACCGGCCTTTTATGAGGCCGCATCACAGACTCCCCTTGCAACACATCCGACAAGTGCTGTACAGAACTCGTCAGGGAGTTAACCCACGCTGGCTCCTGAGAACCCGGGAGCGGGGAAATAGGGAGACTGTGGGGTACCACCAAATGTCGTGGGAACCCCAGCATGGGTGACGACACCACAGACTGCGGGGACAAACCCATCAGAGTAAACGCGGGCTACGGAGCTAACTGGCCCACTAAAGCTGTTAACGCCTGAGCGAAACAAGCCCAGGGCGGCTCCTGTACCGATGCTGTAACCGTAATAGGCCGCGCCATGGACAAACACTGCCGGCAAAGGCCCTCCACGCTACCCTCCCCCTCCGCTAACGGTACTTTGCACGTGGTACACTGTAGCCGGAGGGGAAAATCACTTTCAGACATGATGGCACCACGTATGTGACCCCTCTCACCAATTAAGTATTAAATAGGCGAGAGACCACCCTGCAGCACCGCACTGCAAGGGCTTTAGCAGAAAGAACAGGGACAGTAATAAAGCTGACAGTTTTGAGAAGATAAAGTTACAGGCAGCAGCGCTAGCACAGTCACATACAATGCAGAGAAATAACAATTCCTGCACTAACAGCGCTGATCACTCAACTACACAGACACAGGGCCTGGTAGGACACAGCGCTGCATACACAGACCTGAGCCACAGCGGAGGAGAGGTATGCGGGGGGACCCAGACCACGATGCTTCCTTCCAGACTTCCAGCAGCGTTCACCATGCGTTGCAGAGAAGATGGCCGCCGAGGAGCAGAGAGAAGCTGGCCTGGGGGAGGAGCGCTGACACAGGACCAGTCAGCACAGTGCAGAGAGGGCTGTGTGCAGCGGGGGAGGCGCCGGCTGTGAGACAGGGAAGGCGCGCTCCCCTGGCATGCATTTAACCCCTGGGACGCCGCAGCGCTACCGCTCTGCTGCGGTCCGCTGTCCCAGGGGGTAGTGGAAAGCGCAGGTTCAGTACCTGGCTCCACGCTGCAGCCAGTCCCCAGGGAGCCCCCTGCCTGGGGACTTAGGACCATGTGACCAGCGGGGACCCACCGCGGGACCCCGCTGCTTACCTTTGTCCCCCTTGGATCCGGCCATGGTCCGGAACATCTGGGGTCACCGCTAGCTGTGACCCCAGATGCTCACCAGCATCCCCGGATCGGTACCGGCGTTCTGGTACCGGCGGGGGTGTAGGGAAGACAGCATGGACGTCAGGACTGACTGTCCATGCTGTACATCCAGATGTGCAGCCACAGCTGCACTGAAGAAAGCTTCAGGGGCTCTTCTAGCCCCCACTCCGACAGGTGCACCCGACGCCGGCCGGGCACCAAACTAAACTGAGGTGCCTTGGCTCGGGGGCGGGGTATAGGAGGGGGACCTAGTGCATCCTGGGAGGCTGAAAGCTTAACTCTTTGGTGCCCTGCGACTAACGTCACACCTATACCCCAAGGTATCCTGTGGATACCCTATGGACCCTGAAGTAGAAAGATCCGTTCTGCACATGTGTAGAACAAATTTTCTCTTAAAAAAAACAGCCGGACAGTGCAGTCGCACCTTGTCATTTGAAGTGCAGCTGGCTGCGTTCGCATCAAAACTGACCACGTCAGTTAAGTGGTTAAAGTAATTCAAATAAGAAAAAAGGTTTATAAAAGAAAAGATAAAAAGACATAGGAGTTGAGCATGACAATGATCAGCATGACGAGGTTCAGCACTTTATTAAAGATTCAAACATGTAAAATGAAAGCGCTCATCTTATGTCTTATTAGATAGACAGCGTTTTTCAACCACTGTGCCGTGGCACCACCCATAGCTTAACGACCAACCAGGTTGATGGTCGCGATGGTGAACACCATCGCGACCATCTGGGCTTACGACCAGACCCTAACGTTGGGTCTGGGCACTCGTAAGCCCCAGGGAGCTTTCTGCTCTGATGGAGCAGGAAGCTCCCCACTGACATCACTGATGATGTCAGTGCGGCCGCCCACAAAATGGTAGGCGTTCGTTAAGGAACGCCTCCGTTTTGGAAACCACCTCCCTGGCCTGCCTACCAAACGGGGCGAGCTGTCGATCAACATAGACAGCCGGCCCTTTGGTAACGAGCTCGGGAGCGAGAGAATTTCTCTGTCGCTCCGGTGCTTGCGGACGCGCAGTGCGGACGCTGCGTGTGCGCAGGACTAACCATCGAGTCGGTTGCGAGCGCATCGGCGCTTGCGACAGACTCTGAATTAGGTCCTAAGCACTTAGCAAGAGGAAACCAATCTTACCATATGAAACACACTGAAGAAATCCGTGATGGAAAAGCAAATATCAATGTCAACAGAATATTTAGGATTATTAACACCAAATACCTAAAGTAACTCAGGAAAGGTTGGCAGAACTACATGTGTTTGTTATTTACGGTGCCTTTTTCATTTGACACAAATATATATTTTCATGCCGACTTCATTTGAGGGTAATTACATCCAAATCAGGTGAACGGTGTAGGAATTACAACGGTTTCTGTATGTGCCTCCCACTTTTTAAGTGGCCAGAAGTAATGGGACAAACTAAACAATCCTAAATCTAACTTTCACTTTTTAATACTTGGTTGCAAATCCTTTGCAGGCAATTACAGCCTGAAGTCTGGAATGCATAGACATCACCAGACACTGGGTTTCATCCCTGGTGATGCTCTGCCAGGCCTCTACTGCAAATGTCTTCAGTTCCTGCTTGTTCTTGGGGCATTTTCCCTTCAGTTTTGTCTTCATCAAGTGAAATGCATGCTCAATCGGATTCAGGTCAGGGGATTGACTTGGCCGTTGCATAACATTCCACTTTTTAGCATTAAAAAACTCTTTGGTTGCTTTTGCAGTATGCTTCGGGTCATTGTCCATCTGCACTGTGAAGTGCCGTCCAATGAGTTCTGAAGCATTTGACTGAATATGAGCATATAATATTGCCCGAAACACTTCAGAATTCATTCTGCTGCTTTTGTCAGCAGTCACATCATCAATAAATACAAGGGAACCAGTTCCATTGGCAGCCATACATGCCCATGCCATGACACTACCACCACCATGCTTCACTGATGAGGTGGTATGTTTTGGAACATGAGCAGTTCCTTTCCTTCTCCATACTCTTCTCTTCCCATCACTCTGGTACAAGTTGATCTTTGTCTCATCTGTCCATAGGATGTTGTTTCAGAACTGTAATGGCTTTTTAGATGTTGTTTGGCAAACTCTAATCTGGTCTTCCTGTTTTTGAGGCTCACCAATGGTTTACATCTTGTGGTGAACCCTCTATATTCACTCTTGGGAAGTCTTCTCTTGATTGTTGACTTTGACACATATACACCTACCTCCTGGAGAGTGTTCTTGATTTGGCCAACTGTTGTGAAGGGGTTTTTCTTCACCAGGGAAATAATTCTTCTGTCATCCACCACAGTTGTTTTCCGTGGTCTTCCGGGACTTTTGGTGTTGCTGAGCTCTCCGATGCATTCTTTCTTTTTAAGAATGTTCCAAACAGTTGATTTGGCCACACCTAATGTTTTTGCTATCTCTCTGATGGGTTTGTTTTGATTTTTCAGCCTAATGATGGCTTGCTTCACTGATAGTGACAGCTCTTTGGATCTCATATTGAGAGTCGACAGCAACTGATTCCAAATGCAAATGTCACACCTAGAATCAACTCCAGACCTTTTACCTGCTTAATTGATAATGAAATAACGAGGGAATAGCCCACACCTGTCCATGAAATAGCTTTTGAGTTGATAGTCCCATTACTTTTGGCCCCTTAAAAAGTGGGAGGCACATATAGAAACCGTTGTAATTCCTACACCGTTCACCTGATTTGCATGTAATTACCCTCAAATAATAACTGAAAGTCTGCAGTTAAAGCACATCTTGTTTGCTATATTTCAAAGCCATTGTGGTGGTGAATAGAGGCCAAACTATGAAAATTCTGTCAATGTCCCAATATTTATGCACCTGACTGTGTGTGTGTGTGTATATATAATGTGTGTATATATAATGTGTGTATAATATATATATATATATATATATATTATACACACAGTATATAATGAATATTAAGGATTGGGTAAAGGAGGTGACATACGTTGGCATCTTAAAAAAATAAAAATGTAACGTGAATGTAAAGGTGCCCATACATGGTGCGATAAATCAGCCGATCTGACAGATTGGTACGATTTGGCTGCTATATTGTACCATGTATGGGCATGATATCTGACAAAGCGCGCACCCGTGGGGTCGTACATCGCACCGCCAGATCTTACTGCAAGTTCAGTCGATCTGTGGATGCGATGTGCAATCCCATGCAGCGCAACGCAGGTGGGAGAGGGGGGAGCCGATATATCGGGCGGTCGGCCACCCGATCACACAGTGTGTGGGTACCGCCCAATATGTCGGACGTCGGATCCCCCGTCGCATCGCACAGTGTATGGCCAGCTTTAGCCTTGTCCAACAATTAATTACAAATGAAGAATTTTTCAGCATTGTCAAAAACAAATTCAATAAAGCACAAAACAGCCATAACAATTATATGACAGTGTTTCTGGAAGTCAAGATCTGTTTGTTTGTTTTTTATTATTTTATTTTTAGCTTCTACTCTTCACTATCTTTTATTTGTTTTAAATGAACGGTTATGATTAACAAAAGTATACTACATGTCTTTACAAGTAAGCATGCAGACTGGGATAAAAATAGTAAATGCAATGGTGCTTATTAAGTAAATATTAAGTTTACAATGGCATTTCAAAAGAGGCACAGGACTGCACTTTACATTGTTAGAGTGAATGCGGCTCCCTGAATTCTCAGTAAGTGAGGAGGAGGTGTTTCATTAGTGAACACAAACTTTCAGGAAGTTTGTTTGCCATTGTATTCTTCTTTTTACTTCCTTTTGGTCCATATTCCAGAGGATGTGCATCCTTACAACTTATGTATATTTATCAATACCAATAGTCTCAATTTCAAATGCTAATATTTGAGATATTTTAATTAGCGAAAAACCTGAGCCTTCATGCTGGGGTAAATTATTACAGGCATGTAAACTTCCATTTACTAAATTGCTCTTTGATTAGATACGGGATTTTAAAATGGTATAAAAATGCAGTAACTTTGACAAGATTATCTCTCAGACAATTCCAAAGAAGACTGTCTGGATGTAGGTGCCCAGGCTGCTGTAAAACTTCAAGTGAACCTTTCACTTTATTCAAATAGTTTTTCACTACCTTCAAATAATTCTGCTTATTTATCTTATCTTAACATAATGTCAAAATATATGTCAGACCATTAAAGTGAGGACGCCCACCAGCAACATCATATTTAATCATCTATAGCTGTGCAGGGGATGAAGGTTTACATGCCCAGTAGTTGAAGCCCTGTCTCGTCACTACACTTAGAGGGGGCAATCCAATTAGCCGCGAGGGGTTCGAATCAGGCTGCACTCACTCAGCTTGGTACGCAGCCCTATGGGACTGCGCACAGTTTTGAGCGAGTTCAGGCTGCCGTCAAAAGTGGCCGTTGTCGCGATGACTCGCACCCGCGAATGCATCTCATATAATAGGACTGACCCCATAGGATGATTGTCTCCTCATTACTTCTGTAATCTTCCACTAGTCGCCAGATACCAAGTGATACATTGATTGTAAAGAAAAAAAAAAAAAAAAAACCAGCAGCAGCTCAACCACTTCTCCATCTGTTGCCCCATCTGATATATCTGGTACAAACATACAGGTCATCACTCTTAAGTGATAAGTAGACTATCATTGGGCAAACATGCCATTCTTGCAGCAGATTTACCCCAACTGCAGGAGAGGTTACAGGGGAAAGAACCACTTTGGGTCATTTGTTCACATGACATGTTCATATCTTAGTATGTGCTCACCTGTGAGATGTCCCAGAAAGCCCCACACAATCCTGTGACTGCACAATTGGAACATGGCTTCAAGGGAGTAAGGGGCAATATCTGAATATATTCAAATGTGACAAAAATACCTGGTTCTCCTTTGGTCCTCCTCCAGCTAGACCCTCATCATACGGAGCTGCTCTGAAGATACTCCCTCAATGCAACATTACGCAGGGGCAGGTCTATATTCAACAGTGTAATTCTCTATCTGGGTTCAAAACAGCATAGTTCCCAGTAATTTGTATTAATACCACTGCTACCAGAATCTGGAAGATAACTTTCCCAAAACGTGATTTAGGCAATTAATTTAATAAAACAAATATACTCCCATATTACATTAACATATGTACAAGTTCTGATGCAGTTACTGGTAAGTAGTTAAAGCCATCAGAAAACAGACACTGGGGGATACATTTACTGAAGTGCTGGTTTTTAGAAGTGGAGATGTTGCCCATAGCAACCAGATTCTAGCTATTATCTTCTACAAGGTGCTAAATAAATGATAAGTAGAATCTGATTGGTTGCTATGAGTAACATCTCCACTTCTAAAAATCTGCATTTTAGTATATATACACCCCTGGGAGGACATACAAACTGCATGCAAATAGCTCCCTGATCAGGCTCACTACCTTAGATCCCACACAGTGACAATGCACTTGCCACAAGAGAGGGTAATACTGAGATATAACATGACATTTTTACATTTGCAGTTGCTATGCAGCAAAGAGAATGCTATTATTCCTCATGATGAGTGGTTCTAATTAGGATCCTTCAATAGACTTAAATAAAAACTTCCTCCACTATGAGAGTCTTACCTTAAAGAACTTCTGAAACAGACATGCATAATGGTATTATGTGCACCTTTTTAATGTAAACAAAAATCTTCTTTTCAGAGTATACACAGCGGTGATAAATAAGTTAATGGTGTAGATCACAGGTTCTCAACTCGGTCCCCAGGACCCCAAACAGTGCATGTTTTCAAGGTCTCCTCACAGAATCACAAGTGTTATAATTAGCTCCATATATGGATCCTTTAAAATGTCTCAGTGAGTAATGAATACACCTGTGCACCTGCTAGGTGACCTGGAAAACGTTAACTGTGTGGGGTCCCGAGGGCAGGGTTTGAGAACCACTGCACTAGATGGTATGTCGCCGGATCCCATGGCGACTATGCGCGACCATGTGCGCTCCCGTGGGTCTTCCATTGGGGTTGTTCTATCGGCCTGCATGTAGGGCCGATGGAACTACTCAGATGCCGACACCGGCATAGTAGATGGAGTAGGTGCCAGACATGTCGGGTGGGCACCGCAACGTGCAGTGTGTCCCGACCACCCAATGTATTGTGCGGTCTGGTGCCGCAGCATCGCTGGGTACACACATCATCGTGTAACCTGCAAAGACATTAAGTTTAGGAGTTTGCGGTGTGTTCGATTTAGAAAAAAAATTAACAAATAAAAATAATTAGCATGAACACAAATGCAGGGCCGGATTAAGGTCTGTGAGGGCCCCAGGGCAACTAACGTGTGGAGGCCCCTACCAATAATTGGTCAATATCACATGCAGGTCGATTTTATTTAAAAAGTATAAAGTTTAAATACTCCCAGCAAAATAAATGGGTTAAACACACTATATTGCCCTCCATTCACATTATGCCACAGAGGAACCCCAGTTCACATACATATGTGCCCTCATACACTATTGCCGCAGTCCTGTCAAACAGCCCATCTCGGCATGCCAGGTCCCACACAGAGCGTCTTTTCCACTAGAATGTGCGTCTTAGTCACACAAATTAAGCAATCAGATGTGACAAAACCACTTAACGAGACCATTAATTAATATGACATGCAACACTTGTACATCTGCGTGCGAATGAGTCTGAATCTGTATACGAAGTGCTAAAATGCAGCAGCTTTTTTTTTTTTTCACGCAAAGTTCCGTTGTGCTTCATCTGTAACTTTGTACATATATAAAACTAATTCTTATGCAGTTAAAGTTGCAGCCCGGCGTCTCTGGTACAAATTAGGTGGTGTTTCAGTGCACCTGTGGTGCAAATAAGATGCAAATTTAAAGAGAAAGTTTATCCGCTACACCACTTGGCTCACTCACGCCAAATGGTGTATGAGGACACATCTGTATGCCACAGTGCCCTCATGCTGGTGATGTAGCCATGTGAGGGGCCCCTAGACGACCGCCCCTTACCACTCTATTGTTAATACAGCACTGCACAAATATAGCTGTCTTGAGCCATGAATGCAAAGCATCCAATTAACATACGTGTACAAAATTGTAAAATTTATAATATAATATATATATATATATACATATACATACACACACACACAAACACACATACCACACATTTACAATACACATCTCCAGACATATGGGGGGTTTTTCATGCAATGCGCATGTGTCCTGATGTCTACCGCTGGGAGCCACAGATCAAAAATGCATGGAGACCCATGCAATTTCGATGCCAGTTTCCGGGTGGTAAGGGGAGAGCTAAGAGTCGCGGGCATGTCGGTGTCAGTGGCTACGTCTAAAGACATCTTGTGTCTGACATAAGCAAGTGCAATGTCCGATGGTCCGACCAATTGTGCGTCTTTGTATGCACATCGACTGATTTGGCCGCAGCCATTGGGCATCTCAACAGGACAAAAGTTGCAGCCGCTATTATAACTGTGTCCACCTCTGAATCATGCCCAGAGTGAGAATCTCTAATTATTACATTTAGTGCTAGTAATCCAAGGCAGTAGGAGAGGGGTTACCGCAGAAAGAGAGAAATTCCCCTCCATAGTTCTATTTGGAATTTCAATTTCTGATACATTAACATTGGTACTTAATGCTTTTAAACTCTGGGATGCTGTTCGCAGCATGTTTGGTACTCTCAGCATAAGAGAGCTGGTAACAACTATTCCAAAAAGCAAACATGTAACTTTACATGCACATCTATTTATAAATAACATACAATTCATATGCAATTAACAAAACCGCAATGATATTCTAGATTGATTTAGATGTAAAAAATTGGATTTATATGACACACAGACTACATGTGTACAAGCACTACATACATGTCAACGGTAATTGACAAGCACTAGACATAGACAGTAACATTGTACAAACACCTGAGAATCCATATTAGTGACAACAGGAAACATGAGGTGACAGCAGCTGAGATGTGAACAGTGTATAGAGCATAAGCCATATAGACAAATGTAATGTAACCGCAGCTGGGGTGTGTGGTGAATGGGGTGAATGCAGTGTACGGCTGCATGTGAGGAGACTGCAGCTGTATGTTGTATACTTACTATATTTGACAGTATACACATCAGAGGTGACAGCACGTACGTGTGTGTGTGTGTGTGTGTGTGTGTGTGTGTGTGTGTGTGTGTGTATATACACACGCGCAACAGTGAACATGTGAGGCAACGGTGTGTAGTTATGTACTGTGTGGCAGGGTACACGTTAGAAGACAACAGAAGGTGTGTGAAGTGTATGTACTATATGTGACAACATACACATGTAAGGAGACATAAGCTGGTGTATGTGCAGTATATAGCATGTGTATGATATGATAGTGTGTACAATGTGAGATGACAGCAGCTGATGTGTGCAGTGTACATGTACAGCAATAGGTGTGTGCAGTGTATGTACTATATGTCAGTGTACACATGTCGGCAGCTGGTGTGTATAGTTTATGTATATTACAGAAGTAGTATGTGCTATATGTGAGTGTACACAGGTGAGGTGACAGTAGCTGTTATGTGTGTTGTCACTGTCGTTTACATATGAAAGAAGCAGGATGTACTATATATGACAGCAGCTGGTGTGTGTGTCATGTATACTGTATATATGATAAAAGTAGTATGTATTATATTGACAATGTGCACATGTCTGCAGCTGGTGTATGTATAATAGAAATAGTATGTACTTAGGTGCCGGTGGTTACACATCACATACCTTGCTGCGGATCTGGCCGGACGTGGACACTTTGCGGATGAGTTTCTGGGGTCCCTCATGTTCCCCCTCGCTGTCAGAGGACTCGTCTCCCGCTGCAATCCCTGAAGTTGTCCCAGCTTGAGGATCCCTCATGATAGCGGTCCCGGACATCTTGTCACACTCCTGCAGGGAGAAGAGAAACCAATCGGTGTCAGCCAGGCTGCCAAGTGCTGTCCTGCTGCCGGGAGGTAGAGTGGAGGTGCCGGGCACAGTGGCGCGCCTGGCCGCCATCTTCCGCCGACACCGCCCCCTCCTAATCCTAGTACACCGACCACCCCCTCCATATAGTAGCATGCCCGGCCACCCGATATACCAACACCCCGCCCTTCCATGTACCAAGCTCTCCCTCCCTCATACCGCCGTACCCGCTCTCTGAGCGACTCCATCCAGTCTCCGCACCCCCATTACAGACGGCTGCCCCCGCATCGGACACGGGTCACCCCGCCCAGCCGGCATTTCCTTCCATCTCTCCCAGCGCCAGCACACCGCTCTGTCCTCCCCCGCACGCAGCATCCCCGTCCCATTACCCCCAGCCAGGCCATGCCCTCGGCACCCACTCCAAGGCTAGTTCCCTGGATCACTATTTCTACAACAAAAGCCAACAGTGTGTGTCTATAAATAGCCTCAATAGGTAGTTACACAGACACTGCACTCTCACAGGTATCATCTCCCAAATATATATATTTAGTTGTGATACATGTGAGTGCAGTATGTGTGCAGATATATAACAGTGAATGGTGATGCATGTGAGAGTGCAGTGTGTATATATCTACTATACACACAGAGATATTGCACTTTCACATGTATTACCTCCAACTATATAAAGTGATATATAAGTGCAGTGTGTGTGTACATATATTACACACAAATATATTGCACATTCACATGTATCACCTCCAAATTTTTTAATGTATACATGTGTGTGTGTGGTGTGTATGTACAGTATATATAATATACACTGATACTGCACTCTCACATGTATCACCTCCAAATTTTATATATATATATATATATATATATATTTAGTGGTGATACATGTGAGAGTGCAGTGTGTGTGTGTGTATATATATATATATATATATATATATATATATATATATATATATAAAATATATACACACTGATACTGCCTCTGACATGCCTACCTCCCAACATGACCCATTCCAGGAGGGACAAAATGCTCTGTTCCTTGACTTTCCTCCTAAATTATGACGGCCATCACCTGTGGTGAAACGCCTTTCTTATCAATTAACTAGTTCAACACAGGTGATGGCAATCATACATTAAGCAGGAAGTCCAGGAACAGATAATTTTATCCCTCCTGGAATGGGTCATGTTGATGTATGCACATGTATTGCCTCCAAATATATTTATTATTTAGTGGTGATACATGTGAGAGTGCAGTGTGCGTGTATGTGTATACATATATAAATAAAATACACACATATATTGCACTTTCATATGCAACACTATTCAATATATATATATATATATATATATATACACACACACACACACATATATATATATATATACATACATACATACATACATACTCACACACAGCGGTATTGCTCTCTCGACCAAATACACACATGTTGCACTCGCATGTATCACCACCACATACATACTCAGTGCACTCTCACATGAATTACTATCACATACATACACGCACATTGCATCTACATGTATCACCAAATCATGCATACACATTGCACGCACATGTATAACCCCCACATACATATGCATTGCACTCACATGTATCACCACCACATACATACACATTGCACTCACATGTATAATCACCACATCATGCATACACATTGCACTCAAATGTATCACCACCACATACATAGACATTGCACTCACATGTATCACCACCACATACATAGACATTGCACTCACATGTATCACCACCACATACATAGACATTGCACTCACATGTATCACCACCACATACATAGACATTGCACTCACATGTATCACCACCACATACATACAAATTGCACTCTCATGTATCACCACCACATACATACAAATGGCACTCTCATGTATCACCACCACATACATGCAAATTGCACTCACATGTGTCACCGCCACATACATACAAATTGGGGTTGGGTACGGCATCCCAACGATCAGAATTCCGACAGCGTGATCCAGTCAGTGAAAATGCAGTAGAATTTCAGTAAGTATTATTACACTAACCCTAAAGCTGGGTACACACTAGATCAGGTTTTCCCAACCACGGTCCTCAAGGCACACTAACAGTCCGGGTTTTAAGGATAGCCCTACTCAAGCACAGGGGACTTAATTAGTACCTCAGTTATTTTGATTTAAACATTTGTTCTCAAACATGGATATCACTAAAACCAGGACTGTTATTGTGCCTCGAGGACTGAGGTTGGGAATCACTGCACTACAAGATGTCTTCCAATCCTGTGGATCGGGCTGACGTATCAGGCACATAGTCTAGTGTATACCTACTATGTGCGCCAGGACGACAGAGCGCCTCAGCTGCCAATGCAGGCAAGTTCAATGGTGCCGGTGAACGACATATCGTGCGGGTGGTCAACGGATGGTGTAGTGTGTACCGATCACCCGATATGTTTTTCATCGGCACCTCGGGCGTTGCGTCAGAGGGTCGTCTAATGTGTACCCACCTTTATCCCTAACCCTTCCCTCCTGCAGGCTAACCCTATCTCCCATCACCCCTGTAGCCTAACCCTCATACTTACATTAAAAGTTGTCGGTATTCTGATACAGCCGCCAGTATTGTGAGCATCAGTATTCTGACTGTCAGGATGCCAACTACATACCTACAAATTGCACTTACATGTATCACCATCACATACATACAGATTGCACTCACATATATAACCACCGCATACATACATACAGACAGACATTGCACTCTCAAATATGTCACTAACACACACAAATATTAACCTCTCACATAACACCCTATCACTTCACTGTCTGTGTGCTATAAACTATGTACAATATGTATTACTATTATCACTTTTACTTTGATCAGCCTTGTCCACTATATATAGTTTTGTGGCTTCTCAAAACTATACTAATTATATTTACGATAGATGATGTGCTAGACTTTAGTTTAGCAGATTCACATTTGGCTAATCAGTGGTTGTTACAAGTGATTTTAAAAATTGGAATAATCATGGATGTACAAGCTGAAATTGGGCACTCAATACATATATTGCTTGTTTATGCCTGTTTTGTTAGAACTTCTATAACCCAGGTCATGGATGTTGAAATCAGGAGATCTGCCTCTTGTGGTGAGCACAGACAGTTCAGCTGATAGACAAGTAGGTCCTATGAAATTGGCATAATGCTTCCACTGTTCATAACTGGCAGGAACAAAATTTAAGGACACTGTCATGGAAAACTAATGTGTTATGGTTTTAAATATATTAAAGTGTTATCTGAGATCAGAAAGGTTTAAAACATATAATGTTAAATGATTGCTTTTCACTGTAATATAATGTTGCAATATTATATTTAGATGCAATAAATAAAACAACTCCTTGCATAGCAAATAAACTCCGTTCACTCAAGAAAACAAAGGCTGTATTCTAAAATTAACTGACTATAATAACGTTACCTTTCCATTTATTTATTTATTACTAGTTATTTATATAGCGCACACATATTCCGCAGCGCTTTTACAGAGAGAATATTTGGCCATTCATATCAGTCCCTGCCCCAGTGGAGCTTACAATCTATATTCCCTACCACATGCGCACACACGGGTTAATTTTTGTGGGGAACCAATTAACCTACCAGTTTATTTTTTGGAGTGTGGGAGGAAACCGGAGGAAACCCACGCAAGCACAGGGAGAATATACAAACTCCACACAGTTAGGGCCATGGTAGGGATTGAACCCATGATCTCATTGCTGTGAGGCAGTAACACTAACCATTACACCGTCTGTGCTTCCATTTAGAGGTAACAGTAGCTCTCACCTATGTTATACCCCTTTTACACCAAAGCTAAAAACCGGGTTATTGCAGGGTTAACCCGGGTAGCTCCTTGGTGTAAAAAGGGGACAGGGTTGGATTCCCGGGTCGAGCGACCCGGCAATCCAACCCAGGTAACTTGCAGGGTTTAACACGAGAATGACCCATGAAACCCTGCAGTGTAAACGGCGCAATCCAGGTCACGATGACCTGGAGCGCGCCGCATGCTGGCCGATTGGCTGGCTTCTGTCGCACTTGTAGATGACGTCCCCTCCAACCGTCCACTTCCACGCCGGAAGAGCCGGGTCACTGCAGACCCTGCTCCGGTGTGAATGGCGCTGACTCGGGAATATCCTGGGTCAGCGCCGGCTAAATTCCGGGTCTGATCTGGTTTGGAATCCTATTCCAACCTCCCGGTCAGACCCGGAGTATAGGTATAAAAGCTGTATAACATAAACTAGTAAACATTGAGAGCATTGTGGAACATTGTAAATAGTTTCCGAAAGAGACCCAAAGTAATCTTAAAACCATGCAAATTAAATCTAATGTTACCCACAAGACATAAGGTTTCACCAACTTCACTTTTTCCTGTTTTTATAGATACAAAATCATGGCAATCCAACAATAGGTGTTTAGATGAAAATTACATACAATTTTAACAATATTATGGAGCGTACACACGGTCAGATTTGTCAGACTTGTCAGATTTGTCAGATGAACGACTGAACGATTAAACGATTTGGACGATTTGACCAAAGTTTTGAACGATTGAACGATTTTTGACTGCATTAAAATGAATGGAATCGTCCAAGTCTGACTGCAAACCCATCAGATGTCAGATATCGTTATCTGACAAACGGTTACGCGCATCGTTGATCGTCCATCGTTCAGGCATGTCAGATATGAACGATTTTCCTTCAGATATGAACGACTGAACGATTTTTAAATCGTTATCGTCCATATCTGAAGAAAAAATCTGATCGTGTGTATGCACCATTACCCGTTTCATTTCATGTCAAGTAGACCAGGTGTCCCCACCTGACCTCTCCAATTTTTACAACATTTTACATGAAGGTTGGCATTGGGAACATTTTAGTTGACAATATACAATGATAGCAAAACTATTGCCCTCAAAGTGGAGGTCGGTACAACTGTCCTGACTCGACAGTACACAATCAGCAGGTAAGGATGATCTTCAAAATTGGTCCACTTGACATGGAGTGACCCACCTAGGAGACAGTCTAGACTCTCCTTTGGCAGCCTGTGTGTGGTAAGGTAATATTGCAGATAAAGCTTTGGGGCAGAGCAAATTTGGGATGTGTGAATAGATATCTGTACCCAATCAAACATGTTGCTCATCAAAACTACCACCTAAACTGCATTATGTTGGACCTTGGACCCCTTCCCTACAATAAGGGGTAACAGTCTCTGTTTATGATGCATCCCCTTAGTTACTGTGCACTAGCCTGCCACAGGCAGTAGAAAATGTAGGTCCCCTGCTAACTTCACACAGGGCCGAATTCAATTAGCCCCACTCATTTAATGGGGCTGAAAAAGGGTGGTAGCCTTGGGCTTTAACGCCTGAGGTGATTTAATTCCAGACCCTTTTTCACCCGAGCTTCTTTTTAGTGCCGGTTAACACGTTAATTTAATCAGTGTTAACTCATAGAATCCGTGATACGTTCACGCAGGGCCGGTGCAAGGTTTCTAGGTGCCCTAGGCAAAGCTACACAATACCTTCTCACACAATTCCCTCCACCCAACCCTTCAAAGACAGTACACATCCTCTTCTGTCCCTGACCTGCCTCCTAGTCAGGCTTGTGGCTGCAAAAAGACGCTCATGTGCTCTAAAAAATGCAATTTGCAGCCGGAAAAAAAACGCAAATTCCATTTTACATGCGTTTTGTGTATTATTGTTCGCTTATTCCGTCTCTATACCAAGAGAGCAGAGTTTCATTCACTGAGCCTGGCTGGGAGGGAGTAAAGGTGAAAAGGAGATAACAGGGGACAGGGGGATGGACTCAGAGCCAGGGACTGGCTGCACTGCACACACGGTGATTAGCTCCAGTTTAACACAAGACATGTCATGCCCAGAGAGTAGGGTTGGAAAGGGGCAGCTGCAGCCGACAGGATCTGTGCCCGTCTCCAGGATCCTGTAGATGAAAGACTCTCTCTGACATCCTTTATTTTAGTGTCAGACAGCTGCCTAATGGTAGCGCCGGCCCTGAGTTCACGGACCTATGTGTTAACAGGGTCAAAGCACCGGTTAACACGCTCTGTAATACAGATTTATTTTCGGCCTGATCAGACCTGAAAAATAAATCCCTGTTAATCCCCTGGGCTAATGGAATAGCCCCCAGGGATCATTTAGGCCACGGAAACTTACCACGGTTAATTGAATTCCCCCCACAGTGGAAGAATAGGAGAGAATTATGGGGCAATGCTGATAAAACGTGTGGAGGGTACTGTGTAGATCAGAACAGGGAAACCCAAATTGTCTACGCAGCTTTGAGGGGACTCTGCTTATTTTTAGGATAACTTTCTCCCTGAGGAATCACAAAAAAAGTAAGTCTCTTTCAAGGTTTAGATGTTTAATTGGAGAGAAAGTGGGAAATTGGCCCCAGTGGATAAATCACAATGTAACAAGGTTGCTTGTCTTTAATAAGCAACACAATTCTAACAAAACATTATCAAGAAAGAAGAAAAATTTTAGGCCACAAAATATATTATTTTTCAAAGTAAAATAAGTCAACATAACGGGCATTGAACAGGCATTAAAACACAGGTGTAAATTAAAAAAAAAAGCCAAATAAAAAGGTAAACAAGTTTAGAGGAGTAAAAACAATTATATCAGGCTGCGCGGCCATTCAAGATCATTTTCTAGTACAAAAATATATGTAAATGTTATCCTCATTAAAAAATTATATGTGCCCACCCTTACAGTTTAGAAAGTTTGCATAATTTAATATATGTTGTCATTTATCCAATTTAATTAGACAGTTCTTTCCGGTTTTAAAAAATCATCAAGGAAGAAAGACCTTTTTTTGATTGTTCACCTTAGATTATCAGGGTAAATTAATTCGCAAAAATATTATTTAAAATCATATGCTGCGACCATATAATTGCATACGTAATATCTCGTGCAAAATATAAATATTTACAAGAAATTTAATTTTAGTTGAGTTGGTTTACTTATTTAGTGCTTTGTATTAAGTGATCAAGGATTGGCATGTATCTAAATAAAACAGATGAATTATCAAAATTTGGTCTCAACATTCTTTTATTTCCAGATTTTAAAAAAATTACCAGGTTAATAAGTAGCAAATGTGTCACGTTAGGTCTCTTGTTTGGCCAAGAAAACACAAAACATATCATTTAAAAAAGTTATTATGTGTACTTTAGTAATCCATTATGCACTTTGCTGTGTCAAGCTACAAATTAAATTTCTAGAAACTCTTATGAAACTGAGCCCTCAGTTTTAAAAACAAAGTTGTAAAATACTTGCATAGCTAGCAATTATGTCAGAGCAAATGCTTAACAAGATTTTGCAGCTAGTAGTAATACTAAAACGATACTAAAATATAACATTTCATAAACTTTTACTGCATTTCATTTGTGTTTAAACACACTCAAAACATCTGTATTGCCATCAAAGTTCAACATGCACACGCTATGGCTGGCTGGGTACACACCTAAAGATTTTCTGTCCAACCATCCAACTAGTTTATTGGTTGGAATGAAAATCTGGTAAGGTATGAAAGCAAATGACAATCAGCAATATGCTCGCAAACGCCGAAAAATGGACAAAAACTGTTGTTTGAACAAATTGTTTAGATCAAACACTTAACAAACTTGTCTGACGACCATTTTCATCTGTTTTCTGGCATTTAGGAGCAAATTGCTGATCATCATTTACTCCCATACGTTACCAGATTTTCATTCCAACCAATCAACTAGTTGGGTGGTTGGACAGAAAATCTTTAGATATGTACCCAGCTTAAAACACTACTAAAGGTACAGATAAACATTGTTACACCACCTGTAGAAGTGTCCCACTTATATAAAGTATCTACCTGACCATAGTTATCTATAGCCACCGATTTACATTTATGCTCCAAAAAAGAAAATTGTATGGGAGGTAAGAAAACCACTAATATGCGTATTAGATTTCATTGACAAAAGAGGAGGGAATTACAATAATTAGGTCGCAGCGGAGGTGATTTCAGTACAGGAGTTATCTCTGTAATAGAACTTGGAGTAAAGTATAACCCATCAGTTCTATTTGGAACCTTTTAGAAAACTGTATATTTTTGGCCTAGAAGTCATGGAGACCAAAACAAGTTCATGACTGAGCTCATCCTTTACAAAAAAATAAATAAAGAAGAAATATTTTTTTATTATAAGGATGTACAGTGTATGGTGTTCTTGAACTTTCAAGTGTGTGATAAAAATAAAATGAATGCCAAACCACATACTGGGGGTAAAAATAACAAAGATCCTAAAACCAGAAATACAATTAATGTACAGCCATGGCCAAAAGTTTTGAGAATGACACAAGTATTGTTTTTCACAAAGTTCGCTGCTTCAGTGTTTTTAGACCTTTTTGTTAGATGTTACTATGGATACTGAAGTAAAATTACAAGCATTTCATAAGTGTCAAAGGCTTTTATTGACAATTACATTAAGTTTATGCAAGGAGCCAATATTTGCAGTGTTGATCCTTCTTTTTCAATACCTCTGCAATTCGCCCTGGAACGCTGTCAATCAACTTCTGGGCCACGTACTGACTGATGGCCACCCATTCTTGCCTAATCAATGCTTGGAGTTTGTCAGAATTTGTGGGGTTTTGTTTGTCCACCCGCCTCTTGAGGATTGACCACAAGTTCTCAATGGGATTAAGGTCTGAGCAGTTTCCTGGCCATGGACCCAAAATTTCGATGTTTTGTTCCCCGAGCCACTTAGTTATCACTTTAGCCTTATGGCAAGGTGCTCCATCATGCTTGAAAAGGCATTGTTCGTCACCAAACTGTTTTGGAGAAGTTGCTCTTTGAGGATGTTTTGGTACCATTCTTTATTCATGGCTGTGTTCTTAGGCAAAATTGTGAGTGAGCCTACTCCCTTGGCTGAGAAGCAACTCCACAAATGAATGGTCTCAGGATGCTCGGGGAACAAAACATCAAAATTTTGAGTCCATGGCCAGGAAACTCCCATTGAGAACTTGTGGTCAATCCTCAAGAGGCTGGTGGACAACAAAAACCCACAAATTCTGACAAACTCCAAGCATTGATTAGGCAAGAATGGGCGGCCATCAGTCAGTATGTGGTACACAAGTTGATTGACAGCATGCCAGGGCGAATTGCAGAGGTCTTGAAAAAGAAGGGTTAACACTGCAAATATTGACTCTTTGCATAAACTTAATGTAATTGTCAATAAAAGCCTTTGACACTTATGAAATGCTAGTAATTTTACTTCAGTATTTCATAGTAACATCTGACAAAAAGATCTAAATACACTGAAGCAGCAAACTTTGTGAAAACCAATACTTGTCATTCTCAAAACTTTTGGCCATGGCTGTATACTTCCCATAACCCTCTACGGATATTACCTGTTCCAAGACAGGATTACTTAACTCTCTCATACACTCCCAACAAATGGGTTTCGCCGTTTTAAGTGGCTAAACCTGATCTAATTGGCTGTGAAGGCCGTAATAATTAATGGGCGCCCAAAACAATTGAATTGCAACATTGGGCACCCATTAATTACTGCAACGTAAAAAAAAAACAATTGAATCGCTCCCTTTGAGTGACAACTCCTCTCCAGGATGTGTTTATTCTTTTTGGAACACGTCAGGGCAATTACTTACAACAACGAGTGCCGGATCCTGCATTTATTTTATATTCTATAAAATGGGGCCATTTGTAAATAATCTTTAGCCGCTACCCATGGGCTAATCAATTTTCTAATATCTGTGAATTTGTACATAATATGCCTTACTATTTGCATTGTGCACCAAGTATTTCTAATGCTTGTAATCATAACCCAAATAGTGTATTAATACTGTAAATGCCCTCTAATTTTTCTGGGAAAACAAAATGCTATTCCTTATGAATGTTTTTACCTTTTATTTGGATTTACGCAAGGGCTGCGTACAAAAATGTGCAAGTCCAGAATGAGGTCGGGCCATGAGGGTGGCGACTTGCGGTGTTGCAACGGCAATTTGCCCCCTTTGCAGCTAAATGGATTGAGCCCCTAGAATTAACAGGCAGAAGTGTCCCTTGCCTAACTTCTATATAATCTAACATGTGGAACTGGCTTTTAATGGAACATATGTGTTCATCATTTCCCGCAATGTTCCATGCTTCTTAGGTCTTGAGTCTTCATTTGCATAGTGCAACTAAACATGTTACTTCCTTACTACATTAAGTTATGATAAATAAAGAGGGAGAAAAGCATTTGGGAGAGATACAGTTATGTAGGACAAGGGAACCCAGTCGCAATTTCTAATTTAACGGGGAGAGGTGGGGTTGCTATATGTTTGAAGATCATTAAATCAGAAACCATTAAATAGTAAATTTTTTGTTTCATTTAAATACAAATTTATTATTAAAAGCGGAATATAATAGAGGATTACAATTCTGTCGAACAAGAAACGATGCAAGGGTAAAAAATACAAATGTAGTCACATGACACTGTTACTATTTATTTACTAATCAATGCCACTGATATCAATAGGTAATTGGTCAAGAACAGCAAATTTAAATGCAGTGCACTAACTAAGCTGCAGGTTGTGTACAATACACGTTCAACTTGTAGACGTGGAACATTTATTTTAATGTTTGTGGCCTAATCCTGTAAAGCATTGTAAATGTGTTCTGCTGTATTTATTGTATTTGTTTTGGCTGAATGTAATTTACTAAGTGAATTGAATAAGAAATAGTTATATATTTTATTTTATTTTTTTACTTCCTCTTGGATAGAAACAAGTGTTTACAATTGGTGTTGACAGCAATCTTCCGTCAAGGAAGACCCACATTGGTAATGTGTAATTATTTCTATTGTAGTCCAAGATTACTTTTAGTTTTGAGTACAAGCAATAAAATATTTTTGATCCCTTTGGGTGCATGGAATGAGTGCCTATTAGGAGACTTAATTTGTCTAGTTATTTCCCCAAACCATTACAGACATTTGTACCTATGGCCTGCAAGTTATATTCAAAATGCTTCTGACACCCTTACAATTCATATGATTATATATCTATATATTGATATTTTTATCTGTTCCGGATACAAGTCCAAAGGCTTGATTCAATTAGCTTTATGCCGCACTTGTGTTCTGATTTTTGTTTGGAGCCCCATAGGACTGCAAGCAAAAATGTGCGAGTCCTGTGTGATATCGGGCTGCAAGGGGAGCGAATTGCGGTGCTGTTGCCAGCGTTTCTGTGTCGCTGCAATGACAACTCACCCCCCTTCATGGCTATTTGAAGTTACAATGACATCTCGCCCCCTTCGCGTCTATTTGGATTGAGCCCCAAAAGTTAGAATATTAAGAAAAAATAAACAAGTATAAAAGTAATGAATGTTTGCTTTGTTATTTTTGTAAAACTGATAGAAAAGCAAATGCCCATATGTTTGTTTGTTTTTTATCTGTATATTTGCATTAATGAGGGATCTGCCATATGGTTCGCCAAAATTTAATTAAATATCTTTCTTAATCTTCAGTGGAACAGTGCCCTGAATAGAGATACAGTGGACTGTTCTTTGGGTTTTCCAGGAAATAACTTCCAGTTAAATTGAGCAGTTGATACAGTGTGTATTTGTTCTGCTTGGCATTACGATACCTATAGAATCTATTAGTACGAGTATGCCCTGGGTACATAATATACCATTCTCTGAGGACAAAAGGAGCATGTTATACATTACAATTAGACATATTTATAATATAAAATGACAGATGTTTTGAAATATCTTATGCTTCAATTGTTCCAAACATATGGTGCCTGGTAGGCAAATGTTCAAGTGACCGTATTGTCTATTAAATATAAGAACCATCATCAGGCTGCTGTAAGTGGATCTAAGGTTAGAAGTGCTGTGAGCTGCAGAGGTAAGTCTGAACGGGATGCGGTTAATATACCTACGGCCAGAATGCCAGCTGCCGAAATCCTGGCACTGGAATCCTGATCAGCGTTAGAAGACCTGTGACCGGAATCCCAACATGGTGGAGATGCCAACGACGGAATCCCGACAGCTGGCATCCCGAGCGTGAGTATAGCGGGGCTGGGTATGTGTTAACCACGGTAGGGGAATGGTTAGGCTTAGGCACCCTGGGAGGAGTTAGGGTTATGCTCCAGACAGAGGGGGTTAGGTACTAAGGGGGGAGGGTTAGGTTTAGGGTGCAGAAAAGGAGAGAGTTAGGGCAGGGGAACACTACTTACCGTTCCCCTGTCGGGATTGTAGGTTTCGGGATGCCACTGTCTGTCTATTGACAGCCGGCATCCCAACTGTCGAGATATACAAATTCTGGACAGCTTGCATAAAAGGTTTGAAAGGTTTTGCACAAAATGAACACTGCAATGGTGAGTACTTTATAATGCAATACAAACTGGAAGATTGTTTGTCACATTTTTCTATTTCATTCACCTAAAATGACAGCGGCTGTATAACCCAAAGGGGAAAATGCAAACGGACTGCAGGGGGGGTCAGCTTGATGGCAGTGCTGCTGTCAGGTGAGAACTTGTACCTTATGAATTTGTTTGAATACGCTCAAATCAGCCTACAGCAAACCTCCCTGTCTGCAGCCATTCTCCTGTATTCTGCATTTATAAGTCTGGAAATCAGTTGTACCATCTGCAAGAATATCAACCTTCTCAGCCTTGATCAAGTGTTTCTCTGACTCTCACTCCTATGAACAGTTTGGATTCTTTGGCCTCAGCATCTAGAGCCAATCCTTTGTATCTAGTTTGCAAAGTTGAGTTTGAGGTGCAGTACCATAAATTGCATCCCTACAGTCTATAATTTGCAATGTGCTTTCTGGCTATGAAAGCATGGTAACGTGAGTTTCTTTATAGCAGGTCCAGCTTGGAAAACATTGTGGAAGACAGTGTGTCTATATACTGTACAAACCAAAGGAAATGAGCAAGCCATACACTCAATTATTGATATTTGGACACTGATGTCAGATTAGGGTTAATATTTGAAGTAGATATCAAGTGTAATATACTTTGCAAATTTGTTTTCATTTATCCAGTGTTCCACCTGAAAGAATTCAGTTTGCAGAACATTATTATGGTCAGAAAGCCTTGAACATACAAGATGTAAATAACATCTGAATACATGTAGAGTAAATGAAAGCAGATTTTCAAACTACTGTATGTGTAATGATAAAGAAAAAAAAAACAATGGCTAACCACAGAATAACCTTAAAGGACCCCATAGGTATCATCTAAGCAATTACAGTAGGAGCTAGAGCTGAGCATAAACTGGGATCTCCTAAATAGGAATTAAGCCTTTTTAGTGCAGGAGTTCCTTTACCTGAGCACTTGCTTAACAAGAGTGACCTTCACTCTTCAAAAAGCCTTTGCAAAATCTAAGAAATATTGTACCAATCAACTGTCCATGCTAAACACACCGAATTTCATGGCAGATTTTGGTCATGTTGTTACAATGGAGTGGGTGAGGTAGAAATCAGATTAAAGTAGGCTGAGGAGATTTGTAGAAGTAGTTGCATTGGGAATTAACACATTTATTCCAAGTCTTGGATAAAATCGATAGAAAAGATATAGTTTGGGATAGTGGTTTTGTCACCATTTCTAAGGCTCCAGATTATTTGCAGTTTTCCATGCCTTGGAAATTTGGATAAAAAATTGGTTTAGCAAGGAAGCAATAGGTAAAGCCAGAGGTTCCAAATTTTTTTTTTTAATTACGGCGCCTTATCAGCATTTTTTCCACGGCACCCCTGGGCTAAAAGTTTTTCTTATTGATAAATTCAGCAAAAATTAAATGAAGTCAATTGTGCTTATACTGTATGTTACCCTTAGGCTTAGTTATGTGGTGGTTGACAGGGCTGCGCTTCTTTTTGTCTACGAATTTTTGGGATTGGCAGCCATTAGCACTGGTTTTGCCTATCACACTGACTAAAAATATTTTTTTTCTGGTACTGGACCACTAACCCGTGACACCCCTGCAAGTGCCCTGAGGCACCCCAGGGTGCCACAGCACCCAGTTTGGAAACCACTGGGTTAAGCAATGACACTAAGGCACAGACACTATTTGCAACAGATCTGGCTCACACTTATGATTTCCTTTTCACACACTGCATTGAATGCAACCACAGCCGTAACTAGACTTTTTGGTGCCCTGTGCATTGGCGCTCCCCCATTTTTTAAAATAGGGACATAAGAGAATGCATTTGAGGAAGGGCCAGGGAGGAGATAGGTGAGGCCAGGAGATGTTGGGAATAAAAGAAGAGGAAGCTACAAGTGAGTATGATAATAAACAGGAAAACTGACAGGCCCAAACAGCGCCCCCTGCCCTGCAGTGCCCTGTGCCATGGGTCGTACTACCCTAGTTATGGCTCTGAATGCAACATGTATGACTAGAATCTGGAGGTGAAGTATGGGTGCCATAAGTCAGTGCATTTGATTTAAGGCTCACATTATACCTGGCCAAAAAAGGTAATAGCACATTCCACAAAGTATAAATTAAATGCATTAGCAAATGCACTATTAAACAACATCATGCCATTGTATACAATTTAAGCATGATACTGAAAGCTAGAAGTAGAAGAGTTAAATGAATTATTTGTGACCTTACAGAATGCTACAGGATATATAATGTCTCCTGTCTTGTTTGCCTTGTGCATGCATTCAGCATGTTATTGTAGTTTAATAACTATTTAAACTCAATGCTTTCAAGGAATTTAGCATTAGGAATTTAGCTTGATTTAAATGCAGAATCAGTCAGCTATCAATTTGATTCTATAACAAAAGGAAAGTTGGAAAGATTATGAGGGAAGTTTTTGAATGTTGCAGTGTAAAGGATCTTTGGATTTCCTTTATACTTTTGGTTATACGTATACAATACTATATATACTGGTCTATAAAAACGTCAGAAAAATTACTAGAACTAAGGATTCAGCTAGGGCACGTTGATTGTAGTCCTGAAGATCACTCCTAATTGGTTGGGAAATTAGTTAATTTAAAGTTAATTCTATGAATTGGGTACAGAATATGCAGTATTTAGAGTCCATCCAATTGAGATTGAAGCTGGAGATAAACTAGAGATGTTAAATAGAAGTACAAAACGTAAGGAATCCTGAACATAGACGATCCCATGCCTCTTTGATTTGTAAAATACCCTAAATTGACTATAGGTGCATCAGCAGTTTTGTGGAAAGTTTCTGTTAAAATTAAGTTTAATTCTATCATAGTTTAAATAGATCTGAAATAATCTCTGTAGTGCTGGGTAACATACTGCAGAGACATTTCTTCTTCCTCACTGGAGATCCCTGCCTTTTGTTCATGCTTATCAGCATATATAAGCATGTCTTATTAGACACAACTTAAAAAGACTTGCCCCCCGAGCATAGGAATAACATTTCCATACTATAAGGGACAGGTGAGAGTGCCGCTACAGTTATCCTCCTTCCCAGTACATTTCTCTTACCTGTATTGCTTCCCACTGACATTATACATTGTATGCATAGTCGTTTCCTCATCACATCTTTTAACCGCCTAGAATGTAATAAACCTGAAAGATTGGTTTGTAGCCTCGTTCACAACAAAAATGCATGTTT
Source organism: Taudactylus pleione (assembly GCA_031769625.1). NCBI lineage: Eukaryota > Metazoa > Chordata > Amphibia > Anura > Myobatrachidae > Taudactylus > Taudactylus pleione. Next base: position 13,152,595 of record JAUIMM010000005.1, on the reverse strand, counting down.
GAAGGAGCACAAATTCCGATAGCCGTGCAGTTTGAATGAGAATGTTCTCCTTTGCAATGTGAGCCAGAGATCTGTTGTCCTCGGGCTGTGGGTGGTTGGTTTGCATGTTACAAGTAAGAAGGAAATATCACAATAATTTTAACTGCATAGAAAACTCAAAGTTCAATAAATACCACATTGTACCTCCAGTAATCACAGATTTCTAATTTAATCCCCTTTTCTCTTAGCCTTTACACAATTGTGTCCCCACGAAGAAGAACATGTACAGATTTCTCCGAAGATGATTTTTGGTTTAGATGGCAATATTACGTAGAAGATCTGGCCATTTATTTTTAGGTGTGCCATCTGTGCATTATGTCATATTTGGTGGGACAGTCATATTGCCTAGAAGTCCTTGAGACGGGGTTGACTGTTCCATACAGTGCTGTTCATATTGTTTGATACAATATTCCACAAAGGTTTTAGAAATACATGCTGATGCATTAAACCCTTTATAAAATGCATGCTATTATTTTTCAACTAAATTAGTCTTAAGTAAAGACATCTTGGAATGGTAGCCTGGATTGGGATGAGATAATGACACCATAGTCATTCTAGTTGATAAATTAACAGATCTTAAAATGTCCTTAAGGTAACATGCTAATCTCATTTAAGGTTCAGGTTTAAAATTCCCTTCATCTGTAATTCTGTTAACTGAAATGAATACCACTTGGAGGTTTATTGGTGCAAGATCAAAAAACGTAGGAAAAACTGCATAAACTAAAACACTAATACAATTTAAAACAATGTGACATTTGGGGGTGATGTATCAAACAGTCAAAAGATTGAAGAATTGGGCCAGTGGAGAAGTTGCACATAATAACCAAACAGCTTCTACCTATTACTTTATAGAATGTACTTGAAAATGTTACCTCAAAGCTAATTGGTTGCTATGGGCAACTTCTCCACTATTTTTTCAAGTGATAATGACAAACAATACCGTATTACCAGGTGTCTGTCTGAAAGTACTACCATGTTTTGTTCCAGTCCCAAGAAAAGACAAAAACATTAAATTTACTTATGTGGACAGGAATGTTGGCACTTTTTTGGAAGGGGAGAGAGGGGTTGCAATCAGTGTATACAATTTGTATCACTGGAATCTTTCAAGTCAGGGGTACCATGTGGCAAACATCGTACCAAAGCACTGTTTTCAGAAGGGCAAGCAGAGTAAATTGTCATATCATCGGCTAGCGTTTGTGTTGAGTCCCATGGCGTGCACCCTCCTACAACTATTTTTTTCTGTAGGCAGCAATGTACCAGAGTTACTAGTGTTAACCAGCCAAAATAATGTAAAAAGTTGTCAGAAACCAACTGACGCCCTATTGTTTAGTGATTGAGATTAGACCTGTTCAACATGATTTATTTTGTAAAATTATAGAGTAAGGGTGCATACACACCAGGACGATATCGGCACGACAAATAGTGTATAAAGCCTAGTATGTATGCACAATTGCACACTCCTGCTGGTCGCATGCGTTATCGTGTGATTGGCTGTGCTGCACAGTCAATCACACGATATCGCATGCGGCGCCTTATATATTAATGAAGGACGGAACAAGTAATCGTTCCGTCGTTCATTAAATTGTGCAGTGTGTACCGGCAATCATGCAATGTCCAGGGTGAAGGCAAATCGCCCTTAACATCGGCACAGTGTGTACCCAGCCTAAGTTTTTTTTAGTTTCTATAACAGCGAAGTAACATGTTTAAAGTGCAAAGCAACTGTGGGTGTAATGAAGGAATACAATGTTGAGACATTAAAAAAACTTGATTCCAAACAGAATGAGGGAACAGGAGAGTGGATCTTTCCAGGTATAACTTCTTTTTTTAGCGTAAGAATAGTTGTTGTTTTTTCCTTTTCCATAGAGCTAAAGAAATAGAGAAATGAATGTATAGTATTCTTATTACTGTGTCTGCTTGTATTATTTATCTTTGCCTACAGAAGCATAATTAGGTACCCAAGACAGAAATGTAAAAAGTTTATTTAAATAACTGCCTTCTAAATATGCTCATTTTCGGACTCTTATTATCGGACTCTTGATGGGCAGCACGTCCTGATATAATATACAGAAATGGTACGGCAGGAAGGTATGCCTTTCATGTGTGGAACAACAAAATGATCTTATGAGGAAGCACATTGTGAGATGCTCAGCTAATAAAAGCACTAGTTTGAGCCCATAGTAAGCATTGTAAAGAGGTTTCACTCGCATCGGATTTACAGCATTATTTCACAATTTAGGAACGTTGAAGCTTAGACATAATTAAGTTGCTGAACAAGTCAGGACTATGCAATGTAGCTGCACTATGTTTAAGACTATGACATTGAACATATCCACTAAAACAAGTTTATTCATGTTAAACTACAACCACAAACTAAACTGTACACAAAGTGTGAATGCCACCTCTATTTAGCTGTCTAGCAAATGGAGTTGTGGCTGCCTAAGCCGCGTATCCACTAGCAGATAGTGGAACGACATTACGATTACAACATTGTAATCGTACAGTCATTCCTCATTCTCTGTAGCGCCTACACTGAACAACATGTCGTTCAGTGTAGGTACCCTCCCTCATCCCTGAACATGGCCAATCTGTTGTTATGGGCAGATTGACCGGCATGTTCAGGGATGACATGTCAGAAACGACCAGCGGGAGCGTGCATCGCTGGTCATTTTCAACATTAAACTGCCCGATTTATGCACGATTAAATAACGATGTTGTTATCGTTCAATCTCTCATTTATATCTGCAAGTGGATACGCGGCTTTAGGCATCATAAAATTTCCAATGATTCCAAATTTCCAGCAAACATGCCAGTCTTAGGCCCCCATTAATTAATGATCGCTATTGCAATGCAATCTGGGCATGACAATAATGCCCATGAGCACATTACAATATGCGATCATAGCGACGGCTCATGCAGGGACACGGGCTCCGTAAGGAGCCCGTCTTTACGATGTGCTCGGAGAGCTGCCGGCCAGTGTCGGGGCTCTGCACATGCTCGGCCACCATTGCCTGGGAGGGTTCCAGAGGAACACTCTGCCAGCTAATTATGCGTTGTGTAGCCCATAGACTACAGCGGCTAACATCGTCTTCAGATGGCGTTTGCTGCAGGGACCAATATCCGGAATGCATCACATTGGTTGGTAAATTTGGCAGCATCGCATCCCCCATAGAAACCTATGGGGATGCGGCTACCTGGGGCAATGGAGGGATCACTGCAAGTATCGGACATACCTGCTGCAGTCCCTCCTTAATACATCCGGGGGAACTTAATATTTGAGGTTAACCCCCAAAAACAGGTGTTTTCGGGGATTAAACCTCAAATAGGCAATGATAAATGGGCCTAAACAACAAAAGAAAGAAAATAACCTATGGCGCTATGAAAACCAATATTTAACAATAATGAGGTTTAACTTACAAATACAAAATAGAGGGACACACCTAGCTGCTGTGATAAAAGTTGCCAGCAAAAGACACAAATCAACATCCAAAAAACACAGCTCTGGGGAGAATCTCTTAATCCCTTATTAGTGGGTGTGGAACTAATCCAATGTACACATCACTACAATAAATTGATAAATAAGTAAAATCAGTCAAATTAAATATAAAAATGCAAATGTGCCATTAATAATTTAATAAACCAATCAATGCAAATTAATGAATATATATGATAAGAAATGCGTTAGGAAAACATCATTCTGTGAAATTTTGGAGACCGGTTGCAGCAGCACTGACACTTTCTCCAGCCCGGCTATTACTGTGCTTTTTACACGAGACCCCGCAGGCATCCAAAGCGGGTGTTTCTATTACCGCAGGACAAGCACAGTGTGAGCGGCCTCTATTTCAGCCGAAGGTAGCATCTCACATCCATAGCGGGGGAGCAGCACGGCACATTGGAGCGGCTGAGTCCCGCATCTGCAGTGGTGAGTGCTGATCTGATATTACCTGTAAGCACCCGCTGCTAGTGAATTTATCGGGGAGTCTGTTTGAACAACAAATAAGGACTATTCTCCTACACTTATATTGGAGTAGAGATTTCTGCTTAGCTGGACGCGGCTGTAGCTACATACTTTATGTTCCATAAAAGAACCACTCTCTCTCACCGGAGCGTGTTTAGTGGATAACAAGTGCCACATCCATCACATTTATATGTTAATTCATTTTTCTCCTAATTGTCCTGGAAGACTTTTCTATTTCTCATAAATGTGGACAAATGTTGACAGGAATTATTAACTGAAACATTATTGCGGCTGCAACAAAGGATATATTAAAGAACTGCCAGTTGTAACTTTCATATGATACATAATCACCGGCAATCAGTCAGACTGATTTAGTGCTTGGGTTCACAGCTTCTGAAAAATATTCTCTGCATACTGTGCAATGTGTAATGGACATACATTATGCATGATTATGTATAAATCTTTATATTCCTTTTATTTTTTTACTTTATCATATACATTATTTTGTATTGATTGGTTTATTAAATTATTAATGGCACATTTGCATTTTTATATTAAGTTTTACTTATGTATTAATTTATTGTAGTGATGTGTACATTGGATTAGTTCCACACCCACTAATAAGGGATTAAGAGATTCTCCCCAGCGCTGTGTTTTTTGGATAATGATAAATGTGCCCCTAGGTAGGGACTGCAGCTGAAATGATTGGTTGTGGCTCCTGTCCACTCAGCTGTTGCACAGACTACGTGCCCCCATCCAGGTTGGGTCATACTTGCCTACTTTTGAAAAAACATTTCAGGGAGATTGTGAAAGCAGCACCAATGAGCCTGTCAGTAAAGTGGGCGTGTACTGCTACATCTGAGAGGCGTGTCATAAATTTGCCTTACATCCAAATGTAAATGAGCCCAAAAGCAGTTAGTAAGATCTACTTATTGATGAAAACACACTGATACTTTTCAGAAAATACATGTAGCCATAGGGATCATTGTGCCTTATAAGCAATCCAGGGAAATGACACTTATGATCACATTTGGATGTACATATCTCTGGGTTTTTTATATAACAGCTTCATAATGGGGGTTATGTGCAATCAGGGAATTGCTAAACTCTTCAGGGAGTCAGGGAGATTACTGCTATTTCAGGGAGTCTCCCTGACAATGAGGGAGAGTTGGCAAGTATAGGTTGGGTACCACTGTCCTCCTCTTGGTAATAGTGGCTGTAACCACAAGATACACACAAGAGTGTGATTTATGAAAGTGAATGGACAACCCATTTAAAATCAAAACAAAAGGATGGTAGAGGTTTTACTTTTTCCACATCTAAGCCTTCTAATAGAATAAACACAGTTGTTTATACAAACTATTTAAATGTTTATTCTTTAATTCTTTCACAGAAAATGCTACAATAGCAATAGTTATACTCCTGAATACAGGTTTTAATACAGATTTTGTTTTTTGGGCTTTTCAGAAACAAAAAAATACTTATTATTAATGAAACTCTATTTTACTGAGCCTATCTAATAATAAAAAGAAGAATAAAGTAGATGAAGAAGAAAACATTGGAATTTCTGCATTTATTTTCTGTTTTAGTAATTACTATGTATCACTATTATCAGCCTATTAAAATGGTCAATACACTTTGTTATAAATGCCCACTGAACAAGAACATAACAGGCTAAAATGCATATAAGATTCCCCAGTGCACTCTGCTGTCACACTTTGCTATACACTGTTTGCTTTACATGTCTTGATTTGTTTGTGTAGCCAACGCCTTTCTGTAATAGTGTATGTATATGTCAGTCAAGCTATAAGGAAATTTGTTTCAGCATACTAGTAGAAAGGGAAAAATTGTATAAAAAAATATATATGTTTTCCTTTAGTTAACACACACAAAAAATGATATAAATGTTATAGCCCTGTTTATCCATTGCAGGTTTGATTTAAGTGGAGAGGTGGATATATCCTCCTTTTCCAATAAGAGATATTAGGCAACAATATCAAATTATAAAGTATAGAATTTAAGGTTCAACATCACTAACTACACAAACTTCTGCCAAGAGAAACCAAGTACAACCATATTAAGTAGTCTTTATAGGATTATTACTTTGTTATTTTTAATTAATATATTTTAAAGAAATTTAAGCTTGCAGAACACATCATGGGTCCTCAATTCGTGAAGTCCTCCACTAACATCATGCAGATCACTCACATCCCAGCAAAACAAAACAAAGAGAATGCTTTTTTCAACCTAATGATTCATTAAGCTACAAGGCTAGTAAAATCATGGAGTAATTCCAGGAACATGAATGTAGCTTAATGCTCTACCTCCCACAATCACCAGACATCAATCCAATCAATCAATGTGAAAGAAGATGTAAAGGACTGACTGCTAATCCACAACAACTATGGGACACTGGAGTTGGCATGTGCTAGCATGCCCTGTGTGCCACACTTATACCCCTTTTACACCGGAGCTAAAACCCAGGTTTTTGAAGGGTTAACCCGGGCAGCTCCCTGGTGTAAAAGGGCAGAGGGTTGGATCGCCGGGTCGAGTGACCCGGTAATCCAACCCAGGTAACTAGCAGGGTTTAACACGGGCGTAGCCCGTGAAACCCTGCTATGGGAACAGCGCACTCCGGGTCACGAAGACCGATTGGTCCGGCTTCAGTGGCGCTTGGAGATGACGTCATCTCCAAGCGTCCACTTTCACTCCGCAAAAGCCGGGTCTATGCAGACCCGACTGCGGTGCGAGCGGCGCTGACTCGGGAATATCCCGAGTCAGCACCGGCAAAATTCCGGGTCTGATCCGGATAGGAACTTTGTTCCAACCCCGGGTCAGACCCGGAATTTAGGTGGAAAAGGGGTATAAGTAACTGTTCAGTCCATGCCCTGACGAGTTCAGACTCTTCTGAGGGCCAATAATGAGATACTTATGATCATGTAAAAGTTAATACTAAAATAGTACTATTGCTTACACAACATTACATTTATTGGTAAATGGGTATTCTATTAAGTATTGCTATGTTATAGCTATTAGGGAAAACAGTTAAGATAAAAACTAATTAATGTACAATATAAGACATTTATATGTACATAAATAGTCTTGCAAGTAAACATATCTTAAATACAGTCTGAGGCTGTGCTCCTTCTTTATATACATCACAGGCATTTATTTCCACTTACAACAAATCCTGAAGTGGAGAAATTATAGCACAAATTAATGTTTGTTTTTGTTTTATTTTAAAGCCTGTTAAATGGTTGGAGAGACATATTGGTAGTCTACCCGCAATTTCAAATGGCTTCAAATAAAAGAGAAATGAAAAAAAGGTGTCTGGAAGTAGCCTGTACCTTATATAGATTTATCTGAAAACAAAAAATGGTAATGACACATAGGGAATATCTGTGATACCCTACCAAACTCAGACAATACAATATGTATTGTATTCGTGACACATTTTATATAAAAGGAAAAAAAAAAGTTATGCGTGGTTTGAAATGAGTTGCACCTCTAAAGGCATTTTACATTTTAAGATCCTGCTACATACTGAGATCACATGGGCATCACATAAGGCCGGAGACCCTTTAGTGATTTCACTGACCCAGCCTGAAATGAACATTTAAAGCTTAATTATACCCAACACATCAACTGTTTAGACTCTAAAGGTAGCTACAGTATGTCCTTAGTTTTCCTACAGCTAGTGATATTGTGCTTCCCTGTCTGAAATACAAAGTGTCCTGTACTACTGTAGCTCTGAAAGCCAAGGATAACTGCTTTCATTGTCAGCACACAAGTCTATGGAAGATCGTGTGTGAATAGAGCAAATACTGACACATACTACATATGGGCTCGAAGTAGAGGTTTCAATAAAACTTTTGTGTCAAAGTATTTAAAGCTAGACTGTCAATAGACAACTCCCATCAGTCTTATTATGCGTACACACAGTTATCGTTCATAAAAATCGTACCATCGCTTAACGATAAATCGTTCATATATTTCATTTTTATGCAGCAAACGACCAACAATGCGCATTCCTACATGGACGATAACGATATCTATGGTTGTCCGTACATGCAGGCCAACTTGGACGATTTCATTACGATTTGTATGTTAAGCGATGTGGCAGGATGACAACTGAAAGATATCGATCATAGATCTCTTTCAGTGTGTACGCCCAATATCGTTTGTCCTGCACTACAGAAAGTTCAAGGGAAATCGATCAGCGATATCGTTGGTTGTGCAGATCGTACCGTGTGTATGCAGCATTAGCTAGGTTCATCGTCAGCAAAAAACTAGCATTATCAGACACATGGAAATATGAAATTGGTTGTGCATAGTACAACATGACTAATTGTAAAGCTGGATACACATGTAGAGATTTTCTGTCCAACCATCCAACTAGTTGATTGGTTGGAATTAGAGATGTGCGGGTTCGGATTTACTCGGTTCCTATCGCTACTTTACCGCAAGTTCGGATTAGTTCGGATTTATTTTATTGGCAATCCAAAACACGTGATAGCCGATAACCAATAAAATGCCGGTTTGAGATCCGATTAAAACCGAGTAAATCCGAACCCGCTCATCTCTAATTGGAATGAAAATCTGGTTAGGTATGAAAGCAAATGACAATCAGCAATTTGCTCCCAAACGCCGGAAAATTAACAAAAACTGTTGTTTGAACAAATTGTTTACATCAAACATTTAACAAACTTGTCTGATGACCATTTTCATCTGTTTTCTGGCATTTAGGAGCAAATTGCTGATCATCCTTTACTCCCATACGTTAGCAGATTTTCATTCCAAACAATCAACTAGTTGGATGGTTGGACAGAAAATCTTTACGTGTGTATGCAGCTTAAGATGAAAATCTGTGTCATCTCTGACAAAACTAAAATCTCTTTAGCTGTACATAGAACATTAACGGAAGTAAAAACATAAAAATAAACTCTACTCCATTGGGGCATATGTATCTTTGAAAGTTTGCGGCATGCTGCATTTTTGGAGTGGATGGGTGCTCTCACAACCTACTCTGGTATGTGTCAGTACCAGCATGTCAGTAGAGACTGTTTATCACCTCCAGGCATGGATAACATTACAATGTTAGGTGGAGCTGTAATTACATGGAATAAAGCAGGTGTGATCACAAATGTGCTTGGGTTACATATATAAGCCATTCTGGATTAGTAACACAGATGAACAGAACAGCAATATCTGACTGTGGATGAGAGGTTTAATAGCATTACCATTTGTTGTGTTGCATGCTTTGAATGTGGGGTCACAGTGCATATGACTTGCATCCAGTCCTAGTGATCCAAGAGATTATAGGGAATTTTGGCCTGCTCAGTTAACAATTCAATTGATTAGATATGGCTGTCACGAGCAAAATTTTCAGAGAGCTAATAATGAATACAATATGTGTCTTTTTCTATTCGCTTTAAGTGTGCTCAATGAATGTTTGATAATTGTGACTTTTGATCACCTTATATATTGCAATGTAAATAAATGTAGTTAGAATTAGCAAAGGAAAAAAAAAAGGTTTTAATTTGAGCATTGACATCCTTTCACTACCCTCCTCCTCTCAGAGGGAACAAAAATTAGGTGCTCACATTTAAGATGATTGAGTCTGGAAAGACTACGCAAGAGGGTCCCCTAAAGAGAGCCATACAGCTGCAGAAGACATTAGTAGTGCACCCATGCCAATGTCTCAGTGATATGATTTAGTACTGCCCACCCATGCCAATGTCTCAGCGATATGGTTTAGTACTGCCCACCCATGCCAATGTCTCAGTGATATGATTTAGTATTGCGCACCCATGCCAATGTGTGTGAAATTTAGTACTGCCCACCCATGCCAATGTCTCAGCGATATGATTTAGTACTGCGCACCCTTGCCAATTTCTCAGTGATATGATTCAGTACTGCCCACCCATGCCAATGTCTCAGTGATATGATTTAGTACTGCGCACCCATGCCAATGTCTGTGACATGATTTAGTACTACCCACCCATGCCAATGTCTCAGTGATATGATTTAGTACTGCCCACCCATGCCAATGTCTGTGATATGATTTAGTACTGCGCACCCATGCCAATGTCTGTGACATGATTTAGTACTACCCACCCATGCCAATGTCTCAGTGATATGATTTAGTACTGCCCACCCATGCCAATGTGTGTGACATGATTTAGTACTACCCACCCATGCCAATGTCTCAGTGATATGATTTAGTACTGCCCACCCATGCCAATGTCTGTGATATGATTTAGTACTGCGCACCCATGCCAATGTCTCAGTGATATGATTTTATACTGCCCACCCATGCCAATGTCTCAGTAATATGATTCAGTACTGCCCACCCATGCCAATGTCTCAGTGATAGGATTTAGTACTGCGCACCCATGGGAATGTGTGTGACATGATTTAGTACTACCCACCCATGCCAATGTCTCAGTGATATGATTTAGTACTGCCCACCCATGCCAATGTCTCAGTGATATGATTTAGTACTGCCCACCCATGCCAATGTCTGTGATATGATTTAGTACTGCGCACCCATGGGAATGTGTGTGACATGATTTAGTACTACCCACCCATGCCAATGTCTCAGTGATATGATTTTATACTGCCCACCCATGCCAATGTCTCAGTAATATGATTCAGTACTGCCCACCCATGCCAATGTCTCAGTGATAGGATTTAGTACTGCGCACCCATGGGAATGTGTGTGACATGATTTAGTACTACCCACTCATGCCAATGTCTCAGTGATATGATTTAGTACTGCCCACCCATGCCAATGTCGGTGATATGATTTAGTACTGCCCACCCATGCCAATTTCTCAGTGATATGATTCAGTAATGCCCACCCATGCCAATGTCTCAGTGATATGATTCAGTACTGCCCATCAATGCCAATGTCTCAGTGATATGATTTAGTGCCGTCAATGCAAGCTAAACGGATTGAAGTCAAATAGATTACAAAGAAAAAACACCCTCCCTGGCTGCATTAAGGAAACATTTTAAACCGATTATACCAGCAAAAAGTAATTATAGGATCAGTTGCCAACTTCACTACAGACCCTGCCTGGCTAAGCTACAAACAGCTGGCACACATGTATAATCACATGTATAAAATGGAAACATATATGTAACAGCAAACAGCGGGGACAGAAGGAGGTGATTTATCTGCCAGTTATCACACATTCCTCTGACTCAAGGGAAGCGCTCTATGCTGAGAAAACTAGGTCATCTCAGCTCCAAGTGATGATCAGTGCCATCACAGAGCTGCACACAGCAACCAGGCGTGCAGCCGGCGATCACATACATCGCTATGAGAATGTGCCTACACGCAGCGACCCATGCACCTTCCACACTGGCCATCACACACAACTGGGTGTCCCAGCATCACCTCGGCAGAATACCCACCATCTCCTCCCACACCGGGCTCCGGCTGCTGTAGGAAGGGTATGCATGCTGCTCCATCATCCCTCCAGGAAATAGTCAAAGGGATCAGGAAGAAACAAGTGTCAGAGTCCCGGCAACACACTGGGGCATGTAAGTGTACAGTGACAGCAGTGGTCCCTGATGATGGGGCGTCTTCTGTCACGGGCACAGCGCTGGCACTGGGGCAGCCGGACTCCGTGCTCACCGCCCTTCCAGTCACTCTGAGGGTAAAACTCCTTCACATCGTATTCCCTTCTTCACACCCGCCAACTGGTTCTCCTCCTCCCTCCCAGCCAGTCCCCACGCCCCCCTCTCCCGCTCCTCCACTCGCTGGCTCTGCTTTCCTCACAGTCTCCCACCTCTATACAACTTCACTTGTCCTGACATCCCTCCTTGTGCCCTCTCCTCCTCAACATCATTACAGGAAAGGGCAGGGTGCCGGAAACCCAAATCTGTTCTCTAAGTATCTAATTATAGCAAAGGCTGCACACTAGATAGATAGATAGATAGATAGATAGATAGATAGATAGATAGATAGATAGATAGATAATGTGACTTGTTATATCATAAACAGTCTTTATGAAGTCACTCAGCTTTGGTAGAAAGGCCACGATCTTGTAGAGAACTGTCAGTTAACAACTGTACATGCTGACATATACATCTATGGGCCGTATTCAATTAAAAGCGAAAAGTCAGTTTCTGCGGAAAAGTTTCGCCAGTGACGTCATTTCGCCAGGCGAAAACTTATCCCCGTATTCAATTCCAAAGACTTTTCAGCGGTGCGGAAAGTCAATGCACTGGAATAGGCGAAAAAGATTAGCCTATGCCCCAGGTGTTTTAAGATTGCAGGTGTTTGCGGCAGGTAGATTTTTAAAGTTTTTTAAAACTTCACTTTAGCAACTTCAAAATATGCCAACACCCATTTTCAAGTACCCCAAATTTGCTGGGACTAATTATTTTGCAGAAAAATTAAAGCTAAATGCCATTCTTGACCACTTATATAAAGATGCTAATTACCAGCTATTAAGAGCATTTAAGTACCCCAAATACCTTCAGCAGGCCTATAGTGATCCTCAGTGTCAGTGCATCTTTTTGGGGGTGTCAGGCTGATTTCCCCAAATCTGACAGCACTTTTCGACAGTTTGAGTTTCGCCGTGATGCGTTTTTCGTGTCCTTTGAAATTGAATATGGGGATATGCGGGGATGAGCGCGATTCCTTTCTGCATGCAAAACCAGCAATGACAGCGGATACTCCAGCATGCGAATAGTCCGGGACTTTTCGCTCCTAATTGAATATGGACCTATATATCAGTATCTCTCTCTCCCTCTCTCTATGGCCCCCCCAGATATTAATGATCGCTATTGCAATGCGATCTGGGCATGGCATAACCGCCCATGAACGCATTACAATATGCGATCATAGCGCTCGGATGTATGATCCGGCACATGCAGGAACACGGGCTATGAGAGGAGCCCGTCCCTGCAATGTGTCCAGAGAGCTGCCGGGGCTGCTGCACATGCACGGTCATGTTGACTGCACGGCCGCCATTGCCGGGGAGGCCAGCTATTTATGCACAGTGTAGCTTATAGGCTACAGCGGCTATCACCATCTTCAGACGGCATTAACCAGTATCTGGAGTGCAACGCATTCCGGATGTTGGTAAATTTGGGAGCATCGCATCCCCCATAGAACTGGGGGGATGCGGCTGCCTGCGGGAATGGTGAAAAGCTATTACACCAACAAGAAGCAAAGTGGATCTATGAATCAGATACTGTGGCCCCTAAGGGGCTTAATGATTTCAACCCTTACAGTGCTTTTTTGCATTAATGGGTTCTAGTATTTCAGCAGAATCAGTATTTACACACATATATATATATATATATATATATATATATACACAGTCAGGTCCATAAATATTGGGACATTGACAGAATTTTCATATTTTGGCCTCTATTCACCACCACAATGACTTTGAAATGAAACAAACAAGATGTGATTTAACTGCAGACTTTCAGATTTAATTTGAGGGTAATTACATCCAAATCAGGTGAACGGTGTAGAAATTACAACGGTTTCTGTATGTGCCTCCCACTTTTTAAGGGGTCAAAAGTAATGGGACAAACTAAACAATCCTAAATCTAACTTTCACTTTTTAATACTTTGTTGCAAATCCTTTGCAGGCAATTACAGCCTGAAGTCTGGAACGCATAGACATCACCAGACACTGGGTTTCATCCCTGGTGATGCTCTGCCAGGCCTCTACTGCAAATGTCTTCAGTTCCTGCTTGTTCTTGGGGCATTTTCCCTTCAGTTTTGTCTTCATCAAGTGAAATGCATGCTCAATCAGATTCAGGTCAGGGGATTGACTTGGCCATTGCATAACATTCCACTTTTTAGCCTTAAAAAACTCCTTGGTTGCTTATGCAGTATGCTTCAGGTCATTGTCCATCTGCACTGTGAAGTGCCGTCCAATGAGTTCTGAAGTATTTGACTGAATATGAGCATATAATATTGCCCGAAACACTTCAGAATTCATTCTGCTGCTTTTGTCAGCAGTCACATCATCAATAAATACAAGGGAACCAGTTCCATTGGCATCCATACATGCCCACGCCATGACACTACCACCACCATGCTTCACTGCTGAGGTGGTATGTTTTGGATCATGAGCAGTTCCTTTCCTTCTCTTCTCTTCCCATCACTCTGGTACAAGTTGATCTTTGTCTCATCTGTCCATAGGATGTTGTTCCAGAACTGTAATGGCTTTTTTAGATGTTGTTTGGCAAACTCTAATCTGGTCTTCCTGTTTTTGTGGCTCACCAATGGTTTGCATCTTGTGGTGAACCCTCTATATTCACTCTTGTGAAGTCTTCTCTTGATTGTTGACTTTGACACATATACATCTACCTCCTGGAGAGTGTTCTTGATTTGGCCAACTGTTGTGAAGGGGTTTTTCTTCACCAGGGAAATAATTATTTTGTCATCCACCACAGTTGTTTTCCGTGGTCTTCCGGGTCTTTTGGTGTTGCTGAGCTCTCCGGTGCATTCTTTCTTTTTAAGAATGTTCCAAACAGTTAATTTGGCCACACCTAATGTTTTTGCTATCTCTCTGATGGCTTTGTTTTGATTTTTCAGCCTAATGATGGCTTGCTTCACTGATAGTGACAGCTCTTTAGATCTCATATTGAGAGTTGATAGCAACTGATTCCAAATGCAAATGTCACACCTAGAATCAACTCCAGACCTTTTACCTGCTTAATTGATAATGAAATAACGAGGGAATAGCTCACACCTTTCCATGAAATAGCTTTTGAGTTGATAGTCCCATTACTTTTGGTCCCTTAAAAAGTGGGAGGCACATATTGAAACTGTTGTAATTCCTACACCGGTCACCCGATTTGGATGTAATTACCCTCAAATTAAATCTGAAACTCTGCAGTTAAAGCACATCTTGTTTGTTTCATTTCAAAACCATTGTGGATAGAGGCCAAAATCTGAAAATTCTGTCAATGTCCCAATATTTATGGACCTGACTGTATATATATATATAATCCAGGAAACTGCACTCACATTGCATAATGACACAGGTGGGGTGCTCCATTAGAGACAATCACGTCCAGAAAATAGAAAAGGAGATGGGCACTCACCAATCAGTAGAAAAAAGACAATAAAATCACCACAAAGCTACCACCAAGGAAGACACCATGGGTCTTCCCTGGTGGTAGCTATGTAGTGACTTGTATTTGATAAAGGTCTAATTAAGACCGAAACGTCGACCATGACTTTGGGGCCTATTCATCAACACTAAATTAACGTTTTTAAGGACATTTTCCTTAAATAACGTTATTTTAGTATTCATGAAGCCACTTAGCACAGGAGATATCACTGATATCTCCTTGCTAAGTCCCCCTGCATTAATTTCCACACTCCTCATACATTAGTATGGGGATGTGGAAATTATGGTATTCATCAAATTCCGAAAATTTATGAATTTTTGGAATTTGATGGAGGTACTATCCGCCACTGTGAGGTGGCGAATAGCAGGTGAAACTTACCTGCTTCCAGCTGGACAGGTTCCCTGGCGTCTTCCTCCGGTGCATCCTCTGGCTCCGGAGGCTGGTCGGACACTGTGTTCTCCCAGCAGAACACAATAAAGATTAGAAAAAAAACTACTTTTTTTTTTTCTAATCTGTACTGTGGTGTGCTGGGAGACTATGTGACAGACCAGCAGGATGGAGCCGGAGGCTGCTGCGCGGACAGGTAAGTGCTGAAGAGGGGGGGAGGTGAGCGGGGGGAGGGGGGGCAGGTGAGCGGAGGGCGGGGACACAAACTTACCGCATGTGTAGGCAGTGCTGCGCATGCGCTGGGTTAACGAATTTAACAGTGCATGCGCAGCACAGATTCCAGCTGCGGTAAGTTAGTGTAGACAGGGATAACTATCTATTTCCTGAAAAGCTGTCATCGCAAAAATGACAGCTTTTCGGAATAGATAGTTATAGCGAAGAGGAATGATGAATTCCTCTGGCAATTAGGTAGAACTCAATGCGAGTTCTAAACCTAATTACCTCCAGGGAAAGTTTAGTAATGATGAACAGGCCCCTTTGTGAGCTGTGAGGTAATAAAACCTTTTTTCTACTGATTGGTGAGTGCCCATCTCCTTTTATTATATATATATATATATATATATATATATATAATTTTTTTTTTTCCTTCAATTTTTTTAAGTTTTTCAATTTTTCTTTTTGTGAACTATGGCTTTTGTCCGCTGTCCCTTATGTGGTGCTGTTGCTGATTTATGCCATGGTTATTATGCCACATAATATTGAATGGAATTTCAATACACATACAGTATGTTGTATTAAGAAGCCTATTTTATTTACTAAGGTTGAATATCTGTAACTCAATTCACTTTGTTTTCAGCTGCGAATAACAGCAATTGGTCATTATCGTGCATCATTCATGCATATCTATGCAGTGTAGTGTAAGTACGCTTTTAGCACCTCCCTTTTCTATGACTTTGCCAATGTTTTTGTCCGGCGCGTGCGTGTTTCCACTTGTGGAACGTACTCTTTTCCTTTTGATATTTGCGTGAGTACTTAATCACTGTATCCTGTGTCTGGTGACTTGGAATTAGGGTTCAGTTCATGTTTCTAATAAGGTTTTTCTTTTACTTCTTGTTTTTTGTGAGGCTGAACTTTGTTAATTAATGGGCGGGCTACAATGCACGCTGTTAGCTACTTAAGGTGTCCACTGCACTAGTCTGAGCAGTGTGTGGTGAGGAACTGCCTTGTTCACATCAGATATCTTGGTCCTGATGACAGTCCCATAGGGGATTGAAACGTCAACTTTTTATGAATATGACTATGTAAGTCTACAATAAAGCTGTGATATTAATTTTTCATGAATATGACTATGTAAGTCTACAAATAAAGCTGTAATATTAATTTTTCATTACTACCTGATGAGTACGCTTTTTCTCAATTCTTTATATATGGATTCCTGTTTTTTAGGATCTCTAAGGAGCACCACCCTGTTGACTGACTTTTATTGTGTTTGCAAACACTGGTAAAAATGTATATACATATGTGTGTGTGTGTGTGTGTGTGTGTGTGTGTGTGTGTGTGTATATATATATATATATATATACTCCTTGTGCTTAGCAGTCAGCAGTGGCTTGCAGCCTCAATAGGCCATGCTCTCCCAGCATAGCGCTTGGGTCATGCTCTCCAAGCATAGCACTTGGACCCTGGCACTACAGACAGTTAGTCCTACTACCTGGCCGCTAGACAGCGTCAGGGCAATGAGCAAAATGTGTGATAATTTTGAACCCTTCCTGTGCTGCTGACTTCCTACTGGCTCTGGGCGACCAGGAAAACCCGAAACTCTATATTTACATTTTGAGCTGTGCAACCCAGAAAACCCGGAGGTCCAAACTTCTATTGCAAGTGCAGAATGTGCCGGTCTTGTTTTCCTCTCCCTTGAAAGGAGGTGATCCCACCAGAATGTGGGCAATTCAAGTGAGAGACAACCCCTCTCACCACAATATATATAGTGCTCATAAGTCCTGCACACTCAAACATATATTTATCCGTGGGTGCTAGGTCAAATCAAATAAGTAGGCAGAAATGTCCAGAACATTAGACAACCAGCACACCAACTTCATGCACAAAAAGAGTTTTTATCTCATTATATTTTTCATCAATCAGTATTCCATTTAAAAAACAGCGTCAGTTCACAGAAAAAAGTGCAGTAGTGCAAAAGTAGAAGTATAACACTCTTCATTATATGTGAACCGTGGCTGTGACATTGAAGTGTGTAGCCTGGCCCGACAGCTGTTTTGGCACCCTCAGATACCTTCTTCCTGGGGCATAAATAAATTTTGTGACGAGAGGGGTTGTCTCTCACCTGAATTGCCCAAGGGAGACTGGAGTGAAACCTGTGCATTCTGCATTGGCAGTGGATGTGTGGAATTCCAGGTTTTCCCATTTACACAGACCCAGCTGAAATAATCACTGGAGCACAGGGAAGGTTTACAACTCTCACACTCCTGATGCTTGTTGCCCTGATGCTGAGTAGCAGCCATGAAGTAGGGACACAGTGTTGTAGTGCCAGGGTCCAAGGGCTATGCTGAGAGAGCATGCCCAAATTGTGGCTGCAAGCCACTGCTGACTGATTAGCACAAGGAGTGCTGGGACTTTTGTTTGTTTGTTTTTTCTGTTATGGGCCTGCATGTGTGCAGGCCTAAAGTCACGTATGCTAAAGTGCAGTGTCTGGTGCCAATAAAAGACACTGCTTTATGGAGTACCTACCTGTCTGGATTCCTCATTTCAATACCCCATGTTACATATGGTGGTCCATACGGGGACTCTGGACTGCTGTATTGCAGCGCAATCACTAGACACCTATAGCATAGCGAAGGATCTGACCAGGCAAAACGTTCGGTATACGTAAGTATGGTTGGCGAACCAGAAAAAACGCAGTTATATTAAGGACATTGTGTAACTTATTGTTCAAAATCTGTGTACTGAGAAAAAAAAAGTTACTTTTCTTTCTTTACTAAGGTGCTTGAGATATAAAAAAAAAATGCTGATTAGTATCTTCACCAACTAGTATGCTGTCTAATTAAGTTCACATGTTGACTGAATAAGAGCAAGACACACATATTGCTGAGGTCTAATTAAGCTTTCCAGGAAGAAGAAAGTCCGATCCCTGTACTTCTTGTTAGACTGCTTGGATGTCGCACTGGCTCTTTGAGGGATACTTTGTCTGCGGGGCAGCGGAAAAGAGCAGAACCCTGTGTCCGCAAGAAAAGAAGGAGGGCTCCTCCAGCAGAACACAACACGTTCAGAGGGTATGAAGAAGACACGCCTGGAAAGGTGGTTCGAAAGGCTGAATGGTCTCGGCTGTCGCGAAAGGAAAAGTGTGCTTCCCCAAGCTGGGAAATGTGAAAGGGTGGGATGTGTGGTGATAGGGGTTGTCTCTCAACTTAATTGCCCACATTCTGGTGGGATAAGCTCCCTCCAAGGGAGACCAGCACATTCTGCAGTTACAACAGAAGTTAGTAATTATGGGTTTTCTGGGCTGCACATTCTACAGCTGCAATAGAATATGTTACTCAATGTTTTCACAGTTGCACAGGCCCGGCTGCAACTAATCACTGGAGCACAGGAAGGGTTTAAAACTCTCACACACCTGATGCTCCTTGCTCCTGATACTGGATAAGCTAGCCAGGCGATAGGCTGGGGTGGTAGTTAGCATTAGGATGCCAAAACCCAGAGGGTCCACAGACATTAGCACAAGGAGTGCTGAAACATTTACTTTTATGTTATCTGCTAATTTTTTGTTATGTGCATGTGTGTGTCCAGGCCTAACCTCAAGTATGCTAAGGTGCAGTGTCTGCTACCATTAAAAAGACTGCTTTACCAAGTACCTGCCTGGCTGGAGTCCTCATTTCAACACCCTGTGTTGATATATATATATATATATATATATATATATATATATACATATACAGGTAAAGACCCCTGTATCCCAGGGACCTGGCGGCACTCAGCGGACTTCAAAAAATGTCAAATAAAGTTTTAATCCATAAATCGACGTTTCAAGACCTGTGCGGTCTTTTCATCAGGATATACATACATGAATGAAATAAAAATACACTCACCTATATACCCAAGTGTATCAAGAAAAACAACTAACACCAATTGCTTACCGTGACCAGCGTCGTCTCGTGGAGCACAGGGTCCGTGACCTCATCACACTGCGTCTAGACCGGCAAAAGATCCCAGCGTTGTCTGGGTAACGGTAGCTAGGCAATGAAGGGACTCCAAAACAAATAATGCGTTGACCAGGACCACGGACCACTGCTGCTCACCGAGCGGACAGCTGTGGAAAGCACAAACATAACATATTACTACTATAACCATACTATTACATAGAACCACCCAATATGTATATATATATATATAAAGGCACATTTAAGAAACAGTATAATGGTCACATAAACAATCCGATATATAGTCAATATTAGACAAAACCCATAAATCCGGGCAACCTTGTTAATATACTAAAAGATCAAAAATCGCATAGCCATAAAAAACTAGAGATATAGAACAATGAGACCTGGATTTTGTTTTTTGAAAAATTCAAGGTATACATAATTATATAATATAGAGCAAATGCAAGATGTATAATAAACAGATCTATTATAGGCATGAGTTCCAAGGAAGTTTTTCATTAAGCCCACCAGGGGATACCGTGTTCAAGGAAAAGATCCAACGTGCTTCCCTGATGGAGAGAAGTTTAGCTCTATCTCCTCCTCGTTTTAATGGGGGTATGTGGTCAATGATCTTATAGTTCAAATCTTTCAATAGATGCTTTGCTTCACTGAAGTGTCGAGCCACCGGTTGTTCACTTGTTTTACCCTCTATTGCCGCTTTAATAGCCGACCGGTGGAGCGCCATCCTTTCTTTAAACATTCTAATGGTCTGCCCGATATAGCACAGGCCACATGGACAAGTTATCATATACACTACGAAGCGAGTTGAGCAAGTGACCACATGTTTGATGTAAAACACTTTACCTGTATGTGGATGTTTGAACGTAGAGCCTATTTCCATGAATTTGCATGTGGTGCAAGAAATGCACCTATAGCATCCAGGTTGTTTTGTAAAGGGGAATTCGTTCTTCCGTTTCATTGAAGATATATCGCTCTTCACCAAAATATCTTTGAGATTTCTACCCCGTCTGTAACTTACTAAAGGGTATTTATTAGATAAACCCGGCAAGTCTTTATCACTCCGGATGATAGGCCAGAGAGCTTTTGTTGCTCTAGGGATTACCGAACTGGCCAGCGTATATTCTGTAATCAGGGGGATCTTGTCTCCAATGTCACGTATATTCGTGCTATTCAATAGAGCAGACCTTGACATTTGCAGTACCTCTTTCTTTTGTTTTAATAATATCTGTTTGTTATATCCTCTGTTTTCAAACTTTGTGACGATCTGATCCAATTCACACTCGGCATCACTGTTTTCACTGGTAATCCGCATAGCACGTATCATCTGGGACCTAGCTAGTCCTTTCTTCAACGCCGGAGGATGAAAGCTGCTTGACATAAGTAACGTGTTGCGGTCAGTGTCCTTAGTGTATAGTGATGTCTTAAATTTATTGTTAATTATCTTGATTGTCACGTCCAGGTAATTTATGGACGAAGTACTGGATTCAAATGTGAATTTAATCGGGGTGTTCTGTTGGTTAACATTGGAGATGATAGTTTTAAAAGACGATTCATCCCCTTTCCAAAGCAGGAACAGATCGTCTATGTATCTCACATAGAAACTGATGTTAACTGCCACTGCTGGATCAGTAAAGAAAAAATATTCTTCCTGGGCAAACATGTATATGTTGGCGAAGGCCGGTGCCACATTCGAGCCCATGGCACATCCGCTTCGTTGTAAGTAATATTCGCCGTTGAATAAAAAATAATTCCTAGTTAAAGTAAGTTCTAACAGGGAAATGAAAAAATCAATGTCTAACTTGTCAAAATTCACCTTATGTAAAAACATTCTGGTGGCATCGATGCCCTCTTTATGCGGGATCACCGTATACAGGCTTTTCACATCAAGGGTACGCATTAAAGTATTATCAGACACATATCCAAAAGGAGGAGAGTTTTTGTAACAGGGAAGTAGTGTCCTTAAGGAATGTTTTTTGTGCCATCACGTATGGTTGTATAAGGTTATCGAGAAATTGGGAAATGGGTTGGTGCAAAGATCCTCGGGCAGAGATTATAGGTCTGCCCGGTGGTGTAGTCTGATCCTTGTGGATCTTTGGCACCGTGTATAGTAGTGGTACTACAGGATGTGTTTGCATAAGTAACTTGATAACTTTAGATTCCAGGATTTTGTTCTCTTGAGCCTGTATTCGAATGGTATCCAGTTCTCTTTTGTAAGTACCCGTTGGGTCGCCGCGGAGCTTTTCGTATATATTATAATCAGACAGTTGTCTATCTATCTCTGATTGATAGTCTTGTAAGTTCTGGATGACTATGGCTCCCCCTTTGTCCGCAGGGCGGATAATTATGGAGGAGTCCTCCGCTAGCGTTTTAAGGGCTTTCTGTTCCTCCGGGGATAAGTTATGATATATTTTGGGTTGTGCTTGGAAAAACCTGTGAACTGAGTCATCCAATAGTCTAGAAAACGTTTTTATAGATGAGTTGTTAGATGTCGGATCGAAGTTTGAAGAAGAGTACTTTTTTAAAAAAGATGTAAACGGTGAAGAAGTTTCCTCAAAATTCGAGTTGCCCTGGTGTTGAAAGTATTCCTTGCGTCTTAGCGTACGTGCAAATTTATAATTATCTAATTTCCAATTAAACTCATTGTGTTTATTGGTTGGGATAAAGGACAACCCTTTATTAAGTACTCTAGCTTCCACTTCAGTTATACTTCTAGATGAAAGATTAAATATCAGGTTTTCTTCCTGGTTGTTTTTCCGGAGCCTTTTGGTTTGGCCCCCACGTCTTGTGGATTTAATGGTGGTAATTCTCCCTGTTTCCTGGTACTTACCCCTAAAGGGATAGACCGCGGAGTAAGGCTTGTCTGAATCCTGTACCTGGAAATCACTATCACTCTGTGAGGACATTGCTTCCTTTCTGAATCTTTGTTTTTTGTTTCTCCAATTAGGGCGTCCTCTTGGGGGACCTGTTGGAATTGGTCCAAAGCCACTCAGCCAACGGTATACCCGTTTCTCCTCATAATCTGAGCTAACTGTTGCCCATTTGCCTTTTTTGTATTTCAGTAAATCCTTCTTGTATTGATCACATTGAGTTAAAAGTTTATTCCAAAGTTGTTGATATGTGTTATCTTCCAATATTTCTTTATTAACAGCCGTATAGGACTCTATTTTTGTTTTAACATTTCTAAGTTCCTTGCCTGACTCCTCTATCACTAGGATCATAAGGTCTAGACTACACTTATTTAGGATCGCTACCCATCTTCGACAGAATTCTGCATTATTGCGTCCTATAGTTCGGCAGTTTTTAATCCTAAAGCCACGTGGTATTAGTTTAGCTCTAAAATAATCTGATATGGTGCTGCCGTGCAGTAAGTAATCTATTTCTTTTCGTTTTAATTTAATTAGGTGATTGTATATATCCTCTGCAGAGTTAGCATCCTGTAGTGTAGTCTCATTTGATTGAAATAGTATTGCAGAAATTTCTGCTTGGGAAAAACTAAGCGTTTCCCCTTTCGGTAGGTCCAAGTTGACAAAGGATAGAGGGTCACAGTCCAAGGTATTTGTTTCCATATTTCTTAAAAGATTCAAAGGATATATTAATGATACGTTGTAGGTATATTTCGCTGGTGCACAGATAGAGTTCCAATAAACAGTTCTTGTATAAATATAAAGTGCCTGTGCAATGTTCAATTCGTGCAATACTAAAGTGCTAAGTGCAAAAAAGAAAAGTGCAATTGTAGATTTCCAATATATCACTGGGAACGGGGAAAAAAATTCTTTCGGTACCAGGTCTCATTGTTCTATATCTCTAGTTTTTTATGGCTATGCGATTTTTGATCTTTTAGTATATTAACAAGGTTGCCCGGATTTATGGGTTTTGTCTAATATTGACTATATATCGGATTGTTTATGTGACCATTATACTGTTTCTTAAATGTGCCTTTATATATATATATATATATATACATATTGGGTGGTTCTATGTAATAGTATGGTTATAGTAGTAATATGTTATGTTTGTGCTTTCCACAGCTGTCCGCTCGGTGAGCAGCAGTGGTCCGTGGTCCTGGTCAACGCATTATTTGTTTTGGAGTCCCTTCATTGCCTAGCTACCGTTACCCAGACAACGCTGGGATCTTTTGCCGGTCTAGACGCAGTGTGATGAGGTCACGGACCCTGTGCTCCATGAGACGACGCTGGTCACGGTAAGCAATTGGTGTTAGTTGTTTTTCTTGATACACTTGGGTATATAGGTGAGTGTATTTTTATTTCATTCATGTATGTATATCCTGATGAAAAGACCGCACAGGTCTTGAAACGTCGATTTATGGATTAAAACTTTATTTGACATTTTTTGAAGTCCGCTGAGTGCCGCCAGGTCCCTGGGATACAGGGGTCTTTACCTGTATATGTGTATATATATATATATATATATATCAACACAGGGTGTTGAAATGAGGACTCCAGCCAGGCAGGTACTTGGTAAAGCAGTCTTTTTAATGGTAGCAGACACTGCACCTTAGCATACTTGAGGTTAGGCCTGGACACACACATGCACATAACAAAAAATTAGCAGATAACATAAAAGTAAATGTTTCAGCACTCCTTGTGCTAATGTCTGTGGACCCTCTGGGTTTTGGCATCCTAATGCTAACTACCACCCCAGCCTATCGCCTGGCTAGCTTATCCAGCATCAGGAGCAAGGAGCATCAGGTGTGTTAGAGTTTTAAACCCTTCCTGTGCTCCAGTGATTAGTTGCAGCCGGGCCTGTGCAACTGTGAAAACATTGAGTAACATATTCTATTGCAGCTGTAGAATGTGCAGCCCAGAAAACCCATAATTACTAACTTCTGTTGTAACTGCAGAATGTGCTGGTCTCCCTTGGAGGGAGCTTATCCCACCAGAATGTGGGCAATTAAGTTGAGAGACAACCCCTATCACCACACATCCCACCCTTTCACATTTCCCAGCTTGGGGAAGCACACTTTTCCTTTCGCGACAGCCGAGACCATTCAGCCTTTCGAACCACCTTTCCAGGCGTGTCTTCTTCATACCCTCTGAACGTGTTGTGTTCTGCTGGAGGAGCCCTCCTTCTTTTCTTGCGGACACAGGGTTCTGCTCTTTTCCGCTGCCCCGCAGACAAAGTATCCCTCAAAGAGCCAGTGCGACATCCAAGCAGTCTAACAAGAAGTACAGGGATCGGACTTTCTTCTTCCTGGAAAGCTTAATTAGACCTCAGCAATATGTGTGTCTTGCTCTTATTCAGTCAACATGTGAACTTAATTAGACAGCATACTAGTTGGTGAAGATACTAATCAGCATTTTTTTTTATATCTCAAGCACCTTGGTCCTGGTCAACGCATTATTTGTTTTGGAGTCCCTTCATTGCCTAGCTACCGTTACCCAGACAACGCTGGGATCTTTTGCCGGTCTAGACGCAGTGTGATGAGGTCACGGACCCTGTGCTCCACGAGACGACGCTGGTCCCGGTAAGCAATTGGTGTTAGTTGTTTTTCTTGATACACTTGGGTATATAGGTGAGTGTATTTTTATTTCATTCATGTATGTATATCCTGATGAAAAGACCGCACAGGTCTTGAAACGTCGATTTATGGATTAAAACTTTATTTGACATTTTTTGAAGTCCGCTGAGTGCCGCCAGGTCCCTGGGATACAGGGGTCTTTACCTGTATACTTGAAATTTATGGATGGCACCCCGGCATTTGAATCAGATAATGCGAGTGCCCCTCTACATGTACCTATATATATATATATATATATATATATATATACACACACACACACAGTCAAGCCACATTATTATGACCACCTCATACATTTGTCATCGGCAGTGCATAGCCCATGAAGTACGTCACGTACCCTGAGCGGGCTTGCTGGGTATATAAGGTGTATGACAGGCCATCTGCACACCTATCACTTGTTGCTGTCATGGGCAGAAAGGTCGATTTTATTTGAGTTGCAAAAAGGGATGATTATTGTTTTTTGGGCCAAGGATGGCAGTATTTCTGAAACGACAGTTTGTGAACTGTTCGCATGCTGCTGTGTTGAAGGTGTATCGTGGCTGGACAAATGGCACCATTGCTAATAACCGACGTGGAAACTGCGGAGCACCACATGCCATTTATGTGAGAGGTGAACATCGGCTATGAAGGTGCGTGAGCACCGACCAACACACTACAGTGGAGCAGCTCACCATCAAATTAAACCTGAGGGCCACCAGATGTGTATCTAAAAGAGAGATGTGTGCCAACCTCCGAATTTTGGTTTTGGATCTGTATCTCCTTATGTTTTGGATCTGGATTTGGCTTTGACAAAACCTCTCCTTGCATTTTTTGGTTTTGGATCTGTATTTTTTTTTTTTAATTTATAAAATCTGCTGAAATCACATAATTTGGGGGTTTCTTTATTCCTACAGTATTATTAACCTTAATAACATTCATTTCCACTTGTTTCCAGTCAATTTTGACCACCTTACAGCTCACACGTGGCAGTTCAACTTCCAATATTGCACATCAGGAAACAAATGTTTTATTATTCAAGAGGCCTGAGGGAGTTGTAGTATGTATGTAGTTGAAGACAGGGATAGGAAGGGTTGATTGGTAGTAAATTTAATTAATTTTTTGATTCTGAAGCAAAATTTATGAGGGAGGAGGGGAGGGGAGGGATGAGGGGAGGCATTTACAAAAAATATTTTACTCATTCACATCAGTCCTCACCCCCAGAAGAATCCTTGAGTGCTATGCCTGCTGCTGCTGGGAGTGGATTTTCAACCCAGAAGGGGGACCAGATAAACTACTAATAGTGCTTTAAAAAACAATTGACTGGTAAACAATCCTTTGCAAAGATTCCACTTCACTAGAAAAGCATTTCCCAACCTGTACAGGGACATTAAAAAAACTTAATTAGCGGCCTCCAAAATGCCGTTGTACCCACTGTCCACTTAACCACAGATATGTGGACAAGCCAAACAGAGCAAATGCAAGATTTAAGGTTTAAGTCTTACGCTGTGTCTTTCTTGTCTGTGAGCACTATGCCTACTGCTGCTGCTAGTAGTGGATTTTCATCCCAGAAGGGTTGAAGACATTGTGTCTTTCTTCCCAATGGACACACATCTGAAGAGATGCAAAGAGCTGTTGGTAAGCAAATTGTCAGCTCAAGTGGCACACGATGCAGTGATGGCTTCTCATTCAGTCTCTCCAGCAAGTGCATCTGCTGAGAAAAAAATAAACTTTCCAAAAAAAACCCACTGGTGATGCAGATGAGTCAACACAACCAAGTTTTTTTTGTCTTGTGCCCAGGCATGACAATGGGCTTTTCCTTATCATGGACAACAACTGTTTCATCCATTGGTGCATAATTTACACAAACAACATCCTCATCATAAACATCCTCATTAGCATCAGCTATACAAATATCCTGCTCATCCTGGTGCACTTCCACAGAAGCATCCTTGATTTCTATGTCAGCATGTTCACTTGTGCTTACATCATCATAAGAGGTAGAACCACCAATCATAAATAAATAAAGGCCAAGGCCTTAGCCTTTCCTTGCCACTTCATGTGGTGAAACTGGCATATTGACAATTTTATGTCTTTCTGCAGCTAACTTTCCCTTTAATGTTTTCTTCTTTACCACTGTAAAAGATTTCTTATTGATTTTAGATGCCCTGACTAAATGCCTTGGGCATCGGCTTTAGTAGATAATGTAGATGATCTAGTATCATAATGACTTGTGGCACTGGCAGCAGCTCCAGCACTAGTATGTGGTTCCTGTTCTCCTCTCAAGTCTCAACTGATCATTCTCCTTATCAACAAACACGAATGAAGTGGGGTACAGCACACACGTCAATTTGTACCAATTTTAACACTGTGGTATCAATTACCTACAGTGTCACAAGACTTTATGAATAAGAAAAAAATAACACACTGCGCTGCCACTTAGTGTCACAAGATTATTTATGAATAAGAATAACACACTGCGCTAACACTTAGGGCCAAATGTAATAGGGTGAGAGTTTAGAAAATGTGAGAGAAAATTCGCACAGTTTTAAACTCTGTCAATGTAATACAGTCAAAGACCCAGCAAACCAGCATGTTTTTCAGACTCAAAGAACACTCAAGATTTAAACTCTCACCCATGTGTTTCCTGTTTTGAAAATGCAACTCAATCATTGTATTATTGTGACAGTTTTACTACTAAACTCTCACATTTTCTAAACTCTCAGAAAATAAGTAGGGTTCCACAGTAATTTAGAAACCAACACCAGGCTGCAGGGCCAGTCCTAGTTTTAATTTTAAGGGGAAAAAAATTGCGTAAAGGACCGCCTATAATTAAAACTAGCACTGGACCCAAAACGGCCGGGCTGTAATGCCACAGCCCGGAGACCCTATTACCGGGGCTCCATGGCAAACCATTATCAGCCCAAGCCACTCAAGGCCAAGCTGGGGATCTCAGGGGAAGTGGGGACCCCCACAAGAAGGGGTCCCCCCCCGAAACCCCTGCCTTGGTCTAAAGCCCGGGGCTCTTCCCTGCACCCGTCGGCTGTGGGTACGGGGGTAATAAAGTGTTAAATTTAAGTAAACTATTGTATTTTACAGTGGGACTACAGGTGCCAGCATGCCTGACCCTTGGCACTTGTGGAACTACAAGTGCCAGCAGGCAGCCGGCACCCATACCCCCACTGTAAAATAAATAGTTAAATAAAGACACCATATACACACCGTGCCTAGTAAAACTTTATTCCATACTCCTACCCGCTCACACATACTTACCTGCTTACAGATGTTTATGTCCCCTTCTCCAAGTAGAATCCATGGCAGGAGCTTAAAAAAAGAGTCTATACTCACCTAGATCCTGGCACTGGTCTCTGTAGCATCCAGGGTCTTATTAAAACCAAAAAACTACTTACCTGAACCAGGGCGGACATGTGTAAGTATATGTTGTTGTATATACTTACACATCGCGAAATGACAGATGACCGAAATCAGCTGTAATTTCTCACGGGTCGCGAGCCAATCAGCGGCCGCTTTACATGTAGCGGCTGCTCATTAGCTGGCTCCACGTGGGTCCCAGCCAAAGAGCTACCGCTACATGTAAAGCGGACGCTGATTGGCTCGCGGCCCGTGAGAAAGTACAGCTGACTTCAGTCATCTGTCATTTCGCAGTGTCACAAGATTAATGATTTATGAATAAAAATAACACACTGCGCTACTACTTACAGTGTCACAAGATTAATTATTTATGAATAAGAATAACACACTGCGCTACAACTTATAGTGTCACAATACGTGGACGGAAAAACTGCGGTCTGGCCGGCAGTGTCACCAAACAATAATAGCGCAGCTAAGTTGCTAACGCACACACACAAAAAATATCTTTTTTTTTGTGGATATATTGATATTAATGTAATTTCACTTTTTTTTCACACTGCGGAAGAGCACTCCTGAATGAGGCAGCAGCCCCTTGATGAACAACATAGACAGCACCCCTTTTTAAAGGACAACAAAGTACCCCTGCCGAGTGCGGACAGGCCACCTGCAGAGTCACAAATACGTGGACGATAATCTGCGGCAGTGTTACCGAACAATGATAGCACAGCTAAGTTGATAATGCACACACACAAAAAAACACTTTTTTTTAAATTGGAGAAGAACACCCCTAATTGACAGAGCACCCCCTCTGGACAACACAGCACCCATTTATGGACTGCAGTCCTAGCCTGATGGACAGGACAAAAACACAGTTTCAATAGAAACTAAATGTGGAGATATGTACATTCAGTCCAGGACTAGGACATGAAGGGTCACCAGGGAATGCAGTGGGGGCCCACTACTAGACACCAGAGCGGGTGTGGCCAGCCACTACAAAGGGACTTGGCCAACCATTGGAGAGGACATTCAAAGATCAAGGTACCTTTATAAACGAGGAGAGTGGGTTGTGTCAGGATCACGCAGTTTCATGGCAGCAGGCTTAATCTTGGTGGTTTCCACAGAAACAATTTAAGCACCCAAGTTCATCCAAATTACTGACCCTCTAGTTGTAGAGTAACAATGTATAACTTGAGTGTATGGCCTGGAACTTGACCACTAGTGGAGGCAGTTGACACGAATCAGGTTAATATCATCCCTTTCAGACACAGACTTTCATTCATTGCAGTTTCCAAAACATCACAGGGACGCCTCCCTGTGATTAACTGATGCACCTTTGTGCTCACCTGGTCAGCTAGTCCAATGGCTAGTTACCACCTCCTATTTAAACCAACCCATTGCCTGAACAATGGGTTCCTACCCTGGATAGTTCAAGGCTCCAGGCTTACTTTGTATCCAGTGTTCGTGTCCTCTGTGACTTTGTTGCTTCTTTGTGGTTTCCTCGCTGCTTACCAACCTGAGGGCCTAATTCAGACCCGCTCGCGAGCGCTGAGCGCTCGCAAGTGGGTCGATGTTGCCCAAATGCGCATGCGCACGACGGAGGCGGCCCCAAGTGTTGTACCCCAAGAGGGGACTTTCATTTCAAGTTTCACGCCCAAGGGAGGGGTCTTCGTTTCGAGTTTCACGCCCCAGGAGAGGGCCTTCATTTCGAGTTTCATGCCTCAAGGGGAGGCCTTCGTTTCGAGTGTTATGCCCCAGGAGCGGACCGTAGTTTCAAGTGTTACTCCCCAAGAAAGGGTCTAAAGTTCAATACCTCAAGAGGGGGTTCTGAGCCACTCACCCCAGGAGGAAGTCTGTGTTCTTGCATCCCAAAAGGGGGTTTCATATTGCGTACCCCGAAAGGAAAAGCCAAGTCAGCTTCCCCAGAAGGGGGTTTTAGGTCCCATACTCCAACAGGGAGTGTCAAGTTCTGTACTCCAGGAGGGGGCCTTGAGTCTCTCACCCCAAAAGGTTTCAAATCTTGTTTCCCAGGAAGGGGCCTCAAATGCTATCCCCCAGGAGGGTGTTTCTAGTGTTATAGCCCAAGAAGGGATTTCAAGTGTCACGCCCCAAGAGGAAATCCTCATTTCAAGTTCTTTACCCCAGGAGGGGGTTTCAAGCCTCTTACCCAGAGAGAGGGTTCCTAGTGTCCTTCCCCTAGAGGGGACTTCAAGTGTCTCACCCCAGGATGGGGTTCACAGTGTAATACCCCAGGAGGGGATTTTCAGTGTTACGTTTCAAGTTCTTCAACCCAGGACAAGGGTCCAAGTATCCTACCCCAGGATGGGGTTTCCAGTGTTATACCGCAGGAGGGGATATCAAGTGAAAGTCCTTATTTCAAGTTCTTCACCCCAGGAGAGGGTTTCAAGCCTTGCACCCCAAGAGGGGGTTTCAGTTTCCTCACCCCAGGAGGGGATTTCAAGTGTCTCACCCCAGGATGGGGTTCCCAGTGTTGTGCCCCAAGGGGAAATTTCAAGTGTTATTCTCCAAGATGGGACCTCAAGTGTCTCACCCCAGGATGGGGTTCCAAGTGTTATACCTCAAGATGGGATTCCCAGTGTTATACCCCAGGAGGGGATTTCAAGTGCCTCATCCCAAGATGCAGTTCCCAGTGTTATACCCCAGGAGGGGAATTCAAGTGTCTTACCCCAGGATGGGGTTCCCAGTGTAATGCCCCAAGATGGGGTTCGTGGTGCTATTCCCCTGGAGGGGACTTCAAGTGTCTCACCCCGGGATGGGATTCCTAGTGCCATCCCACAGGGGGGGATTTCGAGTATTACATTTCCGAAGAAGAGTTCAAGTGTCTTACCCCAGGAGGGGGTCTCAAGTCTTGTACCCCAAGAACAAGGGTTTCCAAGTGTTACTCCCCAAGAGGGGGGTCAAGCATCATACCTCCAGAGGAGGTCTCTAGTTATGTACCCTGGCAGGGGGTATCAAGTCTCATAGTCCAGGGGAAAGTCTCAAGTTTTACATCTCCAAAAGGGATTTCAAAATCTGTATCCCAAGGAAAGATATCCGGTTCTTTACTCAAGGAAGAATCTTCTAGTGTTGTGTCAAAGTCAAATGTTTTAGTGCCCCATCAGTTAAGAGGTTCACAAAATGACGCTACCACTATATCTATGGGTATCCCTCAGGATCCATCTGATGTTTTTATGCCCATTCTTTTTGATGGAGATATAACGCAGTATTATGCCTTGGTGGATCATTTCATCGCTATTATGAAATCCTCGCCATGGTCTGAAATCAAGCCTACTAATGTAGTAAAATTTATAATTTCATCTTTCCGAGGTAAAGCTTGGGACTGGGTTGAGCCTATTTATGATTCAAAGGATCCGATGCTGTCAGATTTAGTAGCCTTTACTGCAGCAGTCATTAAAGAATTTGGTCCAACTTATCCTTACAGTTCTCTCGAGGATACTCATCTCAACAAAGTCTCCAGTTCTGGGGTACCACCCTCTGCTATTAAGCTCAGATGCATTTCTTTGAGTCCTTCTCAAAAAGATCCAGTACAAAAACAACCTGTCCAGAAGGATAAGACTCAAGGAGGCATAAGGATGATGAATTATAACACAGATTCTGACTATGATCCTGAGTACGATGAAAAAACAATTTCGGTAGTTCCCATGAAAGACACTTTGCAACTTAAGTCTTCTTCTTCTTCAATCTTCAAGTGGTTCGAAAAAGTCTCGGGAAAAGAAGAAGAATCGATGACTTCCTGGTGACCTACCTTTCTTGGACCAAGTTGACTATTTCTTCCAATTATTAGTCTCAGAATCCATCTGGTATTGGGAACCTTGTTCTTCTAAATTTTCCAGTTCTTATTGTATCTTCAATCAAGATTTTTGAGTTTCCTGTGTTTTTCAAATATACATATTTTTTTTGTGTCTTTCTGAGGAGCTCCAGTTGAGCATTTATGGGTGTTCAGTGCCCACCCTAAAAGGAGGGGGTACTGTCAGGGTTCAGCCTAGGATCGGCTTCTCTCACCTCCTTGCCGGCTTCCCCTGACTTCGTTGCGGTCAGACGTCTGGTGCAGTGATGGATGTGGGGCTGAGTATTCTGCCTTAGGTGCTTTTTGCGAGCTTCCATGGTCGGCTGTGTGTGCTGGGGATCGGAGTTCCCATCATGGGCGCCGCCATGACAGTTCCTCTCATGTGACAGTACTCCTAACCTATGGTAGCATGATTTCAGTCAGCTGATGCTGTGCTCCAGTAATCTACTACCCCTGGGTATAAATCCGCCTCCAGAACTCCAGGAAGATGCTGTTCAACTTCGTTATTCCAAGTGCCTGTGTTACTCCCACTGTTGCTTCAGCCTGCTCACAGTTTCCCAGTTTCCTGTATTAGCTTCCATGCTAAATCTTACTCTGAGACTTTAGCTTTCTCACAAGTACTTCAGTGTTTCATGTCCCTTCCCTGTGTGTCTTTGTATATGCGCTGCTAATTCTATTGCAGTTTTCCTGTGGCTATTACCCTGTATCACTGAAGTGTCAGATTACCTGCTGGTATTAATTAGCTCAGCTGGTCCTCCCAGCACATGTCTGTATCAATCTGCTCTGTGTCTTGTCAGTGCAAATCTGCACTTGCAGTTAGCACTCTCCCAGTGTATGCCTATCTTCTCTATATGTCTTGTCTGTGCAATCTGCACCTGCATATATAATTATTCCCAGTATTTTGCCCAGTACCAGCATTTCTAGCTCTCCCAGTATTTGGCCTTTGTCCAGTACCACATTTCTAGCATTCCCAATATATTCCTTGAGTCCACTCTACTCTTGTATGTGCAATCCCCAGTATATGTTTGTGCTTTCCTGCATATTTAGCAAACTCCAGTACCTGCCTGTGTCCACATCTCCCTGAGCTGCTGAGCTAGTCAGCTCCTGGATTTCTTAGTGATTCTCAGTACTTTCTTAGTAATCTCATGCAAGCCGGTGATCAGGATTTCTAATTGTGTTCCAGTGTATCTCCAGTGTTCTAGCAATAACTCAATATAGTTTCCGGTCTTCTGCCATTCCCAGGTACCTGTCCAGAGGGCCGCAACCTGCTCACTTGGTGCAGGGGAAAACCAAATCCCAATTGGAGGGGTCACTGGAGAAAACCACCAAGTGAGTTAGACTCCGCGCCTCTGGGCAGGTCTAGCCAAACCTGGGTTCGGCCGCAAATAGAAGACCTAGCCTCAGTCACCGATAGTCACCTGAACCCCCCGGCTCACTATCCTCCACAGAGGATCACTTTCACCGGATTGTGACACCGTCGTTATGGGTCTCGCACCAAAGGGGGCGTGCTGTCAATGGTGATTGACAGCACGCCCCCTTTGGTGGGCTTGTCGGGGGCATGGCTGCCCAGACGGAGGCGTTCCTATGGGAACGCCTACCGTCTGAGTCCGGCCCCACTGACATCACTAGTGATGTCAGTGGGAGTGCTTTTGGCTCTGATAGAGCCAAAAGCACTCCAGGGCTTGCGGCAGCGAGACCCTACCGCAAGGGTCTCATCGCAAGCCCAATGGTCGCTATGGTCTTGACCATCGCGACCATCATTTTGGCCGCTCGCTATAGCTATGGGTGGTCACCCACAGCTATGAGAGTGGCAGGGGGCCGCTCCAAAAAGTAGGAGGGATGGCCCTGATTCAGAGCGAGCGCTCTGTCAGAGCGTCCGGCTCTGAATCAGGGCCTGAGTTCCATCGGCCGCTGTGTTTCGGTATATTTTTGCACCACAGTGTCCACAGTGCCTATTCTGCATACAAGTCTGCACTACCATCTCATCTCAGCTTGCAAGTATATCAGTTCTATTTGCCTGTGTATCATCATCTATCAATACTGAGCTGGTGTGCTCAGCTGCGGTCTCATTCTATAATACTGCCAGGCTCGTACTGGTCCACCGTGGAGTCAGGTAATTCCCCGGTGGACCCTACTGATTGCAGACCAGTCCCTTTCTGAGACGGGATGGGGCTTAGCAGGCTGTGATCACAGGGGGTGGGGGTTAGAGCAACCATCACTTCTACTCCCCCTTCCTCCACTTATCTGCTATCTACGGTCCAAGTCACAGGAGGACCAGCCGTAGGGGGAGGATGCCTTCACCATCGGGATCTTCGAAACAAGTCAGGAGGAGTGGAGGATTTATGGTGGAGGATTGCCCCAGTGCCTAAGGTTGGATCCTTGTATATACTCACAGCGGTGGAATACCCGGGTTTCACCATTCTGTTGGTGTACATATCTATGTGAACGCTGTTTACCATCTATCTGGTGCGAAGGCCAATCGCCACTTTTTATGTTTATATCTGTTCTTAATGTTTTATTAAATTTTTGTTAAGACCTACTATACTATATTCAGTTTCTTTCCTATTTTTAGGGTCATTCTGGTATCATTTATGATTTAAGAAGAAAAAGAAACTTCTATAAGTTTTCAACACACCAGTTTCAAGTAAGCCTCTATGTGAGCATCATATACTTTGTCATTATACATATGTATGGGTAAAGAAACCATGAAGTGATTCACTCACATTGTTCACAGGTAACAATCATGTGCGCATTTGTTACCATAACGAGACACTGTGTGGGGTGTTATAAATCTTGCCTGACACATGAGGATTACAATTTGAAGGGTCTCTCTATTGGTTTCCTTCTGAGGTCTTACTGACAAGCTATCTGTTTTAGATTATTTTGTAATACAGTCTTCTGTATATTTCTCTATTTTTATATATCTATGGAGCCGCTACATCTAACCAAAGAAGAAGTTTTGGTCATCCCAAAATCGTTCTTCATCTGAAATATATACAGTGAACTTTCATTGGAAAATTGCTGGCACCAGGATTGTTTGTCATATTGTTTTTGTTTTTATATGTATTGTACAAGTTATGCTGCCCATCCACTAGGCGATTAAACCTAGCGACGGAGCGATAACGATGGTCGTTATCGCTCCATCGCTTGGTAATCGCCCGCAATATGGTTGTCCTCCAGCTGTTCTGAAACTTCCATGTGTTCCATATATTGTGTCTGCCTGTCCTGTCTGTGTTACATATATCGTGTCTGCCTTTCCCATCTGTGTTCCATACCGTGATTGTACTTATTACATTCCTCGAGTACCTGGCTCATGCAGTTGGTACTTCGAGGTCCCTTTGAGGGGACAATAAAATGTGCTATGTGGCGGGTTGGCAGGTTTTCAATGGGCCCTAACATTGCATTCCCCGGTGGGACCTTCATGTTCCAGTCCGACACTGAATACGGCTGTGACATTGTATGCAAGTTTTTCATGCTTTTATACTCTATGCTCAGTGGTTGACCAGGTCATAAGGTTGTGCTGATTTGTATTGGCTTCCCTGCACTGTGTGCTATTGTCTTAGCTGGTTCAGAGAAGGGTGCTGGTTCCAGGGCTAGGATTCAGTGTGAAAGCATACAGTCTGTACACTGAGGTGTTCAGTATCTGTATTACCTATCTTCACTCTCAGTTTCTGAGTTCCTCACTGGTTCCAGTTGCAGGTCTTGCGTCAGAGCTGTACCAGGTTGCAACTTCCTCAAGTTGTATTCTGAATACATGAGACTGTGATTGCTGACTTGAGTTCTGAGTTCCTATCTACCAGTACTATGCTATTCTGAGTTCTGGGGTCACCCTTGTTGCTGGTGTATATTCCTGGTCTTGCTGAGCTTCACAGGTCACTAGACGAGGAGTTGCCCAGTAGGCCTGGGCTGTCACCTCAGTTCCAGTCCAGTATCCTTGCATATCACAAGTCTGTGGTTCCTACACTGGCACTAGTGTTCCTAACTCCTGTACATACCCATGAGTCAGAGTTGTATCAAGCCACCTCGTTTCATTGGTATGTCGGTCAGACCCAAGGGTCCCGAGCCAGATCTACAAAATAACCAGACTGCGACAGAGGTGGGGCTCACTAATGATTTCCCCTGTATCCCTGTCGGCCAGTCCAACCCTGTATACATTTGTAATGACCCACTTGCTGACATATTTATCCATGGGCATAGCTACAGTGAGTGCAAGGAGTGCCACTGCTATGGGGCCCAGAGGCTTGGGGCCCCGGATCTATTTCATATAGTGGTCTACCGAATACCTGAAATTGCCTGCTAAGAAATTGGGTCTGTCCCATTGCCTGGACCTGAAAAGGGGGACTCGTCAGTGGCGATCTTGGTCTCTCCCTCTCAGTAAAGCTCCACACTGATATGATCCATCTCCCATACTTCTGTTTCACACTCACAGACACAGCTCATCTTATCAGTAAGCTCAGCTCTGTCAGAGAGTAGGCTTCTCCCTGTTTACACACACACACAGATGCCGCTTCTTGATAAAGCTGCTATATGCAGAGAAACGCGTTGAAGTTTACGGACCTTTTGTTCTTTATGCCAGAGACTCTTGACAGCTGTTACCACTTGCTCTGAGGTGCCGACACATCACATCAGCTTACCCCGCTTTGTGTTCATTCAACATCTATCTCCGTCTGCTGCCGTGGACACTTAGCGGCTGCATCACCTGGATCAGTTGCACTTCCTGGAGGTGAGCGTGTTGTGCGGGCGCTCCGTCTCCATTGCCGTGCACATTGAACGGCCACACTATCCGGAGCAGCTGTATCACCCGGAGGTGACAGCGTTGTGCGGGAGCCCCGTCCCTATTGCCGTGCACATCGTGCGGGCCACATCACCTGGAGCGGCTGTATCACCCGGAGGTGAGCGCACTGTGCAGGAGCCCCGACGGGGGTTGAAAGCAGACATTTGTGACACTGGTCCCTGTGAGCACATCACTGCAGGATACCCTCCATTTATATACACGTTTGAGCACCCACCTCTACATGGTAACTATACCACACTGTGCCGCTGTACAGCCACTTATTCTGGAGCTCTGACTATTATATAGAGACCTACTGTCACATATTGAGAGTCTCTAGTTCATATTTATTGTTTGCTATGATGAACAATCTCAGCTTTCAGTATTAACCTATATTCCATTATTCTGTTTTTATTATATGCATTCAGCTGTTTGGTGCTGCACCCAACAGGTGTCATTTATTGGAATATTCTCTGCTAATATTAGCATTTTTTATTAGACAATATTTGTGTATTTACTTGCTTCATTTTTGTCATTGTTGATACACTCCCGGGAGTATTTTTATTATATACTTTCTATACATCTATTAAACATACTCAATTGTTTATCAAGCAGCGCCATCTGTGTGTGTTTGTTTTTATCTGTCTATTGAGGAGTGGCATTCCTCTTTTCAGGTTGGCTGCAGCTTGTTACATGATTGTTTTATTTGTTATATTTTTATTGCATATTCTCTGGGTATCACTTCCCTAGCGCCAGAACTATAAATTTTTTCTGTTCTCCCTGTTTACAGCCTTGGTGAAGCTGGGGGGTGGGAATTGAGCTCCGAGATTAGGACTGTCCTAGAAAGGGACATTTGGTCTCATTCAGACCCGGTCGCAAGCACTGAGCGCTCGCAACCAGGTCGATGGTTAGGCCCTGTGCACGCGCAGCGGCCGCACTGCACGTGCGCAAGCCCCGGAGCGAGAGAGAAATTCTCTCGCTCCGGAGCTCACTACAAAAGGGCCGGCTATCGATGTTGATCGACAGCTCAGCCCGTTTTGTAGGCGGGGTGGGAGGGTGGTTTCACAAACAGAGGCGTTCCTTAAGGAACGCCTACCGTTTTGTGGGCAGCCGCACTGACATCAGCAGTGATGTCAGTGGGGAGCTTCCAGCTCGATCAGAGCAGGAAGCTCCCTGGGGCTTGCGGCTGCCGAGACCCAACCTTAGGGTCTCATCTCAAGCCCCGATGGTTACGATGTTCTTGACCATCGCGAACATCACCCTGGTCGGTCGCTAAACTATGGGTGGTAACCCACAGCTTAGCTAGCAACCAGGAGCCCGCACTTAAAAAAAATATTAGCGGCCGCCCTCATTCAGAACGAGCGCTCGGTTCTTGCGAGCGCCTCTGAATGAGGGACATTGTTCCTTAATTAAGAAAATTTCCACTCAAAAAGCAACTGCGCAATGTCGACATGTTCACAGTGTTGACATGTGAAAATTTGCATGGACCAGCAGCGGAGGGTTAGGGTTAGGCAACGGGAGGGGAGGTTACAGTTAGGCACTAGAGAAAGGGTTAGGCTACTGGAGGGAAGGTTAGGCTATCGGAGGGGAAGTAAGGGTTAGGCACTAGGGGAAGGGTTAGGGTTAGGCTACAGGAGAAGAGGTTAGGGTTAGGCACTAGGTGGAGTGTTAGGGTTTAGGATTAAGATGCATACACACGTAACGATTATTTGAACAATTTGTCGATAACGACATAGTTATCATTAAATCGTTCAAAAAAATTGTTTCGTTTATGAGTTATAACGATAAACGATAATCACAAATGCACACTCACATTTGTAGTAGAGATGAGCGGGTTCGGATTAGTTCACATTTTCCCGCCAAATACAGATTTTTCCCGCCAAAAATCGGGTCTCAGAAAGAGGCAAAACGTCATCTTTCATGGACAAAAATCATCATTCCTTTTGTCCAGGAATGATGATGTTTGTCCATGAAAGATGACATTTTGCCTCTTTCTGAGACCTGATTTTTGGCGGGAAAAATCCGAACTTGGCAGGAAAATCCGAACTAATCCGAACCCACTCATCTCTGTAGTTTGTAGTTATTGTTCATCATCCATTTCAAACTGTCCAACTTGACTATTTTCATTAAGGGAAGGAACATTATTCGTTCATCGTTCAAAAATCGTTCATTACACTTCAAAAAATCGTTCACTTTTTCAAGGGCTACGCTGACCTGGCTACCCCCCTCCCGGAGCGGGCAGCTAAAAAGTCGGCAAGCATGAGTAACAATACCCCTAAGACCAGGGGTGTTTCTAGAGAGGATGGGGCCCGTGTGCAGTCTCCGATACGGACCCCCTCCTCTCCGCCCAGCGGCCAACAGTGCACTGAACTGTGCACTAGTGTGTGCCCAGAGTCTATAGTGTATGCACAGGTCACTGGGAAAATGGCTGCAGCGGCCATTTTCCCTGTACTGCGCATGCGCAAATGACGGAAAAATGGCCGCCGCAGCCATTTTGGAGTCGTTTTACAGCGCCGGACGCCCGCACCGACGTGGGACTCCGGAGAGGTAAGTATTATTATGGGTGCAGGGTATGCGGTGCGGTGCCCCCCTGAACCCAGGGGCCAGTGTTCCCTGCACACCCTGCACCCATTATAGATACGCCCCTGCCTAAGACTTAATATACAACAGAGGGAGCATGCTAGGGCATGTGTGAAACAAAACAGAAAGTAACATCAATTTGCTGTGAATAACAACTAGTAAATCCAAAATAATAATTATCACATGAGAAAACAGCTATGCAGGAATAAACCAGCTCCTGGAACTGGAAGAATCAAGGATGAAGCACACTCCAAGCAAACTAAAAATAGTGATTTAGCAAGGGATGTCAGGTTCAGACAGAATATACTGTGCAGTATAGTTTGCAGAAACAGCAGCAGATGTTTAAAAAGTGCTAACTCTTGCCCTGCTGGAATACACATCACATAAACTATAGGGAGGACGACGGGATCCTTACAAGAGTATGATAACTATTTTTAAATGTTAATGAAAATAAGAGACATTTTAAAGGACAAAAGCAAATTCCTTTACGGCATTGTTAATATTGATTTTTGCCTCTCTCTTTCTCCATAACTATATTAGGTCTGAGGTTTAGTTGTAGTATTTTGGGAGCCATATGTAAGGCATATAAGAGAGTGAACATACTGTACAATTTAACCATGTCTCACTATAATGCAGGCATCTGCCACTTACATTCCAGATTCATTGTTGGGTGTCACTTTTTCTCCCTGGCCACTGCATCTGTTAGCCTCCTGCCTTCCAGATCCAGACTGTGGGCCTGATTCAGGGGTCTATTCATCATTACTAAAAATTTGATGAAGGTAATTAGGTTTAGAACTTGCATGGAGTTCTACATAATCACCGGAGGAATTCATCATTCCTCCTCTCCATAACTATCTATTCTGAAAAGCTGTCATTTTTGCAATGACAGCTTTTCAGGAAATATATACTTTTCCCTATCTACTCTAACTTACCGCAGCGGTAATCAGTGCTGCATATGCGCCGTTGCATTCACAAAACCAGCGCATGCGCAGCACTGCCTACAGCTGCAGTAATTCTGTCCCCCTCCAACCACCACCCCCTACCCCTCCTCCCTGTCCCCCACCTACCTGGCCGCTGCAGCCGCCTCCGGCTCCGGCTGCTGCTCTGACACTGTGTTCTCCCGGCAGAACACAGTAAAGTTTTTTTTTTTTTAAAGAACACCTTTTTATTTTATTTTTTTAAAAAAAGGTTACTGTGTTCTGCCGGGAGAACACAGTGTCAGTGCAGCAGCCGGAGCCAAAGGAGGGACCAGGGAGCGACAGCGCGAACCGAGGAGGACCTGCTCACTCTGAAAGCACGTAAGTGTAACCCGCTATACGCCACCTGAGAGTGGCATATAGTAACACCATCAAATTCCAAAAATACATTATTTTCGGAATTTGATGAATAGCCTAATTTCTACATCCCCATACTAATGTGTGGGGAGTGTGGAAATTAACACAGGTGGACTTAACCAGGAGATCTCAGTGATATCTCCTGTGTTAAGTGTATTCATGAATACTAAAAAAAGATAATTAAGGAAAATGTCTTTAAAACCATTATTTCAGTGTTGAATTGGCCCCTCAGTGGTGAATTATTTTTCTTTTTCGAGATATAAAGTACTAATTTATCTGCTTCTAACTGTCAATTTACAGGCTGTGCTAGAAAATTGACAGAAGCTGATTGGTTGCTATAAACAAATTCTCCACTTTATCTCTCTCCAAGATGTTATAAATCTCCCCCGTTGTCCTCTTCTTTTTGGAAGATCTGCCCCCACTGACAGGGGCATAACTAGGTATTTGAAGGCCCCATTGCAAAAGTTAGTAAGGGGCCCTATGTAGCACCCAATGGTGAAAAATTTATATAACACATGTAACTTTCACAAGGAAGATGGGCCCCACTCAGCTCTAGGCCCCTTAGCAGCTGCACCCCTTGCACCTATGGTAGTTACGCCCATGCCCACTGATACTGTCACTTGCCTGATTTTATATGTACCTTTTGCTCCCTGTATTTTCTCCTCTATTTTTTCACCCTCCACCTGAGTTACCATTATGAGCACTCACAATATCCATCCCGGAACCAGTTCATCCATTAAGCACAGCCGATTTAAAAGGTAGGCATGTGTCCCATTCACCTGGACCCAGGTCCAGCCAGCCAGTGCCTGATACACCATTAGGCTGATTAGTCTGGAGTCTAGGGTGCTGAACTTTAGGTGGGCACCAGCGGCACCCCAAACACTTCTACCATGTTGTGGTACAAAAGTTGAACTACTTAGTTAAACCAATACATGCCCAGCTCAGCTTTCAGGTCATAGACATATTCTAATGATGCTTGCTGACCGCCATGGTGTCACAGTTAGCAGAGGAGCGACCATAACCACATAGCTTGCTTTATTCTAGAACATGGAGAAGTGGAACATATTGTTATGGCAAAGTGTCTCACCAGATAAGGCAGGAAAACTTGGGTTGCAGAGTAGCCTGCCAGGAGGGCAGGATTTCTTGGCTAGATGAGTTGCCTGCCAGGAGGGCAGGATTTCTTAGCTAGATGAGTTGCCTGCCAGGAGGGCAGGATTTCTTGGCTAGATGAGTTGCCTGCCGGGAAGGCAGGATTTCTTGGCTAGATGAGTTGCCTACCAGGAGGGCAGGATAACTTGGCTAGATGAGTAGCCTGCCAGGAGGGCAGAATAACACAGGCTGGAAATAGTTCAGGTGTAAATGTACAGTTTGATTACACACAGTAGGGCTGAGAAAACTGTAGCTGCTGATTATACAGAGGAAGCACGGACCCAAAGGCTTGGGCCTGCATACACTGAGCACAGCATGTGGATGGTGAATAGTTCAGCTGTAAATGTACAGTTTGATTACACACAGTAGGGCTGAGAAAGCTGTAGCTGCTGATTATACAGAGGAAGCATGGACCCAAAGGCTTGGGCCTGCATACACGGAGCACAGCATGTGGATGGTGAATAGTTCAGGTGTAAATGTACAGTTTGATTACACACAGTAGGGCTGAGAAAGTTGTAGCTGCTGATTATACAGAGGAAGCACGGACCCAAAGGCTTGGGCCTGCATACACTGAGCACAGCATGTGAATGGTGAAAACAGACAGCAAGCAACAGCAATAAGAGCAGAGTGGAACAACAGTCTTGAATAATTGAGCTACCTGCTGAAGCCTGGAAGGCAGCGTGGAGGGAGACGGAGAGTGGTAAATAGAAGCAGAGGCTGAAGTGTAGACAATCACAGAGGATAGCTGGAACAACCAGACCGAGCTGTAGGAGGAAACTGTATAACCAGCGAGGGGGAATGAATCTGGAAGCTACAAATAGGAGGAGCAGCCAATCAGCAGCATATGGAGTATGAGTCACTCTCTGCAACATCCCCGGTGCTTGGTAATCAGCGGAACTGGATTCTGAGTCAGTGTAGGTCCCGAGCAGGTGGGAAACAAGCCGCTGCCACGGCTTGTGACAGTACCCCCACTTGACGCGGGGTTGAAGAACCTCCAGAGCCTGGTTTAAAGGGAAATTCCTGAAAAAATATCCTCTTCAACCTGGGAGCAAGTAAAGCATCTTCTGGAATCCAGGAACGTTCTTCCGGACCATAGCCCTTCCAATGGACCAGAAACTGCAACCAACCTCTAGATACTCTAGAATCAGGCACTTTCTCAACCACAAACTCCTGTTGACCGTGGACCACCACCGGTGCAGGCCTGAAAGAACTCCAGTTCCCAAATCTATCTGACTTATGGACTGGCTTTAATAAAGAGGCATGAAAAGTGTTGTTAATCTTTAACGAATTTGGTAGTTGGAGTTTGAAA
Source organism: Taudactylus pleione (assembly GCA_031769625.1). Lineage (NCBI taxonomy): Eukaryota > Metazoa > Chordata > Amphibia > Anura > Myobatrachidae > Taudactylus > Taudactylus pleione. Next base: position 13,109,086 of record JAUIMM010000005.1, on the reverse strand, counting down.
GCAACTGGGTTAACTTGAGAAATGATCCGGAACGGGCCAATAAACCGAGGACCCAATTTGTGAGAGGGTTGCCGGAGTTTGATATTTCTAGTGGACAGCCACACTAAGTCCCCCCTTTTGAACGTGCAAGGCCTCCGATGTCTATCTGCCAATTTCTTACAAATTGCCTTGAGGAGATTATGATGCACCTTGGCCCAAATACCACGGAGTCTGGAAACAGTCCCTGCATCAGAGGATCTGGAGAATGATAAATCAAATGAATTGGCCCGAGGATGTTGGCCCGTCACACAATAGAAGGGTGAAACTGAAGATGCAGAGTGACAGGAATTGTTAAAAGCAAATTCAGCCATGGGAAGATGAGACACCCAATCATTCTGGAATTTTGAGACGTAACACCGTAAATATTGCTCCAGGGTTTGATTAGCACGTTCTGTCTGCCCATTAGACTTTGGGTGATATCCTGAAGACAAGCTGAGACTGATACCCAGTGCAGTGCAGAAACATCTCCAAAACCGTGCAACAAATTGCGTCCCACGGTCGGAAACAATGTCACAGGGAAGACCATGCAAATGATAAATATGTTCCAAGAAGAGGACAGAAAGTTCTTTGGCAGATGGCAATTTGGGCAGAGGAATAAAGTGCGTCATTTTGCTAAAGCGGTCCACGATAGTCCAAATAACTGAACAGCCAGCAGAGCGAGGAAGGTCCACAATGAAGTCCATCGCAATGTGTGTCCAGGGTCTTTTTGGTGTGGAAAGAGGAAGCAGTAATCCTGATGGTGGGGTACGAGGAGTCTTGTTACGAGCACAAACCTCACATGCCAAAACAAACTCCCGAACATCCAAAGACGGCCACCAAACCACACAAGACATTAATTCAATGGTCTTATTGATGCCTGGATGTCCGAAAGCCCGTCTCACATGGAAGTCCTGTAGGACAGCTTTTCTCAAATTTACAGGAACAAACAGGTGATTGGATGGTCTACCAGGAGGCGAATCCTCTTGAAACACAGACAGATCCTCAGCCAAATTTCGAGATAAAGCCACCTGGATACAAGATCTGGGAATGATGGATTCTTTGATCACAGTATCCTGTTGGACAGGAGTGAATCTCCTGGAAAATGCATCAGCCTTGATGTTAGTAGATCCGGGTCAAAAAGAAATGAGAAAATTAAATCTGGTAAAAAATAGTGCCCATCATGCTTGCCTGGAGTTAAGCCTCTTGGACGATTCAATGTATGCCAAATTTTTGTGGTCGGTGAGGACAGAGATCCGGTGTTGGCTCTGTCAAAGCTGAATAATTGAGTGAGACAAGTTCAGTTTAAAATTTAATCGCAGCGACGCCATTTTGGAAATGAGATCACAAGACACCATTTTGTGTGGTCAGCATTAATTCAAGTTATAACCCATTAACTAAGAACAGATGGCAATGTTTTTGTTAACACCAAGGGCAACGGGAAAAACCAGCTTTCTAAGTAGATAAGGAGAGACAATGGGTATTTTTACATACAAATTGGGAATCCCGGGATGCAGATAAAGTATAGTTGTGGCAATTGTAATATAATATCTACACAATTGGATTTGCCTGAATACTAGACAAGATGTCTCCTAATCCCATAGTTTGAGGTGATAATACATTTGCACTTCACACAAGTGTCTGTGAGAACAAAAGAGGTTTTGTTTTCCTTTGAACACAGCAGGTGGGGGCCTGCTGACAGAGGGCATGTGGAATTACAACCCTCAGCCATCCACACTGCTGGATGTTCACTTCGTGTATGAGAGATTATGCACTTAAATCTCACCCATTAATAACTAGCGTCCTTATATCAAACCGCGAATACCCACACACTACATATTCGCACATAAGGTTCCATAAGCATCAAAATGTATGATTCAAGTTGGTTAAGTTAGTTTAAATGCTAAGAAATAGAGGATTTTGATATCTAAGGTATTATATATGATAAGCAAGGTATGTTTGATCTCGTTCTGATGCCTACGCTTTTTACAGAATCCCGGTGTTATCGGTGGAGAGATCGCATCATGCAAACTCAAGTTATGGATCGCAGAACTTATAAGCAACAAATTTTTTTAGTTGATGGAATGTTACAGGAGGCATTACCAGAAAGACCCCGGCTGTTAGAGGCAGGAAAAGTCTATTTGAAACAACCTGTTAAATGTGTCGTTACATATGCTCCTCCTCTGGGAACCAATGAGATCAGCAGGAAGTTTCCCCTTTGTCCTGTTTCAGTCTGGGGGGGAATAAATACATGTGTCCAAACACTGGTTTGGCAGTTCATGCTGAATTTTGGGTGAGCTGAGGATATCTAGTGAGAAGTCTATCTCTGGATCCAGAGGCGCAGCGTATGTATAACCGTACTTGGTCTGTATTATTTCCTTTTACGCCTAAATTATGTATGTATAGATTGCGTGTAACTGACTGTACTTTTACCTGAATAATACTTGTGCGTTGGAACCACAAGATTCCACTCCTGTCTTTATTTGCGGTCATACTGCATACGCAATTAGCGTTGTCTTAGAGGTTTTTAGGCAGGGTTTTGTCTTAGAGGTTCTAGGCAGGTGAATCTTAGAAGTTTATAGGAAGGAATATATTAAAAGGTTTATTTATGATTTAACAGCTCCTTCAAGCCAATGTCTCCAATCCTCAAAAGCTAACTTAATGGCATGCAGCTCCCTGTTCCCAACGTCATAATTACACTCGGCTGAAGAAAAGTTACGTGAGAATAAATGCACATGGATGGAGTTTGCCATCCAACGGATTATTCTGAGAGAGAATAGCTCCTGCCCCAATCTCAGAGGCGTCCACCTCAACCACAAAAGGCAGATCTGGATCCGGATGTTTGAGAACAGGGGCACTGGTGAAATGAAGTTTGAGATGTTCAAAGGCCCGAACTGCCTGACTAGGCCAGTTAAAAGCATCTGCACCTTTCTTGGTTAACTCTACTATGGGGGCAACAATGGAGGAAATAGAGCCAATAAATCTCCGATAGTAATTGGAAAAACCAAGGAAACGTTGAATGCCTTTCAATGTAGTAGGCTGAACCCAGTCCAATACTGCTTTAACCTTTCCAGGATCCATGGAGAAGCCATGATGAGAAATAATATATCCAAGAAAAGATACTTGCTCCACATGAAACTCACACTTCTCCATCTTGGCAAATAATGAATTCTCTCTCAATTTAGATAGGACCTGACTGACATGCTGGACATGCTGGTGCATGGAGTGAGAGTAAATGAGGATGTCATCGAGATAAACAACCACAAAAATGGCAAGAAACTCCCGGAGTACATCATTGATAAAGTCTTCAAAGACTGCTGGAGCATTAGCCAATCCAAACGGCATAACTAAATTTTCATAGTGCCCCGTATGCGTATTGAACGTCGTTTTCCATTCATCTCCGGTCTTGATCCGTATCAAATTATAAGCTCCACAGAGATCAATTTTGGAAAAAATGGAAGCTTGCCGGAGCTGATCAAAAAGTACAGAGATCAAGGGCAAAGGGTACGAGTTTTTGATGGTGATTTCGTTCAATGCCCTAAAGTCAAGGCAAGGACGTAATGACCCATCCTTCTTCTGGATGAAGAAGAAACCAGCCCCAACCGGAGATTTAGAAGGATGGATGAATCGTTTAGCCAAGGCATCGGCAATATACTCCTCCATGGCCTTATTCTCAGGTATAGAAAGAGAATAGAGACGCCCCTTGGGTAACTTGGCTCCTGGTAACAGCTGTATGGCGCAATCATACGGATGATGAGGTGGTAGAGAATTGGCCTTTGATTTAGAAAAAACATCTGCAAAAAGATGGTATTGAACAGGAAGGCCTGGAAGAGACTCTGAGACAGCAGAGATAGCCATCCGGATGGGTGTAGATAAACAGCAATTTTGACATGCTGGACTCCATTTGACAATATCCCCCGTAATCCAATCAATGACGGGATTATGGGTCATTAACCATGGAAACCCCAAAATTATGGCAGCAAAAGGACACTGGAGTAGCAAAAAAGAAATCATCTCCGAATGCAAAATTCCAACTGAGAGACGAAGAGGTGGTGTCTTGAATTTGATAAGACCATTAGCCACCAGACCACCATCTAACCCACAAATAGGAACCTCTTGAGGTAAAGGAACTGCAGCTAAACCTAAGGAATGAAAAAATGATAAGTCCATGAAGTTCCCAGCAACACCGCTGTCCACAAACGCCGATACTGAATGGACGGATTGCGACAGATGTACCACTGCAGGAACTAGCAACAAATTTTTTGAGGAAACAGATGCCAGGCCTAAATGTAACTCCTTTTTTACATTCAGACCCGATCTTTTACTGGCCTATGTGGGCAAGATTTCAGCGGATGACCTCTAGCTCCACAATATAGGCAGAGGCCTTGAGATTGTCGTCTTTGTCTCTCCCTGGGCGATAGCCGGAAAGCTCCCAGTTGCATGGGTTCCTCAGAGTCCTCCGCCAGCAGCCAGGAAGGTGACTGAGGCGGCTGTACAGAAAGACTGCATTCTTGTTTGCGTTCTCTGAGGCGACGGTCAATATGGATAGCTGAAGAGATTAAGTCATCAAGGGACTCAGGTGATGGATGTTTGACCAAAATGTCCTTGATGGCATCCGAAAGACCCAAGCGGAATTGGCTACGCAGTGCCGGGTCGTTCCATCCTGAATCCACTGCCCATCTCCGAAACTCGGAGGAATAATCCTCTGCGGGATTCTTTCCCTGCCAAAGAGCCCGCAGCTTGGATTCGGCCAAAGAACTACGGTCAGGATCTGCATATAATAATCCAAAAGCATTAAAAAAGGCATCTACTGATAAAAGCGCAGAAAGTGTTGAAGCGAGACCAAATGCCCAAGTCTGTGGATCTCCTTGTAAGAGCGAGATCACTAATCCTACCCACTGAGTCTCGGATCAAGAAGATAAAGGTCGGAGACGAAAATAGAGTTTACAACTCTCACGGAAGTTCAGGAACTGGGTACGGTCTCCAGAAAACCTATCAGGGAGATTCATTTTAGGTTCCTTGGGAACGGCTCCAGGAGTGGATGCCCGAACATCCTCAAATCTCCTGAACTTTTTGGGTAAGCACTTGGATCTGTGCGGCAAGGATTTGTGCAGGGTTTTGAGCCTGCTCCATAATGAAGGACACGGAACGCACAGACTAAAATACAAAGTTGGCCGGTTATAATGTTATGGCAAAGTGTTTCACCAGATAAGGCAGGAAAACTTGGGTTGCAGAGTAGCCTGCCAGGAGGGCAGGATTTCTTGGCTAGATGAGTTGCCTGCCGGGAGGGCACGATTTCTTGGCTAGATGAGTTGCCTGCCGGGAGGGCAGGTTTTCTTGGCTAGATGAGTTGCCTGCCGGGAGGGCAGGATTTCTTGGCTAGATGAGTTGCCTGCCAGGAGGGCAGGATAACTTGGCTAGATGAGTTGCCTGCCGGGAGGGCAGGATTTCTTGGCTAGATGAGTTGCCTGCCGGGAGGGCAGGATTTCTTGGCTAGATGAGTTGCCTGCCGGGAGGGCAGGTTTTCTTGGCTAGATGAGTTGCCTGCCGGGAGGGCAGGATTTCTTGGCTAGATGAGTTGCCTGCCAGGAGGGCAGGATTTCTTGGCTAGATTAGTTGCCTGCCGGGAGGGCAGGATTTCTTGGCTAGATGAGTTGCCTGCCAGGAGGGCAGGATAACTTGGCTAGATGAGTAGCCTGCCAGGAGGGCAGGATAACACAGGCTGGAAATAGTTCAGGTGTAAATGTACAGTTTGATTACACACAGTAGGGCTGAGAAAGCTGTAGCTGCTGATTATACAGAGGAAGCATGGACCCAAAGGCTTGGGGCTGCATACACTGAGCACAGCATGTGAATGGTGAAAACAGACAACAAGCAACAGCAATCAGAGCAGAGTGGAACAACAGTCTTGAATAATTGAGCTACCTGCTGAAGCCTGGAAGGCAGTGTGGAGGGAGACGGAGAGTGCTAAATAGAAGCAGCGGCTGAAGTGTAGACAATCACGGAGGATAGCTGGAACAACCAGACCGAGCTGTAGGAGGAAACTCTATAACCGGCGAGGGGGAATGAATCTGGAAGCTACAAATAGGAGGAGCAGCCAATCAGCAGCATATGGAGTATGAGTCACTCTCTGCAGCATCCCCGGTGCTTGGTAATCAGCAGAACCGGATTCTGAGTCAGTGTAGGTCCCGAGCCGGTGGGAAACAAGCCGCTGCCACGGCTTGTGACACATATATTCTAAGTGCTGAATATTTTTAAAATTGGGGGGGTTACACGGAGGGTTTCATAGAAGTTGCTCTGATTTATGAAGTATGGGGGATACAAGTAAACCTAAATTATAATCATTTAACTACCACAGTTTCAAGGAATATCAATGTAAAATGATGTTGTCATATACTGTATAAAAATTTTTAAATAACCACTCAAAGAGGGGACCATAGGCTAAATATGTGTCAGGGGGCCCATTATTATTATGGGCAGCCCTGTGTACGGGAGCTTTCCCCTAAGGGCAGACCTCTTGCTACATCTGACCATTTTCCAGATTACAGTTCTGTACCTCACATTGTGCCACCCTGCCATATCTTTCGGCTCACGTTAAGATGGCAATTGAAGGGTCGAGACCTGTGGACTTCAGGCAGCAAAGTCAATGCAACTTTGCAGAGATTCCTGATGAAGACCAGAAGGTCTATTAGACTCAACACTGACTGAGTCCAAACATCTACAGATGTGTCCTCATTCACCTTTTGCGACATATGGTGCAACTTAGAAGCTCTGCCACGGGTAGCAATGTGTACTTTTTCCTACATTTTGCATCTAATTTGCATCGCAGCTGCATGCAAAGTCACTAACAGTGTATCAGGGACACTAGATTAGTACTTTATTTGCAAATAAATTGGTAAAACATGTATAAAGTTACAGATTAAGTATAATGATACGTGGTGGGAGGCATGGCGTGGCCGCTCGTATTGGAACTCTGGACCTGATTCATCACGGATCGCAAATGCAACAGCGTACGCAGATCGGTCGATGGTGCATACTGCGCATGCGTATGCACCGCTGTGTGAGTGCGTGAGTTAGCATTGCGATCACAATGTGATCACTGATGCAGAAACAAAGCCATCGCAGAGTGAGTGACGGGGGATCAGCGTTTGGGGGAGTGTTCGGGAAACTCAGCATGCCAATCTGTTTGAACGCTGTTATTTGGGAGTGCATAAATTAGTCACTGCGACTGAATAAGCTGCAATCGCAATAGCGTTCTGTAGTGAATCAGGCCCTCTGACTTTTGCTTTTATTTAACCCAGATTTACGACTTAGGGCCGTATTCAGTTAGTTACGCACCCGCAATACTTTTTCGAATGCTGGACTTTTTGCCTACATCGTGTGTTTTGCATGCGGAAAAGTATCAGGCGCGCTCCCGCTATTCGTTGTATTCAATTGGAAAGGACGCTGAAACAGCACCCGGCGAAACTGAAACAGGCGAAAAGTCCTGTAAAAAATGGGGAACTCAGCCTGACACCCCCCAAAAGATGTACTAACATTGGGAATCACTATAGATGCCCCCGATTAGCCCTAATGAAGGTAGTTGGGGTACTTTAGTTGTGTCAATTGGTGCCAATTAGCGCATTAACACAAGTGGTGCAGAATAGCATTAAGCAGTATTTTTCTGTGAAAGTAACTACTCCCAGCAAATTTGGGGTACTTGATAATGGGGGCTAGCATATATTTAAGTTGCTAAAGTCAAGTTTTAAATCACGTAAAAAATCCACCTGCCACAAGCACTTGCAATCAAAATAACACCTGCCCCATACTTGGGGACCCCCCCAGAAGTCTATTTCGCTAGTGTTTAAGTTTGTCCCCCAACTTTAAACTTTTTTGCCTCCAGAATGAAAGTACTTTTTGGGGGGGTTCTAAAGTATTTTTCAATTTTTTTTTGACACAGTCTATCTTTGGAGGACTGTCCCAAGGGTGCAGGGGGATTTCCCAAAGTTTGCACCCCAAAACCGCAATTCTGCACTTTTTTCTGCCTGCTATTCATAGGTGAAACTTTTCCGCCGATTACAATGCATTGACTGTTCGCGTACGCAAAAACTCTATTGAATACGGTGGAAACTTTCCACTTGGCAAAATGACGTAATCCGCGATACTTTTCCGCGGATTCGGACTTTTCGCCTCTAATTGAATACGCCCATTAGTCCAAGTACAAGTTATGCCAGCCCAGGTAGTCAGAGTATCCTTACAATGTACTTTTGTTGCATTAGTGATTTGACTAAGATGTATATTTACACCTGTAGCTGCCGCGGCCTTTTTGCCAGCATTCTGCGTATGCGCAGGAAGAAATCACTGGGAAAATGGTGCGGCAGCCATTTTCCTGGTGACTTGCACATGCACCGTAGACTCCGGGTACACTATGATGGCAGCCGGGGAGAGAGGAGGGGGCCCTGGACCGGAAGTGAACATGGGCCCCCTCCTCTCTTAATACGCCCATGATCTGTAGCCTGTAAACATAACACCCTAACACTTGTACCAAGAGATATACTAGTATAGTAAAAGGAAGAGGTAGGGGAGGAGTAGTCTTCTGGCATGGGATGCTCATGGAATAAACAAATGACTTGATCATTATATCTTTTTATGTTAACAAACTTAAAACTTTGGGCCATGTTCTGAGATGTACGCTAATGCAATCGCAGCTGCCATTTAGCACGGAATGCAGCTGCAAATATATGCTATAATGTTTAAAAAGCATAGCCGAGCATAGGGACACCCACTGCTGTCTTCTCATATTAGTCCGACGTTACGCACCAGCGTAAACATTGGCAACATCGATGCAGATCGGGCAGCCATGCAGCATATCGGACAAGTCTGACCTGTTTCAAACACAGCGTCTGACACACAGAGGGCTCATGCTGCGAAGGAGATCATAATAGCTCATTTATGCACGCCCATGCAATGGCGTCTAAACGGTCAGATAAACCTAGCCTAGCCCCCCTGTTACCTCCCCCAAAGCTAACTACCCGTCACTCACTTTGCAAATGAATCCACTGTGCGAGCATAATGGCAAAACAATTGCTGCACGTGGGCAGTGCAGCTTACACGTATGCGCAATGGCTAACAATCACTCCATCTGCATATATAGCAGCATTGCGTGAATCAGGCCCTTTGTTTGCAATATTACAAACCGTATGAGCCTCATATGACTATCACAACTATTATCTGAAAATAAAAACAGTGCTGCTCCATCTCTCCTCCTCTATGGATAAAAAATCAGGAGTCAGGTGTATCAAAAATAGGTAAAATTCATTCAAATAAACCTCAACAATGGATAAATTTGAGCATGTGTGACCTAGTAAACCTTAGTGTGCTGTCATGTAACTGGTCATACGCATAACCATCCATGGATCCAATTAATGTTATTCTACAAGTAATGTTTGCCAGCTATAGAGGTTCCAGGTGTTGGAATCCTCAGTGTCCCGCACAAAAGCATGTACAATTTGCAGAACCCAATCGTATGAGGGGACACTATTATCCTGGTAGATGAGAGTTCATCTGTTAATCAGCTGTAGGAGGTGAAATAGGGCACTGAGTCCTAATCCAGGTAAATGTGATACTCATTCACCAAAGCAAAGAGCCAGAGACATTCAGGGACAACTGTTTGTAGCAGTGGAGCTCCCTCCGCCATATTTCATCGGCAGTATCAATATTGCATATTTCCGTATCCAGGTGAATGAAACTAGTGGTGAGCAATAATATAGGATTCAGTGGTCGGCACAGCAGTGGATAAGAGACCAGCCAGAAGCACAAACCAGCACACCAGATAAAGGTATGTTGTGAGGTTCCATCTAACGCGTTTCGTCACAACGGTCATGTGACTTTATCAAAGGAGATCGGGAAAGTGAGCTGAATCTTTTCTTAACATGAACTCACAGTTGTCAGTTAATTGATGAAACAATAAGGGCTCAATGCAATTAGGTGCAAGTTTGCAAATGTGAGTTAATTTCATGAAACTCGAACATTTCGTACTAATGCCGGATCCCGAGAAATGTGCAATCTAATTAGAAACTTGTTTAAACACACTGAAAAATCACCGTACAAGCATTTTCCTGTACCCCAAATTGATCGGAAATCACTGTACAAGCATTTTCTTGTACCCCAAGAACTTAGGCTTTACTTTGATTAAAAACACTTCCTTCCTCTCATTTTTCAACTATTATATAACAAGAATGCAAAAACAGATATTTGACGCTCTTTAAGAACCTCCAGTTCTCATCTTATGGTCACTAACAGCCTTCTATATGGTCCTGCTCTCTCTTTTGCCAATGTTTGGGGGTCCAGGATGGTTTTTCACTGTTTGCTTTTTGTACAAAATTCACGCAACCTCACTGCGAGTAGCATGAATTAGCATTTCTAATTGGATTGCGCGTTTCCTGGGAAGTGCGCATTAGTGCGAAGCGTATAAGTTTTATTAAATAAACTCACACCTAATAGGATTGAACCCATAATGAAAATACAAAACACTAATGGTGCATCAAGTGATTACATACATTAAATGATACATGTGACTCCAAAAAAATAGAAACTAAAGCAAGAAATAAATAATGACAACAGCATACCTACAATGTAACACTATACCTAAATACACATTTATATTTTAAAGCATATAATAAAATACAGTTTTTTAAACAATTTAAAAAACTAAATGCTAGAAAGGTATCGCGAGTGTAGCACTTTTAAATTAATAATTGTTCATTTATTAACAGTATACATTGGTTAGTACATTAATTTGATTTACAGGCACTTGTGTGTTACATAAATCTAATGGTTAAGACCAGCAGTGGATAATAATAATAATAATAATAATAATAATAATAATAATACAAAAAAATGTATTATATAACAAAAATCTAAATATATACAGTATAGTGGAAAAAAGTTGTGTATATTAGTCAATGTAAAATCCAGCATAGGTATATAATCACGCAGAGAGAGCCAAAAAATATCTGATCTTCAAATATAACGTACATAAAACCTTATACACCCTTTACCTGTCTTCTTATATACCATTGACATTGTCAGAAATTATTGGAAATAGACAATAATAAAGTAATAGCAGCAAATGTTGCTTACTTGTGAGTTCTAAATATCCAGGGACATCATTGTACACATTCATTTCTATTTTAATTCCATTAACTACCATAATGAAAATCTCCATGACATGTTATCTTTGCTGAGAGGGATTAATCTTGATTAATGTACACTAATTTGGCAGAAGTCTAATCCAGTTCTACTCTGCTTTACAGACAGCAATGATATATTGAAATGTAAGTGTACTTCATCTGCTACAGTATCTTCTTTAAAAAAGTGCTTATAATAATCATAAGAATATTTATGAAAAGTTAAACTGTGTTACATCATTGCTATATAGTTATGTATTAAGGAAATGCAATATAGGTGCTGGCTGGCAACATTTAGTCTAGGGGCAAACATAAGCAAGTGGCCCTCGCTTTTCTACCAGCAAACTGAGATGAAATAATGGGAGTGACAAACAATGTGGTTAGTAACGTCCATCACTATGGGGCAGATTCAATTAAGTGTGGAAGCTGCTGTGACCCATTTTTTCGGCTTCTGCACATTATTGGACGTGCAACCAGATTCTGCGTACCACAAATGTGCTGAATTGAATCTGCCCCTATATGTAATGTTATTAGCTTGGCATAGAAACATATATTTATTTTCCCCTTAGTTTGAGAGCAAAATAGTGACCACCTTTTATTGTTAGCCACTTAACTGGTGCCGTTACATGGGATGCGACTGCAGCCAGCTGTGCTTTAGCTGACACGGTCACATCCCATCCAACCGTGTCATCCCACTGGGTTCCCCGGTATTTAAGGAGAAAATCCATTCTGCATATGCACAGAACAGATTTCCTCCTGCTTGTCCATCCCCCCTGCAGTGATGCGGTGGTCTGTGACCACTGACATCACTTCTGGAATCATGCCCCAGAATGCTGTGGGACAGAAGTGCAAGGAGAGGAACTTAGGGCCATATTCAATTAGAGGCAAAAAGCCTTTTTCGCCTGTTTTTTTTCGAAAATTTAGCCTAAAATCTTTTCGCCTAATTCAATTCCAGGACGATTTCTCCTAAGCGGAAACTCAATGCATTGAATTCGCCAAAAAAGATTCTCCAATCAATAGCAGGTGAAAAGAAGTGCAAAATCTTTATTTTGGGTTGCAAACGTGGGGAAACGACTCAGAACCCTTGGGGCAAAAACCTAAGAACACCCCAAAAAAGACATGTCATTTTTGGGGTGAGAATGTAAAAAGTGGGAAGACATGCATAAAAACTAGTGAAATAGGCTTCTTGGGGGGCTGCAAGGGTGGGTCAGGTGTTTTTGGGATTGCAGGTGCATTTTCACGTTTTTAAAAAGTTCACTTTAGAGACATAATAATATGCTAGCATCCATTTTCAAGTACCCCAAATTTGACTGGACTACTTATTTCCACCAAAAAATACTGCTTAATGCCATTCTTCACCACTTTTACAAAGACACTAATAGCAAGCAATTTACACAATTGAAGTACGCAAAATAGTTTTTTATTAGGGCTATTAGGAAATCAATATAAATGTATACTATGTTAATGCATCTTTTTCTAGGATACAGGCTGATTTCCCCAATTCTTTCTGTACTTTTCGCCTGTTCCGCATTCGACTATTTCGTTTTTCGCCTGTTTTGCAATTCAATTAGGAGAAAAGCGGGGACGCGCATTAGAGCCATAGGGAGGGTGGTGTTGCCGGTGCCTCCGCACCGGACGATAGCCTCCAAGGTCACCGGCCGCAAACTGTCCGGCTCCAGAGGTCTGTAGAGAGATCTCCTGCAGTGCTTCTTGGCATTCGCAGAGCAACGCCGAAGAAGATCCCCGCCCTCCCCACCCCCTGGTGGAAAAAGGTAAGCTTTCAGGGGGAGGAGGGGGGTGGGGCGAAGTACTAGGGGCGGCAGTGCAGCACAGGGCGCACTGCCGTCCTGATACGGCGCTGACGCACATGGAATGATTTCGCCTCTGAAACAGACGAATGAGGCGAAAAGTCTGATAAAACAGGAATATGTGGATGTACATACTCATTCAGCATCTCACGAATATATGCATGCTTATATTACTTTATTTTCCTGCGCTGCAATTTAGAGTATATAGAAATGATTAAGAATATATATATTTGTTGTGCGAGTTGCTGAAGGCCACACTTGTCGAATGACCCCAGGCCTAGAGAGGATAAGGCCTTCCCTTTCCTCTCTAAAGTAAGCAAGTGTGTGTCTGATGCAGCTAAAAGTATGTTAAAAGATTATTAAAAAGTGTGTAGAGATTAGTGTTTTATTTATCTGCAGGTGTGATTAACTGTGGAGATATGTATAGGCTAAACTGCTATATACAATGTTCTAGCAATAAGAATTACAGGTTTAAAATGAATAGGGTTTATTATGTGCAGAATAGCTGACAGTAAGTTTCAGTTATATAAACAAATGACCTAACTAAAGTTAGCATTTGTCTGCAATAAGCAGAAATTAAGGCTAAATGGGCGACCATGTTAGAATTCTATATGGGAACAAAAAGATAACACAGAATAGTGTCAATATTATGGCTAAAGCACAGATGACCAATGAGGGCCTAGTATGTACAAATATTAATTAAATTAATTAATAGTACCCATTTGATTAATTGGAGGTATAGACAAAATTATAGTATAAAACTCACCAGAGAAAGAGTGAGGGGGGGAGCAGTCGGAGGAGAGAGCACAGGAAGAGGTTCGGGGGTGTCGTTGCCATTATGTATGTATGAAATATTGGCTGACTGCTATCCTGCTGTTCTGTACTGGGTGTCACAAATTTATTTTACAAGTATTCCCTACTGCTGTTGGTATAACCTATGTTTTTTTGTTGTAAGTCTGCATTGGCAAAATATATGTATGATTAAGCTGTCTTTAAGTAAAAGCATTGTCATTTATTTTAGAATCTGTATTTGTGTGAATTATTTCATTACTTTTTATAACAAGTAAGGTTTGTAAGTAATCCAGAACTATCACGTTATCAAGTCGGACAGGCGAAAATTTTCAGACTTTTCGCTTCTAATTGAATACCCTTCTTAGTTCCCCCTCCAAGCAGTATTTGGCTGATCACTGCAAGTGCAAAGATCAACTATAACGGGATACTGATGGGGAAAATGCCAGTGGGGTTCTATTACCCGTGTGTTACCTGTTAACACTCAAAGCTAGGAGGTACAATTACAATCGGAGCCTATGTAAAAATTTTAAATACATTTTTAAAAACACATTTTAAATTTAATTAAATTAAAAAACTAAACAAAAGCCAACACATTTTTCCTGGTGGTTTTGGTCGAAGTGGCTAAAATAAATAAGGAATTATTATTTCCAATTGTTTTCTTTTATTAAAAAATAGTGACCCGTCCCAGCTTCACACAGGAGCAATTATGAATTTAGGCCCTCATTCAGAGCCGCACGTTACCAACAGTACGCTCGTTGCGTTCCGATGTTGACTAACCGCGCATGCGTCTGTGTTACACTACGCATGTGCGTACGGCAGATTGCGAGCTTTTTTTCTCTCGTTCCTAAAATAGCGTACAGGAAGTGACATGTCAAATGTGATTGACAGAACAGGGCGTTTTTGGGTGTTGACGGGGGTGGAGATGGAAAAACGCAGGCGTGGCGAGGCGTTTTGGGGGCGTACATACATTAGCAGATGCGAACGTCAAATGTGTTCGGACCGTCACATACGTCACTGGAACATCCTCTTTCCCTTCAAAATGCTCGCACAGTTTAGGGTCTGGATTACTCGACCACATTGGCAATGGCCTTCTCCTCCGTCCCGGGACTCCATGATGTTGCAGCGATTAATCGCGGGTGGTCACAAAAGCAATTAGTGTTGTATTGAAAACTGGCTTGGTATGTGTTTGGAAAGCAGTTTATTGGGATAGCACAAAACCGTACGCAGGTGGAAATCATACCTGCTAATGTCAGGATTACACAATCAATTGGCGTACATTTTTTGGGGTTTTTTTTGGCCTCAATTTGTTGTTTATGGCCTATTGTGACAATAATGTCATCATGTTTTAATTAGCTCCCCTTTTTTTTATTAATGTGGAATTTGCATCGTTATGTGATTTTTTAAACGTTCCTTCAAGAGGCCTTTTTTTTTAAAAAATGAAATGGTTTTTGGTGTCCTTTTTTGCCTTTAGGGCCAGGATTAAATGTAACCCATTTGTACAATAATGTCACAATACAATGTCAGATTTTTAACATAAATTTATTGTTTAAACACAAACCAATTGGCATAATATTTTGTTTTGTTTTTTTCTGGCAAAGATACTTTTTATCAAAAATAAATAATCAATAACTGCTAACATAAACGTACAAAAATAAATTAAAAACATTTCACAAGAAAGGAGAAGGAAGTTTTGACCAGAAAGGAATATGAGCCAAGCACATAAGGAGTGTGGGAAAAGTCGCCATTGCTGTCACCGTTTTTTCGCCCGTTTGGATGGGGGAGGGTGGGCGCCAGACCGGGTCTGGGATGCCATCGGGCTGGCCTGTCCAGAGGCAGATGTTGTGGCCTCTGGACTAGGCACAGGGCTAGGCACATTTGAAGGATTGGCTGATGTTGTGCCAGAGGTGGAGGATCCTGATGTTCCGGCAGGAAGGGAGGTCGGCTCCACCATGTGCTGGCGAACGAGCTGCTCCAGGGCATCGGCGATGCGGATGTTGGCCCTGGTATTTTCCGCCAGGGCCTGACCAATGGTCACGTTGGCCGCAGCATTTTGCTCCAGGGCCTCAGCCACCCGTATCAGACTGGCGTCCATCCTCTGCAGAATCTCCGTATGGAAATCCGATTTTAAATTGAGTTCTGTGAGGAGGCCCACTGCCTGCAAGGGGGCACGCCCTGGACTGGCTTCTGCAGGGTCCTCAGCCGGATGTACTGGTTCCTCCCCTGCAGAGCCAGCAGAAATTCTGCGGCCAAGGCTTCCCTCTGGAGCAGACTCATCCGCCTGTGTCTCTGTTGGAAAAATGAGAAAAGAGTCACATTAGAATCTACATATTGGCACAATAGCATTTCAGAGTTGGTGACATCACAATACTTACCTGGGCCAACATGAGGAGCCGCAAAGTCTGGCATGTCCGTATCCATGTTGGACACGCCAAACACCTCCACAGGCTGCACACACCCCTGTGCCAGCTCTTCTAAATCCGTCAACTCCAATGACACAGGGGTGGGACCCCCACCTGTCCCCCTTGCATGCCTAGCCCTGTCCGCGAGTTTTTGCTTTAGGCGATATTTGAAGTCGCCCCATCTGTGGGGAAAAATGGAAGCCATTATCCTTTGGTTTAAAATGGGGTTTGTTTTTAGGGGGGGCAAGGGTTTACTTACCGCCGTTTGACATCCCGGGCTAGACGGACATAATCACCCACTCTATTGACAGCAACGGCTACCTCTTCCCACATTCTCCACTTCTGGCTTAGACTCATATTCCTGTCTGCCTGTGGCAGGATGTCCACACACTTCTGGATCAAAACCTCCATCTCCTTTCTTGTGAAATGTGGCTGCCTTTTTTTTTTGCCCGCTTTGGCCGGAATACTGGGCCCAGCAGCCTCTTCCATGTCATCCTCCTCACCTATTTGTGTAAATTTACAGAATTCACAAAATCACAACTTGCCTAATCTTATGTTTCAAATTAATCGTTGATAGAAAATGCATGAAAGACTTACCGCCTGACTCTTGGCCATTTTTTCCCTGGTCTGTCGCCATGTCTGAGGTCCAAACAAGAAATACACCAGAATTTGAATGTGTTTTCGTGACGTATTTATACATGCGTCCTTATTTTGCTGCCGCATCATTGATTGTGCGGCCCTATGATCCCTCCTTAATTTGTGCGGGAAACGAAACACTATTTATGGCTTGGTGTGTCTCAAGTCGAGGTGGCGTTTTTGGATTGTTGGAGGTTATCTTGGCTGGAGTTTATTGATTGCGTAGAAAGGAGTTGGCGGTTGGAGATTCGTTTGTTGGTTAGATTTGCGTTTTTTTTCCCGTTATCTTTGTTGGTTTATATTTTTGGGACCTCGTTTCTTGATTTGGTAAGTTTTGTGAAGTCTAACTTTTGTTCAGTTGTTGTTTCATTGTGTTTCGTATATTTTGTAATTTTTGGATCCCTAATTTTTTCTATTTTAGATTTTGTTTATTTTCGACCCCAAAGACCTTTTGATTTTGCATCTTAGATATTTGCTCTTGGTAAGTCCATTTTTTATCTTGTATTAGCGAACTAATTAGCGCATTTTTAGTAGTTACTCTTGTGACTTGTATTAGCGAACTAATTAGCGCATTTTAAACAGCTTAATAATCATTCTAACTTTTTGGTGGTTTATCTTTCGCTTTTTGAGCCAACATTTCGACCCGTTTTGATGTACTGTGTTAAATGTCGCTTTGCGGTTTTGCTAAATGGGTGTTTGGCATATTTTAACTTTGGTCTAGCACAAAATTTTTAAACAAAAATGCACAGAGTGAAATGTGTCAAGTAATTTTGGTGTTTATTTTCAGTTTGGACGTATCATGACAATACCCCGGCATGTAAGCAGCAATGGATGGTATCATCAAGCTAAGTTGTTTTAATATAGTTTTGGGGTGGGTCAAAAGCCTTACTTTGAAATCTTTGAATTTCAGGTTGATCTGGGGCGGATTGTTCTGGCCATGCTCCCGGAAGCCGACCAACCTCAATCTCATCCCAGGCGTAGGCATCGTAGGCATGCAAGGCCCCAGATATTTCGAACACGTGTCACCCTTTTTGGAATGCCCGATGATGAGGTTTTAAGACGCTACTGTCTACCTCCCAAAATCATCATAGACACTCTCTCATTAATAGAAAGTGATCTTGAGCGGCAAATTGACAGTCCAACAGCAATACCACCACTGACGCAATTTATGGCGGTGTTACATTTCTGTGCCTCAGGATCGTTTCAAACAACGGTGGGAATAGTGGCGGGCATCTCCCAATCCTCCTTTTCCCGGATCCTGAGGGCAGTGATGGAGGCACTTTTCAAGCACCTCCATCATTTTATTCAAATGCCTTTGGATATGGGTGCCCTTAGTGTGGCCAAGGCCAATTTTTACCAAATAGCTGGCTTCCCACACATCATAGGGGTTGTGGATGGTACTCACATACCACTTCAGCCTCCAGCACGGCTGGAGCCAATATTTAGAAACAGGAAACACTATCACTCCCTGAATGTAATGGTGGTATGTGATGCCTCCCTCCAGATCCTGTCCCTGAATGCTAAATTACCAGGAAGTGCACATGACTCCTTCGTCATCCGGCAATCAGGGATATGGCAGAAATTAACCAACCTACAAGCTGGTGATGCGTGGCTTCTGGGTAAGTGGAGACCTTTAGTACATAACAATGTTAAGCTTGATACACAGTGTTCCTGATGTTGTCTCTTATTTTTCACAGGAGACAGTGGATACCCTTGCATGTCCTGGCTGCTCACTCCTTATTTGGCTCCCACACCAGGCCCACAAAGTGAGTATAATTCCGCACTTACAGCCACCAGGCAAGTGGTGGAGCGCTGTATCGGCCTTTTAAAAGGCCGATTCAGATGCCTCCACCGCTCTGGTGGCGAGCTCATGTATTTGCCGGATATGGTGTCGAAAATTGTGGTCCTGTGTGGGATATTTCACAACATCGCCATAAGGAGTGGTGTCCCAATGCAGCCAGAGGATGCCTTACCTGAGGATGGCCCCCCCGAGGTTGGTCGGAGGTCAGTATGTGGGGGGGCCATACGCGATGATGTGGTGGCCAGATTTTTTAGGTAAGTTTGACCAAAACTACAGTGTTTATACCTAATGTGTTTGTGTTTGTTTGCGAACATCTAATTTATTTATATTTTTTTCACCATCTTCTGTTTGTTCACATAATCTTTGCCACTCCAACGCTCTCTACTTCCTGCTACCCTTACCAAACCTGGATCTGGTGATTTTGGGCATATATTCTGGAACCCATATCGCAACGCCGTGTTTGTGGAATCATGTTGGCATGGTCCTTCATCAACCAGTTCTTGATTGTTTTTTTTATTTAAATATTTTATTTGTATGTGTTGTATTTGAGATTATCACTGTTTTTTTTTTTTGGGAGTGACCACTTTGATTTCTCATTTATGTTGTGAATAAATGTTTGGAGAGTGAAATGGTCTTCCTTTTTTTGGACGTTAACAGCAAGTGTAACCAGGTTAACACACCTTACATTTGACTAAGGGGTAATCCAGTACTGACACCAGTTGATGTAAACTGAAATATGTTTTCAGGTTCCCAACCCACACCAAAAGGAAGCCTGTCCAAACCTTTGGATTTTGAAGATTGGCCTAAGCAGCTTGCACACCAACTAGGAACCTGTAAAATGTCGAAATATCTAATTGACACTACACCCAAAAAGGGAAATGACATTGTTACTGTTATGTGTTTCTTGTGGCTGTTTAACATACAAATACAAAACACAATCTAACTTTTAAAAAAGGGAAATCCTTGCAGGAACAGTCTACTTATGTCAGGGAAAACTATTTTTGTTTTGGAAAAAAAGAATGAGCCAGAACGTATATTAGAACAAAAAAATTTATTTAGAAAACGAAAATAAACAAAAAAAACTACTGGCGAAGGATGCCAGACAGCCGGTCAAGGCCCACAAGAATGCCAATGACATGTTGGCGCATCTGGCCAACACATTCGTCCACCTCTTGTCGACGCCTCTGTTCCTCTGTGGGTGAGAAAAGTGTGTGGATTAATAAAACAATAGGGAATCCACATTAAAAAAACAAAAACACAACGAAATCACTCCTAAACCTAAAAAAAAACAAAAAAACAAAAAGGGGGTGCTGCCAAAAATACAAGGCCTATGTACAAATTCCCACAGGTGTGATATGTGTATGTTGAAATCAGCAGGAAGAGGTAAAGGCAAACTGCTAAATCACCAAAAGTAAACCAAACAAGCACGAATAAAGGCACGACACATGATTACATACAAATAGTTTGTGGTTAAAAAAATGTGAAAGAAAAACATACCGGGAGCCAAAACGGGAGCTCCGGAAGTCCCTCCATGTTCTTCCTTGGAGGAGCCTTCATTCCCCAAAGAACGGGGAGGGGTAATGACGGACTCTGGGGAGGGGGTAATTGGAAGAGGGGTGGGTGGAGGAGAGGGGGAAGTGGGACGGAGGGGAAGGAGGCCCGACAGTTCCGGGAGAGGGTCTTGGAAGGCTGGGGAGGAGTGGGGTATAGGGGAAATATTTGGGGTGGAGTGTTGGCTGGGGGTTGGGGATAGTGGCCGGGAACGCCGTCTGGCCGGACGGTGACGGCGTAGTCTTGGCTGTCCTCCTAAAATATGTCAAACAAATTGAGGTTAGTTTCTGGGCAAATCCGGGGCCCAAATAAAAAAAAAAAAACCACCAACAAAAAACATGCAAATAGGAGTAGAATGAAAAAAACAGAAATAGAGGGAAAACATGCACACGCAGATATGAGGACAAATAATAAATAGGACAGACAGGAAAACATGCACACGCAGATATGAGGACAAATAATAAATAGGACAGACAGACAGACATGCACACGCAGTTTGCCCCACAAACACAAACATGAAAACCACAATACATAACACTTACTTTCCAGGATCTGCATGCGAAAGCATGCCAGCAAGCGGGGCGTTCGCCGTTGCAGGTCTGACCACCTGCGCTCCAGCTGCCCGATGTTGCGGCGTGAACCTAAGGACCGCAGGCGGGACCGTGCCTCCGCATACGCGGAGCGCTTCTGCCGGTTGGTGATGGGTGGAGGCTGGCTGGTGATACGGCGATCCATCACCTCCGTAAGCACCAGCAGCTCGCGCCTGGTGAATGCGGAGGCTCTCATGATGGCAATGGAGTTTTTCATACAAAACATTTTTGATAAAGTGTGCAATAAATTTCTGATTGGCTAATGTATTTTGGAAATTAACAGGAGCAATTTTATTGGTTAGTGTATGAGTCATGTGTTCAACAGGGCCAGAAATCTCTGGAGAGTTATGATAGGCTTGATGCAGTGACATGCGTTTGCAAATTTAAATAAAGAAATGAACCCCGGAAAATATGCGAGGATCCACAGCAATAGAACAATTGTTTAATTGTGGTTCACATGTTTTTTGGACAATAAAAGCGAATGTTCCATCCGTACGTATTCTGCGGGTAAACACAAACACGGACAAGAGTAAAGTTTCTTGCATTGTGTTGAAAAAAAAAAACAATTAAGCTAATTGATACATTGATTGGCATGATACGATTGAGGGAGGTAGGCAGAATAAAGGAGCAGGTAATCGACATCTGACAAGGCCACTTCCGGTTTCACTTGTGCGTGCGTTCCCTTCAAGCCATTTCGGGGATGTACGCTCGCTATTTCGCACGCTCGTTAGTTAGAGGAGGAGTCGCCTGAGTTTAGGGAGGAATTTTAGATGCGAAAGAAAATACGAGCGAGCCATTGAATTTAAATAATTTTGTACGTACGCCTAACGTACGTGCGCCCACTTGCGAGTGGGTCTGAATGAGGGCCTTAGTCTATTTTTACCTTAGAGCCGTATTCAATTAGCGGCGAAAACGGACATTTTTCGCAAGAAAATGGCAATATTTTCACCAAAATTAGCGTCGACGTTTTTCGCCAAAGTGCGCCACTTACAAATTTTTTTGGGGTAATTTATCATTAGGGGGTGTCCAAAGGGTTCTGAAAGAAATCCCCACATTTTTAGCCAAAAATAGGGATTTTGCATTTTTTTTCGCCTGGTTTGGGATGGAGAAAACTTATCTCCAGTTTTTTTTCGCCAATTGCGTTTTCGTTTGTTTTTTGGTGAAAATATCGCCGTTTTTTGGCAAAAAACATCACTTTTTGCCACTAATTGAATATGGCCCTAAGTCTTATAAGATTGCCTTGTAGACGACATTAATAGATTTTTCTCCTGTCGTCAACACAAATAGATTGGGTTTTGATGTGACACGCAAAAGGGCCACGTAAAGTTGTCCATGAGAAAAACACCTAGGTCAGCTCTAGTCACGTTAAGGGTTTGTCTCTGTGCCTTATTTATTGTCATGCCAAAGCAGACTCTTACCGGGAATTGGACTCGTTAGAAACAATTGAAAAAAAAAGGCTAAAACTGAAATTTTCTATCAGTAAACAGGGGTTACAGCAATTTTTCTAGAGAAACTGTTTAAAACATATCAATCTCTACATGGTAGATAATAAAGTCCATTGTTGTGATATATCTAACGGTTTAGGAACGCTCGGACGTCAGTTTTTATTATGGACTTGCTTGACTAAAATTGTCATTGCTGGGAAGAGCACAGGATACCCTGTGGGTGGAACTGGCGGCCATTGCAATCTCTGTTTGCTGGGCACCCGCTGTTATGTACTGTATATTAGTAGCAGGGCGCCCAGCTCCTTCCCTGCAGCAGTGCAGCCCTACCTGTTCTGACACACTGTAAGCTCAGCCTCCCCCAGCGCCTGCACTGCTTGATGTCTCTCCTCTCCACAGTCCTCACACTCCCACACAGTAGATGGCAAGACAGTGAGTAGCGGTTTGTTAGACATGCAGGGTTCAGTGACAGTCCACTTCACACAATACGGTCCTAAGTCCAGACACACTATGTGTCAGTCGGACACTGTGACAATGTCCGTCTGTGGCACTGTGTCATAGAGATTATTGACCAGGTGAGTGCTATGCTGCTGTATATAGAAGAGAGAGTCCTGATGATGATAATAGTGTTAAATGTCTCCTGGCTATCCTCCTACTTCTCTGACTGATCCTTCTCTGTCTCCTCTCATGGCTCCTCTTCTCCCCCACAGCCGCTTACAGTAGGTGTTCCTCAAGGTTCTGTTCTTGGACCTCTCCTTTTCTCACTCTATATGTCCTCACTAGGTGAACTCATCAGCTCTTTTGATCTCCTTTCCTCCCCTGACCTCTCCCCCTCTCAGCTCACTCGTATCTCCAACTGTCTCCCAGCTAAGGCTATTTAGGACAGTATGACCACAGGTGATAGTCGTGTGCCTACAGCTCACTGCAATTATATAATATAATTTATATTACATCTCTAATGTACTGACAGCATTATTCAGGTGAGTGATTTGTAGCTTCCTGCAGATACTGATATCTACTCTACCCGCCGCCGGGATTTCGACTGCCGGCATCTTAACGGCATCATGTGTGCAGCTGTGTAGGGCATATGTAAACAATTTGGTTATACTGTGAATCAGAACATATAAATTATTATTCTATATTTATTACTCACCACACTGTGGCCCTGATTCAGAGCCGGACGCTCTGACAAGAGTGCTCGCTCTGAATCAGGGCCCTCCTACCTCTTATTGGAGCGGCCTCCTGGCCGCTCGCATAGCTGTGGGTGACCACCCACAGCTTATGCGAGTGGCCAAAATGATGGTCACGATGGTCAAGACCATCGCGACCATCGGGCTTGCGACGAGACCCTGCGGTAGGGTCTCGCTGCCGCAAGCTCAGGAGTGCTTTTGGCTCTATCAGAGCCAAAAGCACTCCCACTGACATCACTAGTGATGTCAGTGGGGCCGGCCCCAGACGGTAGGCGTTCCCATGGGAAAGCCTCCGTCTGGGCAGCAACGTCCCCGGCACGCCCACCAAAGGGGGCGTGCTGTCAATCAACATCGACAGCACACCCCCTTTGGTGCGAGACCCATAGCGACGGCTTGGCCGTCGCTATTCGGGTCTCGCGCATGCGCACGACGGAGCTCCCTCAGTCGTGCGCATGCGCACTAGGGCACCATCGACCCGCTTGCGAGCGCTCAGCGCTCGCGAGCGGGTCAGAATCAGGCCCAGTATACAGTAGCAAGTACGCAATGACCAGGAAGCATTGTATTTTTACAGTTACTACCATAGGTGCAAATGGGTAATATAAATGGTTGTTGGATGTACTTTATTGAAGTACAGAAGCAGTGGCCATAATTGTGGCTCAGTCAGCACCTACTGTAAGTGTCCTTCCTCTGCCTACACGTGAGAAGTGGAGGAAATCGGCTGCACTTAGATTACAGTGATTCAACTTAGTGGTTTTTCGGTAAAGTTTTGATAAATGTTCATGCACTGCTGAATTCGTCATTACAGGGTATACTCACATCTGAGAATCTGAGAAACTATTTTGAGCACTCACTAAGGTTATATACTAACATAAAAGGTGTAAATCTGCATTAAAACCTTAAGGCTCCCTGACATCAGCAATTGATTGCAGCAATCGTGCAATTTGCAATCGATTGTGTATAAAAATCTTTCCCTTTTTCAATCGATTGCAGATTGCCACAATCGATTGTGTATAAAAATCTTTCCCTTTTTCAATCGATTGCAGATTGCCACAATCGATTGTGTATAAAAATCTTTCCCTTTTTCAATCGATTGCAGATTGCCACAATCGATTGTGCATAAAAATCTTTCCCTTTTTCAATCGATTGCAGATTGCCACAATCAATTGTGTATAAAAATCTTTCCCTTTTTCAATCGATTGCAGATTGCCACAATCGATTGAAAAAGGGAAAGATTTTTATACACAATCAATTGCTGATGTATGGGGGCCTTTAGAACTATTAAGATCTTTTTTTTTCATTGTCTAAAGGCCCCCATACATCAGCAATTGTGGCAATTCTGCAATCGATTGAAAAAGGGAAAGATTTTTATACACAATCGATTGCAAATTGCACGGTTGCTGCAATCAATTGCTGATGTATGGGGGCCTTAACTTGTAGCTAAAGAAGTCAATTTACACATTTTTACTACTGAGCAATGTTAATGAATAGCCCTCACTGATATTGCTGATCAGTCATGGACAGTTTTACCTTGTCTATGATGCAAAGGGCAACAATAATAAGTATAACAAGATTCAAAACAAATGTAGCCCCCTCTGCTTGGAATAAGCCACCATTAGCATGAAGGGAGGAAAAGGGTTGCTGATAATACCTATATAAAAAGCATTTCATAGGGCTCGATTCAATTCAACGCGAATTGAATAGCGCCAGGAATGAGCTCCCGGAGCTATTAAATTCAGCGCGCTGCTAAGCCCGACTAAGGATTTCTTCTCACATCCCTCCTGAGGTGCGAGCAGATATCCGACAAAAGAACCGGTGCGATGCTGTGTTCTGCCTTTAGCGCGGTGGAAACAGCATCGCGCCAGGAAGTTTAGTCGGAGAACGAGGGACAGGAGAACGGGCATTCCCCAACCTAACAGCGCACAGAATTGAATAGCTCCGGGAATTGAATCGAGCCCATAGTGTTAGTTCAATTCAGTCAATGCCACCAGTGTTTCCTGTCAGTAGCTGAGCAGCAACAAACAGAAGCGTTAGGGACCAATTTATCATAAACTATTTGCGACATATTCCCTGAAAACAATCGTTTTGGGGAGTTATCCGCAAATATTTAGTATCCCCCAGATGTATTATGGAGGGACCGCAGCAGATATTGGAGATAGTTTTGCATAGCAGAAATGTAACAATCTCCGGGGCTGAGAAGTACCCTTCTCAGTTTGGAGATTCTCTCCTATTTAATAGTACATGACAGGGCTCTTTCTCCCAGCTAAGGTTCCTCAGGATCTCATCACCAACTGTCCCCAGTCTCTCACAGGTCCAGAAACTTCCTTGACATGCTCCAAGTCTTTGTACTACAACCCATCTCCATGACAACCTCTCCCTCTGCTGCCATTGCAGTATGCAAGACGTTATTATTAGTATTATTAACACCTTAACCCAGTGGTTCCCAAACTGTGCGCCGTGGCTCCCTGGGGTGCCTCGGGACACTTGCAGGGATGCCTCAGGTTGGAGGTCCAGCACCAAATCAAATAATTTATGGTCAATGTAATGTAAATATGTGGACAAACAGAAGTGCAAACCTGTGAATCACCACATAACTGTACCTAAGGATGACAGGTAAGCACAATTTACTTCACTTTACTGCTTCACTAAATTTTTTTCTGAATTTTTGGCTTAGGGGTGCCGTGAAAACCTTGCCGATACTCTATTGCGCCGTGATTCAAAAAAGTCTGGGAACCACTGCATTTACACGGAAGCAACATAATAGGAATCAGATTTGTAGGATTGAAAAAAGTAAATATCCCTTGGAGAGGTGGAGACTACATTAACACCAAAATGACTCAATATAGACATTGAACTAAGGCCCGTATTCAATTTGGAGTGAAAAGCCGGAATCAGCGAAAAAGTTTCGCCGATGACGTCATTTCGCCAGGTGGAAAAGTATCGCCGTATTCAATTTGAAAGACTTTCCGCCTAGGTGGAAAGTCAATGCATTGTAATAGGCGAAAAAGTTTCGCCTATGAATAGCAGGCGGAAAAAAGTGCAGAAATGGGGTTTTGGTGTGCAACGTTGCGAGAACCCCCGTGCAGCCTTCAGACAGTCCCCCAAAGGTAAACTGCGTAAAAAAATAAAAAAATAAAACACTTAAGAACACCCAAAAAAATCACTTTAATTTTGGGGGCGAAAAAAAATAAATGTTGGGGGACAAAGTTAAAAACTAGCGAACTAGACTCTAGGGGGGTCCCCAAGTATGCCCCATGTGTTTTTTTCATTGCAGGTGCTTGCAGCAGGTGTATTTTTCACGATTTTTTAAACTTCACTTTAGGAACTTTAAAATATGCTGGCCCCCATTTTCAAGTACCCCAAATTTGCTGGGATAAGTAATTTTTATGCAAAAAAAACCGCCTGAATTGTATTCTTCACCACTTATACAAAAACGCTATTTAGCAGCTATTGAGCCCGTTTAAAAACACCAAATACCTTCATCAAGCCAAATCGGGAGTGACCATAGCTAACCCCCATGTCAGAGTATCTTTTGGGGGGAGTCAGGCTGATTTCTCCAAATCTGACAGGACTTTCCGCTTGTTTCAGTTTCACCTGGTCCCGTTTTCTCGTACTTTCAAATTGAATACGGGGATACGCGGGCACGCGCGCGATACTTGTCCGCATGCAAAACATGTGAAGTAGCCAGAAAGTCCGGGAGTCGAAAAAGTATTGTGGGTGCGAATCCAACTGAATACAGCTCTTAGTGCATTAATTTAACCCAGATGTTCCCAAACTCTGCAATTACAGTCAAGGTTTTAGGAATGCTTGAGCCCAGTTTCTTAAATCAAATTTACTGAGGCACTAATTATGTCACCTGTGCTTAAGCATGGATATCCTTAATACCTGGACTGCAATGGCAGAGTTTGGGAACTTTTGCTGTAATCAACAACCCAGCAAAGGGGAGAAAAAAATTTAATAAAAGTTTTATCCATTTTTGTAGTATTCTCCAGTCTATTTTTATACACAAAATCTTTGTAAATCAACCTTTTAAAACTGCTTTGTTTAATAACATTTATCTATTATATATTTATATTATGAAAGCGTTCAATTCAAGAATTCCTATGAAAACTAGGTAAAATTTAGATCTTTAAACATCTATCACAATATGGGGTCTATGGGCCTGATTAAGAGCCGGACGCTCTGACAGAGCGCTCGCTCTGAATCAGGGCCGGCCTTCTTATTTTTTAGAGCGGCCTCCTGGCAGCTCACATAGCTGTGGGTGACCACCCACAGCTATAGCGAGTGGCCAGGAAGATGGTCGCAATGGTCAAGACCATCGCGACCATCGGGCTTGCGACGAGACCCTTGTGGTAGGGTCTCGTTGCCGCAAGCCCCAGAGAGATTTCAGCTCTCACAGAGCCGAAATCTCTCCCACTGACATCACTCGTGGGAACGCCTCCGTTTGGGCAGCCACTCCCCCGGCCCGCCCATCAAAGGGGTGTGCTGTCACTCAACATTGACGGCACGCCCCCTTTGGTACGAGACTCGGAGCGACGGATTGCCCGTCGCTATCCGGGTCTCGCGCATGCGCACGACAGAGCCGGCTCTGTCGTGCGCATGCGCACTGGGCCACCATCGACCCTCTTGTGAGCACATAGTGCTCGCGAGCGGGTCTGAATCAGGCTCTATATACGTACTAAACCTTGATAAAGTGGATGGAGATAAAGTACTAACCAATCAGCTCCTGTCACTTTACAGGCTGTGTTTCAAAAATGACAGTTAGAAGCTGATTGGTTGGTAGTTTATCTCCATCCACTTTATCTCTCTCCAAGGCTTAGTACATAGACCTCTATGACTGATCTCCAATATCACTATTTGTTGTATTATACTTTTTACAAACCTCTATTTCTTGATCTAACCTTCTTTCCATTGCTCCACTACTAGATTAACAATTATCTAGCAATTAGTATTCAATTGTGCTCATTCCTGCTTAAATAAACCAATACCGAAAGAGCAGCAGTTGTCCTGCGACCATATCATCAGGGAGCTCTGATTCTTTCCTACTACCTGTACAACCAAGAAAAATCTAGGAGGACCCTTCCAAAACCATGAGTACTCACATTTCTGCTAATACACCAAATACAAGACTGTTGTATCTAATGCACGCCGCCTCTCATGCCAACTGATTACTTCCTCCCACTCCCACCTCCAAGATTTTGCCCGTGCTGCTCCCGACCTTTGGACCTCTATCCCTCTCCCTATCAGACTCTCCTCCTCTTTACAATCCTTCAAACGGGCTCTCAAGACAAAGCCTTCCAGCTACCATCCTAACTTGCTGCAACATGCTCCTTCCTCCGTTTACCCCATCTGTGTCACACCTGTTTGTCTGCCCCTCCCCTTTAGAATGTAAGCTCTTATGAGCAGGGCCTCTACCCTCTTGTGCTTCTCCTTACTTTACTTTCACCTACTTCTTTCCCCCCACCATGGTACCTAACACTTGGTTGCTTACGCTCTGTTGCATATCTAGGTGTTATGGTCACTTATGTATCAATGTATATTATCCATGTCCTTGTCCTATTTTTTACTGTACGTCTGTTGTCAAATTATTTGTTTATGTACTTTGTAAGGCGCTGCGGAACACTTGTGGCGCCATATAAATAAACAATAATAATAACAATAATAATAATCTACTGCTGTAATATCCAGTAACAGCTGCCAACACTGGACAAATAAGAGCCTTCAATACATCCGAAGAGACTCCTTACTAGTCATAACCACAAAAGGGCTAAACGCACCTATCTGTGCCAGGACAGTTTATTTAAAACTAAAATAATGGGGTTTTTTTTATACTAATTTTAAATTTTTATCTTTCATAAAATATATTCCACGCCATTCATTCAATGTAATTGAAGTGATATTTTTGTGGATCAGTACAAGTTGCCTGATGTAGTTGTGCATTGGGGGGGGTCATGGCACTGATCATCCCCCACACCTTGGTTCCACCACTGCTCTCATGGGTGGGGCACCTGAAAGATGGGAGCCCTGGGCGCCGTGCCCCCACCCCTTAATTCAGGTCTGCATACACTATGAGATATATCACAATGTATAGCCACACAATACGTGTTTTCTCTGTTCCTCCTCTGTAGAATGTCTGTCGGTGGGCCGCAGCTGTGTATACACTGCCCGATGTGGCCAGCTTGTGACTTCAAAATTCAACAGACCGACATGCTGGACGATTCAGTATTCCCAACAAATTGATATTTTCAGAATCGTTCGCCCAGATAATTGTATAGTGGTTGCCCAGCATTAGATACAATTACTTATGCTGTCTTCCAAGAACCACAAAATAAATTATATGAGTCCCAATTCATAAAAAAATGTAACAATAACAAGAAACAGTTTGACTCTATAATGGAGTGTGTAGTAAGAGGCTACTGCCGGCCTGTGCTACAGACTGTTTAACACTTGCTGTAATTAAAGGGTAATTGACAGGTCATGGATAAAATGGCATATAAATTGTCAGTTCATTGCCCGAGCCCTGCAGGAGGCTTTGGTTCACCACTCAGTAGTGACGAGGAAATTATTGTGTTGTAATAAGATATAGGAGACAATAGATACTGAGCACTGCGACACAATGCCAGTTCCCTTTGCACAACATGAAACATTCTTATTTGCATCAAAACTGAGCGTAATGTACGGCTGTCATTAGACCCCATGTTTCAGGAATGATTCCAATTAGTATTATTATGTGTAATTGGAAAAAGCAGTGTCTCCTCCACATTAAGGCAGTAATGTAATAATGACCAAAGTGGTTTTATAGGATCTTATCAGCCGGAAACACTCACTTAAACCAGTGGGGGTTTTGTCCAATAACCGCCTGATTTAGATTCAGCTTGATTAAATTATCCACTAAAAGTGAAACCTGAGTAAGTTAATGTCTATAAATCTATGAGCAAACGTATAAAGAAGCCATAACTGTCTTGCTGATTTCAGAGCCAGGCATTGTACATTGGCAGTCATTATATGCCTATATTTTATGGTGATGACTATTTAGAAAAGAAAAGTCTCAAATACATGATTAATTTATTCAAATTAAATTAATTCCTGTCATTGCGTATTAACATGTATATTTTTTGTGTTAAGCCCCAGTTATCATTTGTAATTAAACGTTCACATAAGCAGACAGTGGCTAAATAGCCATATTCAAGTAGCTGAAGCAGCAGGAAAAAGTTTTCTGACTTTTCCTTTGGCAGCAATTGTTAAATTAGATGTATATTATGTGATACATTTAAATAGATAACAGTTTCAAGAAATTTAGAGGAGAAGATTTTGAAAAAAATTAGAGATTTTTCCTTTCATCATAATAGTGATCAGGGTCAGCCCGACCATTAAGGCCCCCATACATCTGCAACTGATCGTCGCGATGTAGCGATCCTACAACCCGGCATCGCAGGATCGCTGAAATCCAACATGTTGGATTTTACAGATAAGCCAATCACGATCAAAAAATAATCGTGATTGGCAGATCGGTGAAATTTAACATGTAGAATTTCACCGATCCTGCGACGGATTGGCATTTCCGACTGGCGGATCAGCGTTTCTGATCCCATCGCTACATTGAGACCATCCGTTGCAGATGTATGGGGGCCTTTACTATGACTACAATGGCACGTAAAGAGACAGCCAGCAGAGGGCGCCGCTAGGGACACAAATGTTCCTTGCAGTGCTACCCACAGAGCGGGATCTGGTCTAAAGATCTACAGGTAAAAGGTCGACAATGTCCAGATAGACACCAGATGTTAGATGGTCAATAGGTCGACAGGGACAAAAGGTCAAGACACACTAACTAAAGGTCGACTAGTAAGACGGTCGACAGATACAAATTGTTGACATGGTCAAAAGGTTGACACAAAAATGTTCGACACAAGAATGGTCGACGTGTTTTGTTTCATTTATTAGGGTTGGGCACTTACCCCGACGGTTAAGGTTAGGCACCAGGAGGGAGGGTTAGAGTTAGGCACTTACTGGAGTGTTAGGCACTAGAAGGGACAGTTAGAGTCAGACACCTACCCCCGACGGTTAGGATTTAGGGTTAGGCACCAAGGAGAGGGTTAGGGCGAAGATTAGGGTTAGAAAAATAATGTGTCAACCATTTTCGCGTTGACCGTTTGGTCCTGTCGACAATCTGCACCTGTCAACCTTCTTACATGTCGAAATTTGGTGTCGACCTTTTGTCCCTGTCGACCTATTGGCTGTTTAACATCTGGTGTCTACTTTTTTACTGTAGATCTTTCAATCCACACCCTCATAGGACACAGGCTTGTCTCATGGTGCATACACACGGTACGATTGTAATGAACGATATGAACAATAACGATATAGATCAATGAAAAATTGTTCATATCGTTCATTTTTATGCAGCGAACGATCAACGAATGACTAACGATGCGCGTTCCCGCATGGACTATAATGATATCTATGGTCGTCCGTACATGCAGGCCAACTTGGACGATTTCAACACGATTTGCCTGTAAAGAGATGACTTCACTGAAATATCTATCATAGATATCCATCAGTGTGTACACCCAATATTGTTTGCCCTGCACTACAGAAAGTTGAAGGGAAATCTATCAGCGATATCGTTGGTTGTGCAGGTTGTACCGTGTGTATACACCATCAGAGCAGGGAGGACAGAGGAGGAAGGATTCGAGCTGCACTGATACCCACCTCTCTCTCTGCCGGGCCGGATCCTTTCATCACCCGGATAAAAGTACGAGTTGCAAGGCAGGGTCATGCACAGGACGGTTGGGGGAGGGTTCTGTATTGGGTGTCTGTGTTTTCCAAAAATTGGCAACATCATGTACAACTTCACTTCTTTTAAAATATTTCTCAACTTCACCTCTACACTCAATCAGCACATCTTTTACACACTCATCATCTGCTCCCATTCCAGATTTCAGGACATTTTGGAGTGCTCCATCCACTTTGCAGAGTTCACTCCCTCAAATTTCTCCTGCAATCTTCAAGTCAGGGGCGTAGCTAGACCAATAGGGACCCTATAGTATCCAAGGCTCCCATAGGTCTAACTTTGCCCCTCCCCCTTCACCACCACTACTCACCTCCTGAGCCGGCTCTCTGTCTCTCCTCACTGATGCTGGTAGGAGGCGTGGCGTGGTTCAGGGATGTCCTCTTACCCCATGCCCCATGCCTCCTCCCAACAACAGTGAGGAGAGTCGTATCAGAGGAGGGATGGGGTAAAAGGGAGTTCCCGAGTTGCTCTTAGTCTGTCTGACAGGGGCCCGCAGTGCTGATAATCCCTGCAGCAAACTGCTTCCTTGTCACAAGCTGAAGTGTGCCTGTGACTAAGCAGTTCCCAGAAGGGATCAGTGGCCACTTCTCTTCTCTCACTGTGATGCTACTGAGATGAAGTGGGTGCAGGGGGCGGCGGGCCTTGGAGGTGCTGCAGACCTCATAGCACCTGTACCCCCCGCACTCATGCTAGCTACGCCCCTGCCTCAAGTATTGAAATCTGAAGTTTTTGCTAAGAAGCACAAAAAAGTGAACTCTTTTTCTGTGTCACACTTTGATACATATGATGTGATGAAATCAATTAAACGTAGCTGTTATTAACGCATCTTTGCCAAAAAGAGACATGGGATTTCTGTGAATCAGTGTCACTCTAATCCCAAACTAAAAAAAATACAACTATAAATAGATATACAGTATTATATATATACTATATTATTATACAGGATCAAATGCCTGGTACTTTTACTCACATTTGATCCTGGGTAATAATACAGTATATTATGATTTGACTTAGAATTATGAACCAGTATCTGGATATTTCACCTTAGACCAATTGCGGTCATAAGAAATGTAAATAAGATCTATATATATATTTATATGTGTGTGTTTAGGATTAGAGTGACACAGAAATGTCATGTGTCTTGTGCGGAATCTTTTCTCCTCTGTTACCATGAATTTCAGTATTGCCTGAATTCAGCTCTTCAGGCAGGCTTACACTATTCCAGGGCCATCTCCTTATCCTCCATAGGCTATTCTGCCCCACTATACAGTATATGGGATAGAGGGCCTGATTCTGAGTCACATGCAGAAGCGCGTCTGCAGCTTTCTGCAAGAAAAGGCCCTACAAACTCCTTTCCTCATGTACAACTGCACGGCCGAATAAGACTCCCACTATCAGCGTCTCTGCAGGCTGTAATACAGACTGGTGCATCCTTATACACCCACCATCGGTCACACTATCAGCGTTTGTGCATGCCTGTAATACAGACTGGTGTATCCTTATACACCACCATCGGTCACACTATCAGCGTCTCTGCAGGCTGTAATACAGACTGGTGCATCCTTATACAGCCACCATCGGTCACACTATCAGCGTCTGTGCAGGCTGTAATACAGACTGGTGCATCCTTATACACCCACCATCGGTCACACTATCAGCATCTGTGCAGGCTGTAATACAGACTGGTGCATCCTTATACACCACCATTGCATCTGTGCAGGCTGTAATACAGACTGATGTATGCTTATACACAGGGACGGTTCTCCCATTACGCATGGTACACAGCTGCGTAGGGTGCCACATAGTGGAGGGTGCCTCAGCTGCGTACTATTCGGGCTCCAGGCAGGCTGTGTCTCTGTGACACAGCTGCACCGCGTGTGTAGCGCTGACCGGACGGAGTTCGGTCAGCACTACACAGTGCCAATCACACAGCCGCCGGCGCTGGCAGCTGTGTGTTTGCTTTAGCAGCTGATGAGAGTCAGACAGACACTTATCAGCTGCTGCTCCCCCTGCCAGAGCCGGGCATCTTCCGGCTCCCGCAGTGGGTAATGGGAGAGACGTCATGACATCTCTCCCGTAATGCAAAGCGGCCCCAGAGGACTGACGGAGGAACTGATATCGGCGGCGGGACCAGGAGCAGGAGCGGAGTTTGAGGTAAGTGGTTTTTTTAATTTATATTATGTCCCTACTGTGGGGGGTGATTACTACTGTGGGCTCTACAAGGGGGGGCTGCTACTGGGGGCACTACAAGGGGGGACTACCACTGGGAGCACTAGAAGGGGAGGACTACTACTGGGGGCACTAGAAGGGGGGGACTACTACTGGGGGCACTACAAGGGGGGCTACTACTGGGGGCACTAGAAGGGGGGGACTACTACTGGGGGCACTACAATGGGGGACTACTGCTGGGGGCTACTACTGGGTGCAATACAAGGGGGGCTACTACTGGGAGCACTACAAGGGGGGACTACTACTGGGGGCACTACAAGGGGGGTCTACTACTGGGAGCACTACAAGGGGGGTTACTACTGGGGGCAATACAAGAGGGGCTACTACTGGGGGCACTACAGGGGGGACTACTACTGGGGGCACTACAAGGGGGGATTACTACTGGGGGCACTACAAGGGCTGGACTACCACTGGGGGCACTACAAGGGGGGGAATACTATTGGGGGCACTGCATAGGGGGGGAACCTCCACTGGGGGGACTACTACAAGGGGGGACTACTACTAGGGGCACTACAAGAGGGGGGACCACTACTGGGGGCACTATATAAAGGGCAATACTGGGGGTACTGCATAGGGGGGAACTACAACTGGGGCCACTGTTTAAAGGGCACTGCATAAAGGGTACCACTATTGGGGGCACTGCATGGGGGGACTACTACTGGGGGCACTATATTAGGGGCTTACTACTGGGGGCACAAGTGGCACTGCACAGGGGGGACCATTACTGGCGGCACTGCATAGGGGGACTACTACTGGGGGCACTATATAAGGGGCTTACTACTGGGGGCACAAGGGGCACTGCACAGGGGAGACCACTACTGGGGGCACTGTAAAAAGGGCACTGCATAGGGGGGCACCAAAAAATATACTCGCTTACCAAAAAATTTGGGCTAGGGCCGGCCCTGCTTATACACCACCATCGGTCACACTATCAGCGTCTGTGTAGGCTGTAATACAGACTGGTGCATCCTTATACATGCACCATCGGTCACACTATCAGCGTCTGTGCAGGTTGTAATACAGACTGGTGCATCCTTATACATCCACCAGCGGTCACACTATCAGCGTCTCTGCAGGCTGTAATACAGACTGGTGCATCCTTATACACCCACCATCGGTCACACTATCAGCATCTGTGCAAACTGTAATACAGACTGGTGCATCCTTATACACCCAACATCGGTCACACTATCAGCATCTGTGCAAACTGTAATACAGACTGGTGCATCCTTATACACCCACCATCAATCACACTATCAACATCTGTGCAAACTGTAATACAGACTGGTGCATCCTTATACACCACCATCAATCACACTATCAACATCTGTGCAAACTGTAATACACACTGATGCATCCTTATACATCCACCATCGGTCACACTATCAGCGTTTGTACATGCTGTAATACAGACTGGTGTATCCTTATACACCACCATCGGTCACACTATCAGCGTCTCTGCAGGCTGTAATATAGGCCCTGATTCAGACCCGGACGCAAGTGGCCGTTCGTACGTTCGGTGTACGTACTGAAATATGTTAATTTAAGCGCTCACTCGTAAATTCGAACGCAGCTAAACTTCCTCCCCAAAGTCTACCGACCCCTCCTCTAGCTAACGAGCGAGCCAAATAGCGAGCGTACATCCCCAATGTGGCTTGCAGGGAACGCACGCACAAGTACAAACCGGAAGTGGGCCTGTCAGATTCCGATTACCTGCTCGTTTATTCTGCCTACCTCCCTCAATCGTATCATGCCAATCAATATATCAATGAGCTTAATTGCTCGTCACAAGTTTGTTTTTTTGTTTTTTTGACATGCAATAAACTTTACTCTTGTCCGTGTTTGTGTTTACCCGCAGAATACGTACGGCTTAAACATTCGCTTTTATTTGTCAAAATACATGTTTGAAGCAATTATCCATTTGTTTTCTGTGTTTTTACCCACGCATATTTTACTGGGTTCATTTCTTTATTTAAATTAGCTTACGCATGTCACTGCATCAAGCCTATCATAACTCTCAATAGATTTGTGGCCCTGTCGAACACATGACTCATACACTAACCAATAGAATTGGTCCTGTTAATTACCCAAATACATTAGCCAATCAAAATTATTTTCTGGTCTTTATTAAAATTGTTTTATTAAAAATACACCATTGCCATCATGAGAGCCTCGGCATTCACCAAGCGCGAGCTCCTGGTATTAACCGAGGTGATGGACAGGCGGATCACCAGCCAGCCTCCCCCCATCACCAATCGTGAAAAGCGTTCCGCATATGCGGAGGTACGTGGCCGCCTGCGTTCCTTCGGCTCACGCCGCCAGATCGGCCAGCTGGAGCGCAGATGGTCCGACCTGCAACGGCGGACACCCCACTTGCTGGCATGCTTTCGCATGCAGATAGCGGAAAGTAAGTTTATTTGACTTTGTTTTTCATGTTTATCTTTGTGGCCCTAACTGCGTGTGCATGTTTTCCGTATGGCCTGTTTATTCTTTGTATTCATATCTGCATGTGCATGTTTTCATGTATGGCCTGTTTATTCTTTGTACTCATATCTGCATGTGCATGTTTTCATGTATGGCCTGTTTATTCTTTGTACTCATATCTGCATGTGCATGTTTTCATGTATGGCCTGTTTATTCTTTGTACTCATATCTGCATGTGCATGTTTTCATGAATGGCCTGTTTATTCTTTGTACTCACATCTGCATGTGCATCTTTTCATGTATGGCCTGTTTATTCTTTGTACTCATATCTGCATGTGCATGTTTTCATGTATGGCCTGTTTATTCTTTGTACTCATATCTGCATGTGCATGTTTTCATTTTTTGGGGTTCAACAATTAGCGTTTAACAAGGTGATGTTCTAAACTAACCTCAATTTGTTTTCCATCATTTAGGGGCAGAGCGAAGACTACGGCGTCATCGCCGTCAAAGACGGCGCTCTCGTCCCCTCTCCCCAACCCCCAGCCAAACATCCTCTCCCCAAAATACCCTAAATTCCCCCTCCTCCCCAGCCTGCCCAGACCCTGTCGCACATCCCTCTGTGCTACTTCCCCTCCATCCCAATTCCCCCTCCCCTCAAACCACCCCTCTCGTGACTACCCCATCGCCGGAATCCGTCATCACCCCTCCCACCTCGTTGGGAAATTTGCCCACCTCCAAGGAGGATGAGGCAGTTGGTTCTGGGCCAGCCGTCATTCTGAACGGTATGTTTCCCTTTTATCCTTTTTTGTTGTTTAAAATGTGTTGATCTAATCCTGTGTCTGTGCCTTTTCCTTTTTTTGGTTTGACAAAAGTTTTGTTATATCTCTGTTTGTCTTTACCTTTTACTGCTGATTTCCCCATACACATATCCCACATGGCAAAACAGTCAAACTCGTCTGTCTGGTTTTTTTTTTTTTTTTTTTTTTTTTTGTGTTTATTTTTTGGGTCTTCTGTGTTTTTGGATAAATGTGCTTTTGGTCACACTATTGTCATTTTTTGATAGCTCTGTTTTGCTTGTTTTTTTTGGGTGATTCTTAAATTATGTAGTAAGCCCCACAATTTTCTAACCCACAGAGGACCAGAGGCGTTTGGCGGACCTAGCCGGGTGCACCCAAGTGATGCGGGGCCACGTGATCGGCCTGCTGGTGGTCCTGGATCGTATGGCAGGGATCCTGCGTCCATAATTTTTTTATTTTATAGCCAAATAATTTTTCATAATTAAAAAGTTACATTTTGAGTTCAGTCTCATTCCTTGTCTCCAAATCTTAGATAGTTTACACTTACATAAGTAGACTCTTGCAGCAAGTATTTGCAACTAATGTCACTAAGATTGTGTGTTGTTGATTTTTAGAAAACAGGCACATGAAACAGCTAACACTAACAATCGGCTTTTGGTGTTACATTTTTTCACTTAGTACATTTTACATGTTCCAATTTTGGGGGCAACCTGCTTAGACCGAGATTCCAAAGCATACTGATTCTACATAATACCTTTTGGTGTTGGTTTAGACCCAGAAAGCATAGTTAAATATTGTGCAAATTGCGACATTACAGGATTAAGCCTTAAGCAATTTTAACGTGGGTGAACCTGGTTACACTTGCTTGTAATGTTCAAGAAAATTTAGGAAATTACAAACTCAAAAAATTTATTCACCACATAAATAAAAAACCAAAGTGTTGGCTCACAAACAATACACACAGTGATAACAAAATGTAAAAACCATCAAACACCATATGAAAAAATTAAAGAAAAATGAAGAACTGGTTGACGAATGAGCATGCCAACATGATTCCACAAATGTGGCGTTGCAATATTGGGTCCAGAATATATATCCAATGTGTCCCCATGAAGGTTTGTTTTGGGTAGCAGGAAGTAGTCATCGTTTCAGTCCAAAAGATTATGAAATCAAACAGAAGATGGGAAATAATAAACAAATTAATTAGATGGTCTTCAAAAATCCTTACCACATTGTGTCAAAGAACTTCTTTCGTGCCAATAATTACCTAAAATATCTGGCCACCACATCATCGCGTATGGCCCCCCCACATACTGACCTCCGACCAACCTCGGGGGGGCCATCCTCAGGCAAGGCATCCTCTGGCTGCATTGGGACACCACTCCTTATGGCAATGTTGTGAAATATCCCACACAGGACCACAATTTTCGAAACTATATCCGGCAAATACATGAGCTCGCCACCAGAGCGGTGGAGGTATCTGAATCGGCCTTTTAAAAGGCCGATACAGCGCTCCACCACTTGCCTGGTGGCTGTAAGTGCGGAATTAAAATCACTTTGTGGCCCTGGTGTGGGAGCCAAATAAGGAGTGAGCAGCCAGGGCGTGCAAGGGTAGCCACTGTCTCCTGTGAAAAAAAAGTGACAACATCAGGATCACTGTGTATCAAGCTTAACATTGTTATGTACTAAAGGTCTCCACTTACCCAGAAGCCACGCATCACCAGCTTGTAGGTTGTCTAATTTTTGCCATATCCCTGATTGCCGGATGACGAATGAGTCATGTGCACTCCCGGGTAATTTTGCATTCAGGGACAGGATCTGGAGGGAGGCATCACATACCACCATTACATTCAGGGAGTGATAGTGTTTGCGGTTCTGAAAAATTGCCTCCAGCCGTGCTGGAGGCTGAAGTGGATGTGAGTACCATCCACAACCCCTATGATGTGTGGGAAGCCAGCTATTTGGTAAAAATTGGCCTTTGCCACACTAAGGGCACCCATATCCAAAGGCATTTTAATAAAATGATGGAGGTGCTTGAAAAGGACCTCCATCACTGCCCTCAGGATCCTGGAAAAGGAGGATTGGGAGATTCCCGTAACTATTCCCACCGTGGTTTGAAAGGATCCTGAGGCACAGAAATGTAACACCGCCACAAATTGCGTAAGTGGTGGTATTGCTGTAGGACTGTCAATTTGCAGCTCAAGATCACTCTATTAATGAGAGAGTGTCTATGATGATTTGGGGCGGAAGACGGTAACGTCTTAACACCTCATCATCGGGCATTCCAAAAAGGGTGACATGTGTTCGATATATCTGGGGCCTTGCACACCTACGATGCCTATGCCTGGGACGAGATTGAGGTTGGTCGGCTTCCGGGAGCATGGCCACAACAATCCGACCAAGATCAACCTGAAATGGCAAGAATTGAATGTAAAGTTTGTTTGCCCCCCAAAAATTAAAAAAATACTTATCTTTACGATACAATCCAATGATGCTTACATGCCGGGGTATTGTCATGATTTACCAAGCCTAAAAAAATATAAAAGCAAACAATGGAAAAATTTGGGGTGGCCATTTAGGAATCAAAATGGGGTAAAATACAAAACATAAAAGGGGATAAACACACATTTCTCCAAAGAGCAAAACGACAGTGCGCAGACTACCACAATTTTGGACCCCAAAAAAAAACAAGATTGCTAACGGTAAATCTCAACCAATTTAACTACAGAAAAGAAGCAGACAAAATGCACTAATTAGTTCGCAATTACAATACAGAAAAGAAGCAGGCAAAAATGCGCTAATTAGTTCACAATTACTATACAGAAAAGCAGGCAAAAATGCGCTAATTAGTTCGCAATTACTATACAGAAAAGAAGCAGGCAAAAATGCGCTAATTAGTTCAGACATTTAGGAATCACAAAACCAAAGGGAAAAACTGGAAGGTGAACCAAAGTTGCGAAAAAAATAACATTTAATAAAATTTAATTTAATAAACAAGTGAAAATCCAAACTTACCAATACAGGATATATAAGTCACCGGAGAAAAAGGTCGTTGGGGCAGAGCCAAAAGAAACCTACCAAAGGATAATTGAAAATAAATTAGATAACACAATTTAAACAAAAGAAGGATAGCCAAATTGAACAAAAGGAAGAAGGCCGAAAACTTACCAAAAAAAGACACAACAAATAAAAGAACCATACCAAAACAAGCGAACGGAAAGATAAACTCCAAAAAAACGCACAAAAAAAAAACGCCAAACACCGCCAAATACAATTCCCGCCAACAATCCACTCCGACCAACGTAACCTCCAACAACCAACACCCGCCACCTAGACTCGAGACGGCCAAAGCTATAAATAGTATTTCTTTTCCCGCTCAAATTAAGGAGGGATCATAGGAACGCACAATCAATGATGCGGACGAAAAATAAGGACGCGTGTATAAATACGTCACGACCCAAAAAAAACGGTCTGGTGTATTTCTTGTTTTGCTCTAAGAAATGGATACAGACCAGCCAAACAATGGCCAAGAGGCAGCCGGTAAGTTTTTCAGGCATTTCCAAACAAGGATTATTTTGAAACATAAGATAGCGAAAGTTTGCACGCTACAATTTCTCAATGTTTTAAAAAATAGGTGTGGAGGATGACATGGAAGAGGCTGCTGGGCCCAGTATTCTGGCCAAAGCAGGGAAAAAGAAAAGGCAGCCACAATTCACAAGAAAGGAGATGGAGGTTTTGGTTCAGAAGTGTGTGGACATCCTGCCACAGGCAGACAGGAATATGGGTGTAAGCCAGAAGTGGAAAATGTGGGAGGAGATAGCCAGTGCTGTCAATAGGGTGGGTGATTATGTCCGTCTAGCCCGGGATGTCAAAAGGCGGTAAGTAAAAACTTGACCCCCCTAAAACCAAAAAAAGAAAAAATGCAGGAATAATGGTTACTTTTTCACCCACAGATGGCAAGACTTCAAATATCGCCTGAAACAAAAAATGGCGGACAGGGCTAGGCATGCAAGGGGGACAGGTGGGGGTCCCACCCCTGTGTCATTGGAGTTTAATGATTTGGAAGAGCTGGCACAGGGGTGTGTGCAGGATGTGGAGGTGTTTGGCGTGTCCAACATGGATACGGACATGCCAGACTTTGCGGCTCCTCATGTTGTCCCAGGTAAATGTTGTGATGTAACCAACTCTGAAATGTTATTGTGACAATATGTAGATTGTAATGTTCCTCTTTTCTCTTTTTTCTCACAGAGACACAGGCGGATGAGTCTGTTCCAGAGGGGAGCCTTGGCCGCCGAATTTCTGCTGGCTCTGCAGGGGAGGAACCAGTACATCCAGCTGAGGACCCTGCAGAAGCCAGTCCTGGGCAATCCCCCTCACAGGCAGTGGCACTCCTCACAGAACTCAATTTTAAATCGGATTCCCATACGGAGATTCTGCAGAGGATGGACGCCAGTCTGCTACGGGTGGCTGAGGCCCTGGAGCAAAATGCGGCGGCCAACGTGACCATTGGTCAGGCCCTGGCTGATAATACCAGGGCCAACATCCGAATCGCCAATGCCCAGGAGCAGCTCGCTCGTCAGCACATGGTGGAGCCGACCTCCCTTCCTG
Organism: Taudactylus pleione; assembly: GCA_031769625.1. NCBI lineage: Eukaryota > Metazoa > Chordata > Amphibia > Anura > Myobatrachidae > Taudactylus > Taudactylus pleione. The sequence goes on along the minus strand of JAUIMM010000005.1, from coordinate 13,066,848 downwards.
CCGGAACATCAGGATCCTCCACCTCTGGCACAACAACAGCCATTCCTCCAAATGTGCCTAGCCCTGTGCCTAGTCCAGAGGCCACAACATCTGCCTCTGGACAGGCCAGCCAGAGGACATCCCGGACCCGGTCTGGCGCCCACCCTACCCCAGCCAAACGGGGAAAAGAACGATGACAGCACTGGCTACTTTGCCCACACACCTTCTGTGCTTGCCCCATATTCCTTTCTGGCCAAAACTTCCCTCTCCTTTCTTGTGAATTGTTTTTAATTTTTTTTTCTTTTCTGTGCCAAAAATATCATTGAATCCAAAAATATGTGTCCAATATTAGTGGGTAACAAGGAGCCCAAAAATGTACAGGACAATGCACATGATTTGTTTAAAAATGTGTTTTGCAAATAAAACATACAAATTGTTCTCAACTGTATTGTGACATTAATTGACAATTGATTTATAGTTAATTCTGGCCCACAAGGTAAAAACGAAATCGGAGTTTGGGACTTGCAAAAAATCAAGGGTTAAAACAAACTGTTACTTTAAAAAACACTTTGGAATAAATGTTTTAAAAAAAAACAAAAAAAGGCAAAAGGTTACAATACACACAAAGATGAATACAATCTTGTTACAAAATGCAAAAATACTAACCAAATTGTAAAATACATTACTACCAAAAAACGCTAATTGATTGTGTAATCCTGAAATTAGCATCCGAGATTTTCAGCTGCGTACGGTTTTGTGCTATTACAAAGTGAAAAAAAAAAAAAAAAACAAGCTGGTTTTCAATCCAAAGTTGATTGTTTATCTGACAAGCCGTGATAAATCGATGAAACATCGTGGAGGCCCGGGCAAAAGGACAAGGCCATCGCCATTGTGGTCGAGTAAGCCAGACCCTAAGCTGTGCGAGCAGTTTGAACGGAAAGAGGATCAGCCAGTGACATATGAGTTGGTACGAACACATTGGACGTTCGCATGAGCTAATTTATGTACGCCCCAAAAACGTCTCACCACGCCTGCGTTTTTCCATCTCCACCCCCGTCACCGCCCAAAAACGGCCTGTTCTGTCAATCACATTTGACATGTCACTTCCTGTTCGCAATTTGCCGAACGAGTGAAAAAAAGCTCGCAATCTGCCGTACGCACATGCGCAGTGTTACACCGACGCATGCGCGGTTTCTCAACATCGGAACGCAACGAGCGTACTGCTGTTAACGAGCGGCTCTGAATGAGGGCCATAGACTGGTGCATCCTTATACACCCACCATTGATCACACTATCTGCGTCTGTGCAGGCTGTAATACAGAATGATGCATCCTTATACACCCACCATCGATCAAACTATCAGCATCTGTGCAGGCTGTAATACAGACTGGTGCATCCTTATACCCCACCATCAATCACACTATCAGCATCTGTGGAAACTGTAATACACACTGGTGCATCCTTATACACCCACCATCGGTCACACTATCAGCGTCTGTGCAGGCTGTGAGTAATACAGACTGGTGCATCCTTATACACCATCATCGGTCACACTATCAGCATCTGTGCAGGCTATAATACAGACTGGTGCATCCTTATACACCCACCATCGGTCACACTATCAGCGTCTGTGCAGGCTGTGAGTAATACAGACTGGTGCATCCTTATACACCATCATCGGTCACACTATCAGCATCTGTGCAGGCTGTAATACAGACTGGTGCATCCTTATACACACACCATCGGTCACACTATCAGCGTCTGTGCAGGCTGTAATACAGACTGGTGCATCCTTATACACCACCATCAATCACACTATCAGCATCTGTGCAGGCTATAATACAGACTTGTGCATCCTTATACACCCACCATCGGTCACACTATCAGCATCTGTGCAGACTGTAATACAGACTGGTGCATCCTTATACACCCACCATCGGTCACACTATCAGCATCTGTGCAGGCTGTAATACAGACTAGTGCATCCTTATACACCCACCAGCGGTCACACTATCAGCATCTGTGCAGGCTGTAATACAGACTGGTGCATCCTTATACACCACCATCAATCACACTATCAACATCTGTGCAGGCTGTAATACAGACTGGTGCATCCTTATACACCCACCATCGGTCACACTATCAGCATCTGTGCAGGCTGTAATACAGACTGGTGCATCCTTATACACCCACCATCGGTCACACTATCGGCATCTGTGCAGGCTGTAATACACACTGGTGCATCCTTATACACCCACCAGCGGTCACACTATCAGCGTCTGTGCAGGCTATGACTCATAGCCTGCACAGACGCTGATAGTGTGACCGCTGGTGGGTGTATAAGGATGCACCAGTGTGTATTACAGCCTGCACAGATGCCGATAGTGTGACCGATGGTGGGTGTATAAGGATGCACCAGTCTGTATTACAGCCTGCACAGATGCTGATAGTGTGACCGATGGTGGGTGTATAAGGATGCACCAGTCTGTATTACTCATAGCCTATGAGTAATACAGACTGGTGCATCCTTATACACCCACCATCGGTCACACTATCAAAAATTGCATCATCCCTATTGCAGATGCAGTTTCTCCGTCTGACCATGGCCTCCTATGCCTGTGGCTGTGCATCTGTGAAAGCAGCCGCTTACATTGACACGCCTGTGGCACTCCCATAACACACCCACTGAATGGACAATTTTTGCATACACTAGTAATCACCTTCCAGTCACCGTCCATCACTTTCCCACCACACTTTCTGATATTATCTGTCCTGATTGCATGAGCGTCATTGTGAGTACTGTCTGTGTGACGCATGCGCCGTACATGTCTGTATAAATTTTCACACACGCGCAGATGCAAAGAAATCAGTCAACTATGTAAACATCGGCGTTGCATGCGGCTCTAATCGCTCATATCGCATAATCATTTTCCAATATATGTAACACTCCAAATAGCTGCAATATACAATCTTTCCAGAGTAGCCCAATGTCACAAATCTTCCTGCACACGTCTAAAGGAAAGAGGAAAAAATCTGTGGTTCAGCGAATGTGGTACCTTGCAGCCATCGCTGGTAATGGAATTCCCCCACAACATGCTTGTTACTTGTTTGCCTGTTGGGTAATTACCAGGTATTTCACTGTGTTTATTTCCAATTGTAAAGTGCCGAGGAGCATGCTGGTGCCATACCAATAAATGTATTACAGTAATTAATTACAACAGGTAACGTTATTAAATACATTTTTCAGATGTGAACCATGAGGGTAAAACTAGGGTAAAACAAACAGCCTAATGGTATGAAGTATAAACTCCACTTATTACATGTGTTTTATTCAGCCTAGTAATACACAGCCTCTGATGTACTGATATGAGAGAAAAAAGTGCCGGTGCTCAAAAAAAGTTACAAGTTGATCCAAGATTTATAATAGCTTCAACAATCTAGATAAGGGTGCAAATACTTATTCTATTCATGAATACATAGGGGGTGGAGCCCTAGATCGCACACCCTAAGCACAATGTGAGGTGCTACCTGCTGGGACTTGTAGTGCTGCAAGCAGAAACAAATGCAAGTGCACACTCTACCATGCTGAACCTAATAATAATACTGCTAAATTGCATCCAAGAGGTTCTTGGCATAATAATGGCCATAATTATTGGCCTGCCCACCGCGTCCAGGTGACCTCTATAAGGCAGGTCCCTAACACTCCTATGGAACAAATACAGGGCATGGGAACCCCCAGGGCAACCCAGCAGAACCATTCCATGGCATCACAATAGTGTGAGATTTAAAGTGACGGTTAAAGAATGCTAAAGAAAGCCTATGTGTTAAGTCCTACATAGGTAGGAGGTTAAATATAGTGTGATGCCATGTGGTGGTTCTGTTGGGTTAGCCTGGGGGGTCCCATGCCCTGTATTTGTTCCATAGGAGTGTTAGGGACCTGCCTGATAGAGGTCACCTGGACGCGGTGGCAAGGTTCATAATTATGGCCATTATTATGCCAAGAACCTCTTATGCAATTTAGCAGTATTATTATTAGGTTCAGCATGGTAGAGTGTGCACTTGCATTTGACTTATTCTATTCATTTCTGAAATTATATCACTGATTTCTTCCTGTTTCTGGAACAAATGATCAGAATTAAAAAACAAAAGTCAGGTACCACTAAAATAAAGTGCACTCTACACCCCTCTAAGCAACAGTTTTATTGTTCAGTTTCTCTTCTTCAATTTGTAGCCTCTAAAAGTGAAGCCTCTTCTTATCTGTGACATGAATGCTGTCTTGTCATGAGGTTGATTAATGCTGCTTTCATGCAGGCTACAGCAAACTTCATATGATGGTTGGAGGCAATTAAATTGAGATAGGAAGTCTGGCAGATTCTGTTACATTCTTTGGTTTTATACTCAGCTGCTGTTATTATTATTGTGTTTCTTAAAATTCCCATCATTCTATCATGCTCAAGCTGAAAACAATAAAAATGTTTATTGCTGCCTATAATATTATTTAATTATATTTTTTCATTTTAGTTGACAATATGAGAATTGGATGAACACAAAGAAAAGAAAAACAGACTTTTTCCCCCCTTGTTTTTTTTTATCGCTTTTTAAAAACTATTTTACTGGCAGCTTCGGGAAATTTAAATGTTTCCTCCATTCAGAATGCAAAGTATGTAATAATATCTAAAAAAGAATTTAAAACTGCCATCCTGATTCGTTCACATGGAAACATGCAATGTATCAAGCTACCGTTAGCAAAACAATCATCAAACCACAAGAACAAGGCAGTTTTTTTAGACTTGGTTCTGGCTAAAATTGCATGCCACTCCTCTATGATGCTTAAAGAAGGCCCACAAACCTTCTGCTACTGAGTCCGTGTGATAATGATGATGGCTGGCAGGTTGCGCAGGGTGTAAATCTGAAAGGGGGGTGCAGGGAGGGAATATGTTAGGCTAATGTATGTACAATAGAGGTCTTGGAGGCATCACTTTTCATTGAGGCTAACATTTCTAGATACGACTCAGATGGTTGGTGAAATGTTTGGTGTGCTTGGAATAATTGCTCTCCAATTTCTGGAGCAGGATTACACAGGGGGCCTGATCAGGGGCTGGCTGGCAACTTTTAGCCTGGGGGGCAAGTGCATGCAGGCGGCCCTGGCAGAGGAGTAGCGTGTAGCCAGGGTGCCCGAAGAATGTGTGTGCTATGGCGCCCCCCCCCTCAAGTGTTCCAGGGAGGAGACGGGTCCATATGGGATTAATGTAAGGTGAAAATAAAGATTAGGGGCAGCCCCCTGTCGTAGTGCCCATATGCAGTGCCCCCGTGTGCCACAGGAGAGAACACCCTTATGCAGGCCTCCAGTAGTGCCCCCAGTAGTGATCCCCCCTATGCAGTGCCCCTTGTGCCCCCAGTAGTAAGCCCCTTATACAGTGCCTCTAATAGTGGTACCCCCTATGCAGTGCCCCTTATATAGTGCCCCCAGTAGCAGTCCACCCCCCCATGCAGTGCCCCTAATAGTGGTAACCTTTATGCAATACCCCTTAAATAGTGGCCCCAGTTGTAGTCTCCCCCCTATGCAGTACCCCCAGTATTGCCCTTTATATAGAGCCCCCAGCAGTGGTCCCTCGATGCAGTGCCCCCAGTAGTAGTCCCCTCCCCCTATGTAGTGCCCCTAGTAGTAGTCCCCTCCCCCCTATGCAGTGCCCCTAGTAGTAGTCCCCTACCCTGTATGCAGTGCCCCTAGTAGTAGTCCCCTCCCCTTGTAGTGCCCTTAGTAGTAGTCCCCCCCTTGTAGTGCCCCCAGTAGTAGTAGCCTCAATGCAGTGCCCCCACCCTCGATGCAGTGCCCCCAGTAGTAGTAGCTCCCCCTTGTAGTGCCCCCAGTAGTAGTAGCCCCCCCTTGTAGTGCCCCCAGTAGTAGTCCCCCCCTTGTAGTGACCCCAGTAGTAGTCCCCCCCTTTGTAGTGCCCACAGTAGTAGTAGCCCCCCCCTTTGTAGTGCCCCTAGTAGTAGTAGTCCCCCCCTTTGTAGTGCCCCCAGTAGTAGTCTCCCCCCTTTGTAGTGCCCCCAGTAGTAGTAGTCCCAATCCTTGTAGTGCCCCAAGTAGTAGTCCCCCCCTTGTAGTGTCCCCAATAGTAGTAGTCCCCAGTAGTAGTAGTCCCCCACCCCCCTTGTAGTGCCCCCAGTAGTAGTAGTAGTCCCCTTGTAATGCCCCCAGTATTAGTAGTTCCCAGTAGTAGTAGTCCCCTCCCCCTTGTAGTGCCCCCAGTAGTAGTAGTCCCCACTTGTAGTGCCCCCAGTAGTAGTAGTCCCCTACTTGTAGTGCCCCCAGTAGTAGTAGTCCCCAGTAGTATTAGTCCCCCATCCCCCTTGTAGTGCCCCCAGTAGTAGTAGTCCCCCCCTTTGTAGTGCTCCCAGTAGTGCCAGACCCCCCCCCAGTAGACACACATAATATAAAAAACAAAAACAAAAAAAACACTTACCTGAATCCCCGCTCCCGCCGTCGCCATCCGCTCTGCATTATGGGAGAGACGTCATATGACGTCATGACGCCTCTCCCATTGTCCACTGCGGGAGCAGGAAGATGGAGCGGCTCCTGCAGTGGGCGCAGTAGCAGCTAATGAGAGTCTGACAGACTCTCATTGGCTGCTGATCAAACACACAGCTGCCGGAGCCGGCGGCTGTGTGTTTGTCACTTGTGTAGCGCTGCCTGAACTCCGTCCGGTCAGCGCTACACACGCGGTGCAGTCTGTGTCACAGTGACACAGACTGCACCGGCCATGGCCCGCATGACGCTGCGGCCCGGGGGGCACATGGCACCCTGCCCCCCGGCCCAGCCTGCCACTGGGCCTGATTCTGAGTTGCGCGCTGCTGTTACTGTAGTTGCATCTGCAACTTTATGCTAAAGCTAATATCAGCTCTTTCCTTGCGTCTGTTTGTGCTAAGACTGAAAATACATTTTGAGTGTCTATAGAAGTTGTAATACTGCTTGGTGCCTTTTTAGATGCCAACATTAGTTGCACCATCGAAACTTGCACCAGTCCTATGGTAAGTACAATTTTCCATCTGAGTATGGCCTTCAATGTGAGCGACTAAGCATCTGTGTACGCAATCACCTCTGTGCACGGCCAGATTAAGGGCCACATGGGGCTGAAAATGTTCAAGGGCCTATACTGAGAAGCAGGGGTGTATCTAGGGGCCCGAGTGCCACTGACAAAGTAAGGGACTGGTGCCCCCTCCCCCATATTTTTTAGAATAATTACACGATGTACATATATAATTGAAAACTAAAAAACGTAATATTTTAGTTTAAATATTAGAGAGATTAAATATAAAAAAGTACCCACCATCACTCATCAGTTTAGCTGCCCTGCTCAGGATGCCCCTGTCTGCTGTGATGATCTGTGCATGCAAGTCACCCCATAGTCATCACAAACCGCACACTTAGCTGCTCAGTCTTTCTGGCTGTCAGTGTGTGTCACTCAAAAGTTGTGATCCTGGTAGACGGTGTCAGAGACCATAACAGCTTCTGCCACGATCACTGCAGTTCGAGTTGCGCAACTCTTGAGTAAAACACACTAAGGGTTCCTCATCCCACACTGTGCTTCCCTTCTACCTCTACACCCCACACTGTGCTTCCCTTCTACCTCTACACCCCACACTGTGCTTCCCTTCTCCCTCCACACCCCACACTGTGCTTCCCCTCTCCCGCCACATTCCACACACTGCTCCCCTTCCCCCATCCACATCCCACACTCTGCTCCACTTCCCCATCCACATCCCACACTCTGCTCCCTTTCGCCCATCCCACACCCCATACTCTGCTCCCCTTCCCATATCCACATCCTACACTCTGCTCCCCTCCACACACTCTGCTCCCCTTCCCCTATACCACTGTATGCTCCCTTGTTTCCCTTCCACATCCCACATTATATTATGTGTCCCCTTCCCTCCACATTGATCCCACATTGTGTGCTCCCCAGGACCAGATGCCCCCCCCAGCAGTAGTTACTTTAAGTAACTTACTAATCATTCTGTAAAGGAGCTCCAGGGCAGTCTCTTGTCATTTTCGTCAAGTGCTGCTTGCTGGCTACCCTGTCAGTGACAGCCCACTGCCAGCGATCATTATCAAGCTCAGGCAGTGCAGGAAGCCGGGTGTTTAGAAGAGAAAGCAGGCCCGCTGCCTGTTGTGTTGATGACACTGCAGTGACCAGGGGGCGGGGCTGCCTGGTGAAGTTGGATCTTTCAGCCAGAGCCAGTTATTCAAGGAAGTAGTCAGGTGACCTGTCATTAGTTTTGGAGGCACACAATCCTCAATGCTGGTCGCTGCAGCTTTGATGCTGCAGAGACATTTCAGCGGGGGATGGATCCCGGAACCCGCAGATGGCTGGCGGTTACCCGGCAAACGCTGGCAGGCGGAAGGGAGTTCAAAGGGACAGCGCACAACACAAGCTAAAATGCTGGATGTGGCAGATCTTACCCCATGGCTGCGGGTGGCACCGCCGAGTGGCACCCACCGTTTTGGCGGCGCCCCTGGTGAGTGCCATCCTGGCCAATGGGTAGATACACCCCTGCTGAGAAGGGGAGGAGCTGTAACCAGTGCAGTGTGCAGCCTCACTGTGTCCCTGAATACATAAAAATAGAAAAATATACATAAATTTGTGAGAAAAATAGAAAAACTATTTTAATACTTATAGTTTATGGCAGACTGGGTGACCAGCTAGGTAGCTGGTCATCATCATGTTGGAGCTGTAGCTCCATCCGCAACATTGCTAATCTTGCCCCGACCATTTTGTAGAGAACTGTTATACCCCTTTCACACCGAGCGGAGAACCTGGGTCATTGCTGGGGCAATCCAGCATGACTCGGGTCCTGGCTCAGTGTGAAAGGGTCAACCCGGGTCGTGCATCCCAGGTCTGCTACCTGGGTCACCAGCAGGGTTGTTCCCGGGTCATGCATAAAAGGCTGCTGATTGGCCAGCTCAGGAGTGCTTGGAGATGATGTCATGTGTGAACGGCAATAAACCCAAGAATAACCTGGGTCCAACGAGCGGTCTGAACGTTGTAAGTCATCTGAAGCTCCATCTTCAACTCGTGTTCAGTATCCCAGGTCGAACATGGGTTGGAGCCTGGGCTTCAGTGTGAAAGATATCAACTGTATATGCTTATATGACATCTCATAATGTAAGGTATGCTTATTTTAACCTAAGTGTTATATATTAAAACAATGTTAGATAGATAGATAGATAGATAGATAGATAGATAGATAGATAGATAGATAGATAGATAGACAGACAGAATTGGTGAAGATGTGATTTATAGCCTTAATAGGATGATCACGTGACTTGCTATAGAGCTGTCACTTATGAATTATATATGTTAATATGTCTACTGACCTTGTAATGTAAGCTTATTTTAACCTAAATGATAGATAGATTATAAAAATATTATAATTTGATAGATAGCAATGGCAAAATGCATGCAGGAGGTGATTTTACACCTTGGAGAGAGCATTGGTGTAATGCAGGTAGTATCTGATTTATAACCTTAATAGACTGATCATGTCACTTGCTGTAGAACTCTCAGATATCAAATGTATCTGTTAATATGTCTACTGACCTTGTAATGCAAGCTTATGTTAATCTAAATGATAGACAGATAGACTATAAATTAATTGTAAATAGATAGCATGGCAAAATGCAGGAGGTAATTTTTCACCTCACTATACTGACCATGTGACTTGTTACATCATAAACAGTCTTTGTGAAGTCACTCAGCTTTGGCAGAAAGGTCACCATTTAGTAGAGAACTGTCAGTTATGCACTCTAAATGCTGATTTGGCATCTCACAATGTAAGGTATGCCTATTTTAATTAACCCATATGTTATATATGAAAATAATGTTAGATGAATAAATCTAGATAGATAGATAGATAGATAGATAGATAGATAGATAGATAGATAGATAGATAGATAGATTTTAACCTAAATGATAGATTATAAATACATTATAAATAGATAGCAATGACAAAATGCATGCCTCAAAGTTAGAAGCTCACAATTTTCTGGAATGTCATTGTATGCTGTAGCATTAGGATTTCCTTTAAATGTAACTAAAGGAACCAGACCAATTGTGAATAACAGCCATAGACCATTATTCCTCCACCACTCTTTTCTGTTGGCAGGGAGAGAGAGAGAGTTATGGGGGGCATCCACTAGACGATTTTATCCCTGTCCGACCTCTTAACGATTTTCCCTTGAAGTTTTCCTTGAAATATGATCTTCCACTCTGAACAATTTGCAAAAGATTTGCTAATGATTTGCAAAAGATCTAACAATAAACTATGTTGTTTTAATCTGTGATTGAGAGCTTTCAGCTATAGTGGGCAGACAGTGGTTCATCGTTTGATCGTTCAGCGTGAACGATGTGTAAACGATGTGTAAACGATTTATAAGCAATTAAGTGAAATTGACCTGCATGTTCAGTCGATGGAGGAGACGATTACTGCACGATGTTCAAACGATGTTTGAACGATTATCGAACTATTATAGAACGATTTTATCATTATCGTTCAACTTTATCGTCTAGTGGATACCCCCCTTAAAGGCTCCCATACATCAGCAATTGATTGCAGCAATCGTGCAATCGATTGTGTATAAAAAATCTTTCCCTTTTTCAATCGACTGCAGAATTGCCACAATCGATTGAGAAAGGATAAGATTTTTATACACAATTGATTGCAAATTGCACAATTGCTGCAATCAATTGCTGATGTATGGGGGCCTTAAGAGAAAGTGAAAGAGATAGCATTGGTGAAATGAAGGTAGAATGTGATTTATAACTTCAAAAGACTGATCATGTGACATATTATAGGACTGTCAATTATAAACTGTGGCCCTCATTCAGAGCCGCTCGTTAGCGGCAGTACGCTCGTTCCGAGCGATGTTTGCACATCTGCGCATGCGTACGGTTTTTAGTACGCATGCGCGAACCAGTCAGTGCGGCCGAAAATCGTTGGTACGCAATATAGCGAGGGCCTGCTATTTTGAGTGACAGAATGAGGCGTATGTGGGTGGTAACAGGGGAAGGTGCTTGAAAATGGGGAGTGGAGATCCGAACGCAGGCGTGCTTAAAGGTCAAAACGGGCGTTTTATGGGTGTGTATATTTAAAACAGCAGCGTCATTGACCACGTCACTGGGTTATTTTATAGCCAGAACTGCTCGCAAATTTGTGGTAGCAAACACCAACCACAAGAATAGCGAGCAGTTCATACGCTGGTCGATGTACTCGATTAATCTAATAAATAGCGGACATGACGTAGGATGCGAGCGGCCAGGGGGCGTTTTTAACAAATAAACGAGCGTATGTTTTGCTCACTCGTTCAGACTTAGAGGTGTGAACAGACTGCAATGTGCGTACGGATCATTTGAATAGCCACCCCTTGTTTTTAAACGAGCGACCACAAATAGCGAACGGCTCTGAATGAGGGCCTGTATCTGTTAATAGTACACTTTTTTCACTTCTTTAGTTTGATTTTTATATATGTAGCACTTATTACACTTTTAATTATAATCTCTTACTCATGTAAGACTTCACACATAGGAGTTTCTTTATATTTCTTTAACTATCACTTGTAATCTCACACTAGTGTGATGTCGTGTCCGGTTCTGCTGGGTTGGCCTGGGGGGTGCCGTGCCCTGTACATGTTCCATAGGAGTGTTAGGGACCTGCCTGATAGAGGTCACCTGGACGCAGTGGGCAGGGCCATAATTATGGCCATTATTATGCTAAGAACCTCTTTGATGCAATTTAGCAGAATTATTATTATGTTTAGCATTGTTAGAGTGTGCACTAGCATGTTTTCCCCTTTTTTTTGCTTGTATCTGTTAATATGTCTATTGACTGCGTAGTGTAAACTTATTTTAACCTAAATGATAGATAGATAGATAGAGAGAGAGAGAGAGAGAGAGAGAGAGAGAGAGATAATAATTTCATTATAAATAGATAGCAATGGCAAAATGCACGCAGGAGGTAATTTTTCACCTCATTATACACTGCATGTTACATCATAAACAATCTTTGTGAAGTAATTCAGCTTTGGTAGAAAGGCCACCATTGTGTAGAGAACTGTCAGTTATCAACTGTATATGCTGATTTGGCATTTCACAATGTAAGGAATGCCTATTTTAACCTAACTGTTATATATAAAAATAATGAGAGAGAGAAGGAGGGAGAGGGAGAGGGAGAGAGAGAGAGAGCGCGCATTGGTGAAATGCAGGTAGTATCTGATTTATAACCTTAATAGGCTGATCATGTGACTTGCTGTAGAACTCTGGGCCTAATTCTGGGCCTGATGTTGGCCCAGTGCGCATGCGCACGATGGACCCGGCTCCGTCGTGCGCATGCGCGAGACCCGGATAGCGACGGCTTCGCTTCGTACCAAAGGGGGTGTGCTGTCGATGGTAAGTGACAGCACGCCCCCTTTGGTGGGCGTGCCAGGGGCCAGGCTGCCCGTTCCTATGGGAACGCCTACCGTCTGGGGCCGTCTGGGGTCAGTGGGAGTGCCTTCGGCTCTGATAGAGCCAAAAGCACTCCAGGGCTTGCGGCAACGAGACCCTACCACAAGGGTCTCGTCACAAGCCCGATGGTCGCGATGGTCTTGACCATCGCGACCATCTTTTTGGCCGCTCGCTATAGCTGTGGGTGGTCACCCACAGCTACGCGAGCGGCCAGGAGGCCGCTCTAAAAAAAGAGAAGGACGGCCCTGATTCAGAGCGAGCGCTCTGTCAGAGCGTCCGGCTCTGAATCAGGGCCTCTGTTATCAACTGTATCTGTTAATCTGTCTACTGACCTTGTAATGCAAGTTTATGTTAATCTAAATGATAGATAGATAGATAGATAGATAGATAGATAGATAGATAGATAGATAGATAATAAATTGATTGTAAATAGATAGCATGGCAAAATGCAGGAGGTAATTTTTCACCTGACTATACTGACCATGTGACTTGTTACATCATAAACAGTCTTTGTGAAGTCACTCAGCTTTGGTAGAATGTCCACCCTTTTATAGAGAACTGTTAGTTATGAACTGTATATGCTGATTTGGCATCTCACAATGTAAGGTATGCCTATTTTATTTTTAACCTAAATGTTATATCTGAAAATAATGTTAGATGAATAAATCTAGATAGATACATAGATTTTAACCTAAATGATAGATTATAAATACATTATAAATAGATAGCAATGACAAAATGCATGCCTCAAAGTTAGAAGCTTACAATTTTCTGGAATGTAATTGAATGCTGTAGCATTAGAATTTCCTTTTAACTGTAACTAAAGGAACCAGGCCAATTGTGAAAAACAGCCATAGACAATTATTCTTCCACCACACTTTTCTGTTGGCAGTACGTCTTCAGGTAGGAAGCGACCTCCTGGCATCCAGACATGCTTCAGCCCTCACAAATATAAAACAGCCCTCGTCTGCCCCATTCTCTGAATGTGGGCGGCTGAGTTGTTGTTGACATTTTCACTTCACAATAATAGCACTTACAGGTCACCAGGGGCAGCTATTGCAGGGCACACCATAGGTGGGCACACCTGGCTTAAATTCCCCATTGCCTTTGGGGCCGTGGCACCACCGCTAACTGTTTGCGTCTGTCCACCGAAACATAGTCACGGAACACACACTAACCGTCATGAACTGGGACCTAATATATTTTAACTTCAATTTAGAATCTGATTCTGGACATCAACTAATGATGCAGTGCAGCATCAGCGGGTGAGAGGAACTTGGCATGCTATAGTCATCTATAATCTTGTCCTATCTCTGCTTTGTCTGCAAGCTTTGTGTTGTGATCGTATAATGTGACTGCCATTGTATAAGCTATTTATTGGTGAAGTTAGGAGTAGTTATTTAAAAGTGCGAGAAATTACATTTATTGATGGGGGCAGTTTATTTGAATGTGTAAAAGGGCCAGATTAACAATGGGGCAGATGGAACTACAGCTCCAGGCCTCATCATAATAATAGGCCTGTCATCTTGGCAGCATTATGTTGACTAGCCGCCAAGCTGATTACATGGTTGTCCATAAATCATAAGTATTCAAATTTGATATCTATTTTCCTCACAAAATGATTCAAGCTTTTCACAGCCACAGCCTTCAGTGGGCCCTACCTTTGCATACCCCCTGTGGGCACTTCATGCCCCAGTCCAACACTGGGTAAACAAAGGTCACTATTTTGTAGAGAACTGTCAGTTATCAACTCTAAAAACAATGTGAAATGAATAGAGATAGAGAGAGCGTGAGAGAGAGAGAGAGAGTGAGAGAGAGCAAGAGAGATAACATTGGTGAAATGAAGGTAGTATGTGGTTTATAACATAAAAAAACTGATCGTGTGACATGGTATAGAACTGTCAGCTATCAACTGTTACTACGTCTATTGACTGCGTAGTGTAAGCTTATTTTAACCTAAATGATAGATAGATAGAAACAAAGACAAATTAGTGGCACTCACAGGACTTCTTTGGAATAATATTGACGGTGTATTAACACCTAATCACCAACCAGTATCCTTCAACGTTTCATTTTATTACAAAATTTCTTCAGGATACATAGATAGATGATATACAGTATATATATATATATATATATATATATATATAGCAGATAAATGATAGATAGATGATATACAGTATGTATATATATATATATATAGCAGATAGATAGTGTCATGGCCGGCTGTATGGAATCCCCTACTGACGGGTGCAAGCTGAGGTTCAGGGCTAGAGGAAGTCTGAGATGTGGGGCCTGTACACAAGGTCGCCTCATCCACGAGTACCAGTCATTGACAATCCCAGACCCAAGGTGCAGAGTCTAACCAGCCGGGAGGTGTTCACCAGTGACCCCTCCAAGCGGGATATGGGTTTAGCTGCACCCAGCTGGCAGGTCGCGGTCCTTTGGTCAGGTAACTGGTACTCACGGGAATAGAGGCCCTGATTCAGAGCCGGACGCTCTGACAGAGCGCTTGCTTTGAATCAGTGCGTCTTTTTTTTTTTTTTTTATGGAGCGGCCTACTGTGGTAGGGTCTCGTGGCTGCAAGCCCCAGAGAGCTTTCAGCTCAAACTGTTTGAGCCGAAAGCTCTCCCACTGACATCACTTGTGATGGCAGTGTGGCTGCCCCCAAACAGTAGGCGTTCTCATGGGAACGCCTCCAACTGGGCAGCCACCCCCCCTGGCCCGCCCACCAAAGGGGGCGTGCTGTCACTCAACATCGACAGCATGCCCCCTTTGGTGCAAGACCCAGAGCGACAGATTGCGCATGTGCTCTGGGCCACCATCGACCCGGTTGCGAGCGCTCAGCACTTGCGACCGGGTCTGAATCAGTCCCATTGCTACCGTGGCCCATGAGGATAATTCTTACACCCTTATAACCTTGTATAGCTTCCAATATATACACCGGAGGATCTAGGAAGCTCAATGAGGACTAGGATGCTGTAGTGACAGCAGTACTGAGGCTGGACGCTGTGGTGACAATGCTTTGGTAATTGCTGCAACACAGGAGAGATATTCTGAACACAGTGTAGCACAATGCTTGGGAAATTGCTGCAACACAGGAGAGATATTCTATTATTATTATTATTATTTATTACCAGTTATTTATATAGCGCACACATATTCCGCAGTGCTTTACAGAGATTAAAGATTACATTTACATCATTCCCTGCCCCAGTGGAGCTTACAATCTATGGGCCTGATTCAGAGCCGTTCGCTATTTGCGGTCGTTCGTTCAAAAACAAGGGGTGGCTATTCAAATGATCCGTTCGCAAATTGCAGTCTGTTCACACCTCTAAGTCTGAACGAGCGAGCAAAACATACGCTCGTTTATTTGTTAAAAACGCCCCCTGGCCGCTCGCACCATACGTCATGTCCGCTATTTATTAGATTAATCGAGTACATCGACCAGCGTATGAACTGCTCGCTATTCTTGTGGTTGGTTTTTGCTACCACAATTTTGCGAACAGTTCTGGCTTAAAAAAAACCCAGTGACGTGGTCAATGACGCTGCTGTTTTAAATATGCACACCCATAAAACGCCCGTTTTGACCTTTAAGCACGCCTGCGTTCTGATTTCCACTCCCCGTTTTCAAGCACCTTCCCCTGTTACAACCCACATACGCCTCATCCTGTCACTCAAATTATCAGGCATTCGCTATTTTGCGAGCACATGAATTTCGGCCGCACTGACTGGTTCGCGCATGCGTATAACGATCCGTACGCATGCGCAGATGTGTGAACATCGCTCGGAACGAGCGTACTGCCGCTAGCGAGTGGCTCTGAATGAGGGCCTATGTTCCCTATCATATGTGCACATACATACACACTAGGGTTAATTTTTATGTTTTCTGGAGCCAATTAACCTGCCAGTATATTTTTGGAGTGTGGGAGGAAACCGCAGTACCCGGAGGAAACCCACGCAAGCACAGGGAGAATATACAAACTCCACACAGTTAGGGCCGTGGTGGGAATCAGTGCTGTGAGGCAGTAACGCTAACCATTACACCATCTGTGCTGTGCTGCCCAATATTCTGAACACACTGGAGCACAGTGATCTGGTAACTGCTGCAAGCACAGGAGAGATATACTGAACACACTGTAGCACAATGCTTTGGTAATTGCTGCAACACAGGAGAAATATTCTGAACACACTGTAGCACAGTGATTTGGTAATTGCTGCAAGTACAGGAGAGATATACTGAACACACTGGAGCACATAAGTCAGCACTGGTAATCACAGAAGTAACACAAGGACAGACCTGGAATGAAGTAGCATCAGCAGACACTGGAGACTACAACATTGCTCAGGCAACTGCCTGTGGTCCACAGTCTGGCGTTATCCCTTGCAGTAGCAGATCATTGGTGGACAGCGTCAGCTGACCACCATCATGCTACCATTGGGTATGGAGTCGTCAGGTGATGCAAATTGTCATGGCTGTATCCATGACGGCAACCGCAGAAACCAGGCACGGAGCAGTCCAAGGGGTCTAGTTACTAAGCAGTGTTAGGAGACAGAGTGAAAAGTGATAAATCTGTGATAAGGTGCCAGCCAATCAGCTTCCAACTGTCATTTTTCAAACACAGCCTGTGAGATGACAGTTGGGAGCTGATTGGCTGGCACCTTATCACAGATTTGTCACTTTTCACTCTGTCTCCTAACACTGCTTAGTAACTAGACCCCCTAAGGCAGTTTACATGGCACTAAGTATAATGCTCAGCGCATTACCCTCCGCCGCACCTGACGTCTGATCCCACGGGAGATCAGGGGAAGCTGGCTCAAAGGTGAGCAACGGCCGATCCTAGGCCACAACCTGACAGATAGATTGATGATATACAGCATATATATATATAGCAGATAGATAGATAATAAATTCATTATAAATAGATAGCAATGGCAAAATGCATGCAGGAGATCATTTTTCACCTCACTATATATGCATGTGACTTGTTACTGTACATCATAAACAGTTTTTGTGAAGTCACTCAGCTTTGGTAGAAAGGTCACCATTTTTGTAGAGAACTATCAGTTATCAACTGCTGATTTGGCATCTCACAATGTAAGGGACCTAGGTGTCTGTCTGTAGCGCCTTTCCGGTAACTGATTTTGTAATGTAAACTAATCCATAAAGAAATAAAACACACAGGGTCTACTTAACTATAAGAGGTGATAGGTAACATTTTTAATCAGCAGTGCCTGCAATTCCGTCAGCACGTTATAGCCAGTGTTGAACTGGGGCATGAAGGGCCCACCAGGGAATTGCAATGGCAGGGGCCCGTTGATATCACGCTACCTACAAGAGGCTTGAATACTCAGTGACTGATGCTATACACATTTCTCTTGTGAACTCTGGCTACCAGTATCTGGATAAAGAAGGGAAAGTCACTTAGTGGATTATTTATATAGCTCTTTGGCCCCATTAATGGATAATGGGTATTTACCAATGACAAAAGCAGGAGATATTAGACATCTCCCACATTTGACACAAATTTCACAGCATACCACAGTCCTCATACAGTCATACAGTGAGGGCCGGATTAATGGGGGGTCACATGGGCCCCCACACACAGAGAGGCCCCCACACAGGGTCGGTATTACCCTGCCGAGAACAGGTGTCTACTGGCACCTATTCCTGGATGGAGGCTCAGCGGCTGCAGCTGTGTTCTACTGCATACAGCAGCACAGTCAGAATATAATAATGTTAAAGAATCACACAGTTACTCACACTTTCCATAAAATAAAAAAAATAATAAAGGGGAAAAACAAACCATTCGGATCACGTCAGATTAAATGGTTCTGGGATGAGGCCTTCCCAGTAATGAATTAGAGATCATCTGTATCCTTCGATAGCCTCATGCAGAATGAACAGTGTTTCATATCAAACACACATTTTTATTCCCTTTCACAGGCTGCTCTGGGTCACTCCCCACCTTGGGATAGTTTAACCCTTCCATTGTTTAGGTGACTGTAACACAGGGTCTCCTGGTCACCTGAGCAGGGGTTAGGTAATTGCTCACTCCATCCTTTTTGAAGCTCAGCTGGCTAGGAGAAAGATTTGACACCTTGCTCGTCGGTCTGTCTCTCGTTGGCCTGTAAGCCTGACCCCCTGTGTGGTTATAAACAGACCCCAGTCTTTAATCCATGCTTCAAGTGAGAAAACCACAGACATTAACAACTTGTACACTGAGCCTAGGGCAATAAGTAAACACTAGCCAGTCAATTACCTCTCAGCTGTACAATTTAAAAGACATATTTCCTACAGAAAATAGATAGATATTACATAAAATGTAAACAGTACAATTTGTTAATACGCCCATTCCAAGATGAAATGGGCTTCCCCGCTACATATGGAATTATTTTAGGTACTATTTTCTATCCATGTCATGTGATTCCTAAATCAAGACTACATAATGAGAGGAATATATGGCTATTATATGAACATAAACATGCTGCAGCTTCTGTGCTCGCTTTATTAAAATATTAATAATCTGTGTCCTCTTACATATAATGTCCCCTTTAGTATAATTCTAAATATAATATGTGCTCCCCATCCCTTGACCCACTAGTATTTTACTTACCTTTCCATGGTCACTAATCACATACTCCTCCTGCTGCGGCTCATCTCACTCTTTCTTGGCTTCTCTACAGTGAAATCTGCTCCTCCTGAGTCCTGCAAGGTGCCAGGCTTGACACAGTTCTGCTGTAGAGATGCACAGTATGCTGGGACGGCACCCTCCACGCTCTTATTTAGGCACTATATGGGCTATTCCTGAAAATAATTTGCCTGATGTTCGGAAAATGGAGTAATAAAACACACACATATAATGGGTGAAAAATGCATATTGAGTGTATGGAATACCAGTGACTGTATATATACAAATGTATCTTGTCTGCACACATTCCCCTTTGCATTCTCCACTACACAGACCTATATCAGGGATGTAGTTAGTCTAGGGGGAGGGTTAGGGTACCTACCTAGTTGGGTCTGGATTCTGACTGTCAGGATGCTGCTGTCTGTATTGTGACCGCTGGCATTCCAAACCCAATCCCTCTGAATTTGTGATGTACTGGACAGGGAAGTGAAGGGGTCACAGCCAGCAATAATCCCGTTAGCAGAATTTAGCATTCACATAGAAGAATATATATTGCCTCAAGGAAAAAAATGGAAACCTGGGGATGACAGAGACCTAAAACAGCTCATTCTATTATTCAAGCTGGAGAAAGTAGGGAAAATGAGTCCCCAGAGTCACATATGCCTATCAGTGCACCAACCACATTGCCATTTCTTTACCTCTGTCCTCCAGGGTGAGCAGACAGTGTCAGTGAGTGTCTTAGTAGTGAGTGTCAAGCCACTCAGCTAGTCAGCAGACAGACCCACTTTCAATAAGCACTTAGCTCAGTCTCCACAGTCTCTCCCTGACTCTTGTCCTCTCTATCAGAGCAGAGTTGCTGCAGGAGAATTGTAACAAGGGAAGGAGAAAGGATAGTGATTCCTGACCCTGATACTTCTCTCTTGGAGAGTACGCAAGAATGTCCCCGCCCCCTAAAAGTAGTGGTAGGATCTATAATCCTACTGGGGATTTAGCTGGGCCACTCTGACCCTGGCTAGGCCCCATCCTCTCGTGATAGAGGGTTTGGCTATTGGCCCACCGGGGATTTCCTCAACTCCCCTGTGGTCCAGTCCGAGCATGATCACAGCAACCCTATATCGTTGGAGCCCAGTGACACCCACCCAGTCACAAGTGGAGATAGGACTGAAATACATATGATTCTGATAGGGTAAGCACCTCCCCCTTCCCATTTTTGTGATTGTCAGACAATCCTGAGAACATTTTTGTGACCGCCATGCACTACAGAGCTGATTTTTGTGGCTGCCATACTTTACAGTAGGGATGGGGAACCTCAGGCCCGGGGGCCATATAAGGCCCGCAAAATCATTTGGTCTGACCCTCGAACTTTTATCTGCTAGCCTCATCTGGCTAGCAGGCTGCCTGGAATGGCACCCTGCAGCCAGAATATATGCAGCAGTGCCACCTGGTGTGTCCTTTCAACAGGCTTGCCTACCCTCCCGATTGGGCCGGGAGCCTCCCGATTTTCGGGTGCCGCTCCCGGCCCCCCGGAAAGACAGGCAAGCCTCCCGGAAGCCTCCGACCCTCCCGTCCTCCCCCCTGAAAAGACTAGAAACCCACGCAGCGGGGGAGCCGGTGACGCGATTCGCGCCGAATCGCGTCATCGCGGCCCCGCCCCCTGCTTCACACTGCCAAAAATAACGGCATTGTGAAGAGGGGCGGAGCCACGATGACGGGATCGTGCGGCTCCGCCCCCAGCTCCACCCCCAATGTACCACCAACTGGGATCGTGCGGCTCCGCCCCCACCCCCCGCTGTTAGCCGACAATCAGCTCCCTCCCGGAAGGCTGGAGCTGATTGTCGGCAAGTATGCCTTTCAATGCTTCAAACGGTCAAACAGCTGCTCTTACATCTCCCTGTAGCATCCTTAGGATGCTCCGGGCATTTCTGTTATCACCAGCGATTGTGGCCACGTCCCCATGTGATGTCACATGGAGGGGGTGTGGCCTTCACAGAGCCCGCAAATAATCTTATATATATCAAAACGGCCCTCGGCAGAAAAACAGTTCCCCACCCCTGCTTGTTTTATAGAGACCATTTTTGTGACTGCCATATACAGTAATTCAGAGAGCATATGAATGACCACCATATAATACAGAAGCATAGGAGGGTAAATCAAATTGACTGAGGTACTAATTAAGTCACCTGTGCTCAACCATGTATATCTCTAAAACCTGAACTCCAAACAGGCACCCTGTAGAGCTGTTCAGAGCTTCCTTAGGACTCTCCAGGCAGTCTTTTACTTACCGGTAGCCCCACCCCCAGGATGAGATGTCATGATGTCACAGGTTTAGGGCAGAGCTGTCACAGGGCAGCATAGAGCCAGCCTTGTTAAGGCACTGTAGATATTATACAGGCAACATTTTCAAGGCATTTTCTCAATTTTCTTGTTACATACATACAGTATATAGCCAGGAGGCACATTGGCAGTAAATAAAGTTATATTTCTTCAGTGTGTCAGGACTCCCGAATGTCTGTACTCATGGTATAGATTTCACAGATTGTACTGAGGTCACCTCACCACAGAGTTAACATATATCAATCATCATCCTCACTCTCTCAGGGTCTCACTCAGACCCGCTCGCAAACGCTGATGCGCTCGCAAGCGGGTCGATGTAGAGGCCCTGTGCACGCACAACAGCCGCAGGTGATCGACAGCTCTCACCATTTTGTAGGCAGGGTGGGGGGGTGGCTTGCCAAACGGAGGCATTCCCGACGGAATGCCTGCCATTTGGGGGCGGCCCCACTGACATCACTCGTGATGTCAGTGGTGAGCTTCCGCTCTAATAGAGCCGAAAGCTCACTGGGGCTTGTGGCAGATGAGACCCTATCACAAGGGTCTCGTCACAAGCCCCGATGGTCGCGATGGTCTTGACCATCTCAACCATCAACCTGGCCGCTCGCTAAAGCTGTGGGTGGTCACCCACAGCTTAGCGAGCTGCCAGGAGGCCGGGCTTGAAAACAGATGCGGCCTCCCTCATTCACAGCGAGTGCTCGCATTTTGTGAGCGCCTCTGAATGAGGTCATGAATGTGCAGGTGGTCTGTGAATGAAACATGAACTTTATGAGCCTGGTTCTGAGGTGGGAGTAAAGCAAAAAAGAGCAAGTAACTATGTACCTGGACAAACCATGTTGCAATGCAAGGAGTACAAATACATTTATTTTGCATGTAGTGTAAATACTGGCTGATTTTGCATGTAGCCCACCTATACGGCACTGCTTGATTTTTTCTCGTACACAGCACTTTAGATTTGAGTTTGGAAACACCCTTCTCAAATCTAAATCATACTGAAGGAACCCATACATCAGCAATCACAAAATAATGATTCGCAGATCCTGTGATTTTTTTCCCCAATCTGCAGATTCCTCAAGCCACCTATCTGTGCCCATACTTTACAGATATTTTTTCAGTGATTTGCAGATCTTTTTCAGGAACGACAGATCTGCCAATCTTGAAAGGCTCATAATTTTTACTATGAAGGGTCAGCAAATCAGTTGATCATTACCATACACTAGCAATTTACAGACCCGATTGGTCTGTGAATCCAAAATGATGGACAACCCGATTTACTGATTCTGATCACTTTTTGGTCAGAATCGATGATTGGTGTACCCCAATCATCTGCAAAATAGGGAATTGTCCCAATCCATTGCAAATGTATGGGGGCCTTTACCGACTTTTTAATTCTCCTCTCCAGGGAAGCCCGCAGAGGTGATAAAGATGACCATTCCAGGGGCGGAGCTGGGCTCTTTAGTCATTATGCTCCCATTGTGAAGAAATACTGTATATCACAGGTCTGCCAGGAATGATGAGGCCTATTCTCCCAGAGTAGAGTCCACTTTTCCCCGGGTCTGGGGGACTACCCAAAAATTTGTGAGTCTCTTGCACCTTCTGAGGGGAGAGTAGGTAAGTATGATCTAAATTTTTCTGCACATATTAATTAATATATCTTCCCAACCTGCAGTGCAACATGGTTTTGTCAATGTGCAAGGTTACTTGCTCTTTTTTGCTTTTCTCCCACCTCAGAATCATGTCATGCACCAGTGATACCTATATAACAGGTCTGGGGGGTACATTTACTAAATATCGTGTCTGGCTGAGATTGCATTCCTGTGTTAGTTTTCCCTATTTTTGCAACTCTGAGATTTACTAAAGGCAAACACGTGTGCAAAAATATGATTCTGCACAGAAGTAGACAACCAAACACGCAAATAGAAGTCAATAGACCATCGAGCCAACAGGTGAGTACTTTCCACAGACAGAAATACAACTCATAGATTTACTAAGAACTCAGATTAGAATAGAGGAAATCAATACAAGTGCCTGTGAGCAGAGTGTTGCGCCAAAGCACCGCACAGATCACTGCACAGATCAGTCAAATATGTGCAGTGCTTCTCTGTGTAATGTAAATGAAGGGTTAAAAATCTTGTGGGGAACAACGGCTTGGGGTTCCCCTTCCCAAAAGCATAACCAGCCCCTGACCACTGAGCCTGTTCGGGTACTGGAAATTTTTGGTAAAAATAGCGTGGGGTTTCTCCGTATTTCCAGTAACCAGGACCAGATTGAACCAACTGGAACTGCTTTGGCTAGGTAGGGTATACACAGTTTTGCAGCACCTTTTTGTTGTTAGATCTATCTATTTCTTTCTGACTGCTTTACTTGCATCAAGACTGTTGGATTGTTGGATAGCTTATATACTGCTAAGGAAGGAGGCTGCTGACGTTATCATTGACAGTGTTTATAGCTAAATAGGGCTTAAAAAAGATGTTAAACAAACAATACCACTTGAGGGTAATAGAAATAACACATACAGTCCTCAATACATCACCCATAGCCTGAAATGTGCATACAGATAGATAGGGTCTCTGGAAGGTATATGGCTGTAAAGCTGGGTACACATTAGATTACGTGTGTACCCTGTGACTAACGATGTGAACGAACAAGCAGGCCGATCTGAAAATGCAACAAACGACGCATGGGAGGGAGCAATAGAGTGTACACATGTGGACGATTTGTCGTTCCGATCCATCAGAAACTAGCAAATTGTCTAAAACATTGTCTAATGTGTAGCCAGCTTAAGATGAAGTGTAATTGAGTGACAATAGAGAAAAAGGCGGAAAGTATCAAATGTTTATTGGGTGAAGGTGAATGTATCAAAGGGAATAATGATGTGTTTTGCCACTGGCTTGTATGGTGAAAAGGTATTGGTGACACTGCCATGGAGTCAGTTGGTGCATGTAATTTAAACTCCAGTGGCCATGGCAGTACCATTAGTACTGCTACATTGGAGTGAAATAGTTGGACCCACCAGGGAATTACCCGGCCCCCAAGTGGACCAGTCCAACCATGACAATCAGCAGAAAACAAAATATAGACACCAAACCTACCTCATCTCTGTGACACTTACTCAGATGTGGCAGCGAGGTCAGCTGCAATGGCGAGGATTGCCTGGTCTTTCTACTGGATGGTGGTACTGCATGTCCTGATGCAGCTTGCCCACTGTTATGGATCGCAGCAGTTCACCACCATTGTGCCCTGGAGCTCTGTCCATGAAATTAGTTCCCTGGTGACATGGCACCGCTGTGATATTTTATCACCTTGCCTAAATAATGTTACTGACCTTTATCCTTTCTAAGGAAACACAGCCCTGCATTCCAGTGCTTAATTATTGCATCCTTGTGTATGTAGCTGTGTTCCACACTGCACTCTCGTTAGTCTATAAGTGATCCTGTATAGACCACATCTCCTGTCTGCCGCTCTACCTGGTGCATATCTCAT
Organism: Taudactylus pleione; assembly: GCA_031769625.1. Taxonomy (NCBI): domain Eukaryota; kingdom Metazoa; phylum Chordata; class Amphibia; order Anura; family Myobatrachidae; genus Taudactylus; species Taudactylus pleione. Next base: position 13,041,917 of record JAUIMM010000005.1, on the reverse strand, counting down.
GTGAACTGACCAGTGGCGGATCTTACCTATGGGCTAAAGCCCTCCCAGTAAAATCTACCACCCAGCCTGTGCATTGGCTTCACTGGCAGTGGCTTCCCATTTGAAGCAATACCTGCAAATCACACACAGGACAGGCAGTTCCAGGGTGAGGTGTTTTCTCCCCCTGGGACTGCCAGTCCAGGCTGCGATTAACAGAGACCACACTTCCAGTGGGAAGCAATCCTCTCCCTATCGGGCAGTCCTACCTTTATTCTAGGGGCTGCAGCTGATGCAGTCCGTAGAAGTCAGTCTTTTGTTCAAGCCCAGTCCCTCCGCAACTTGTGCACATTACCTGGTCCTGGCACCTACCAGATCCATTCTCCGAAGCCTGGCCAGCCCAGGACCAATTCGGAGTACATCATGTACTAATACCTGCACCTTGTGACAATCCACTTGTCCTTTCTTCTTGTTTGTCTCAGTTTATCTGCCACTTTGTGTCCTCTATGGGCCTAATTTAGAGTTGTACACTATAAATACAGCAGCTGCGTCTTTGGATGCAGTTGTTGTGTGCGGAGGTGTCTCAAGGAAAAAAGACACCACCAGCCAGCATCTGAGGTCCGATGCCTGCATCCGAAGATGCAGGATCGGAACACCATCGTGACCATCTGTAGCTGAAGCTTACAAAACATCATGCCACATATCACCAGTATTTTTTTTTTCCAGTTTTTTTTTTAGGACTTTCCATAAACAGGTATCAGAATAAAAGATCTCATACCGAAATATGCTGTCAAATTTAGGGTTTAGCAGCCTTTTAAAACCTTCTCAATAAAATTCTTCACTTACGTATATTACTATGCTTATTTATGGCTACAAATTACAATACTATAAATGGTAAGTCAAGGGTGGTAATCAATTAGCCACGATGCACCATTTAAGTTAACGTGTGTTAAATGAACACACCTATCACCTGTTAATGTTACTTTACGTCTGTATGCGCACTCCTGTTTTACACCCAATTCAATGTGAAAAGTAGTCTTCTGGTATTTGGATGATAATTCTTGCAGGTGTTACACAAGTTAAGTATAGGAGAAAATGGGCAAATCATCCTTCTCCCCCCAAAAATTCTAACTAATATAGGATAACAGTATTGTAGTCTGTGATACCCCTTTTACACCAGAGCTAAAACTCGGGTTATTGCAGGGTTACCTCGGGTAGCTCCTTGGTGTAAAAGAGGACAGGGTTGGATTTCCAGGTTGAGTGACCCGGCAATCCAACCCAGGGTTTAATGACCCGTGAAACCCTGCAGTGTAAACGGCACGATCCGGGTTACGATGACCGCCACTGCATGCCGGCCGATTGGCTGGCTTCAGTGGCGCTTGGAGATTACATAATCTCCAAGCGTCCACTTCCACGCCAGAAGAGCCGGGACACTGCAGACCCGGCTCCGGTGTGAGTTTCCCTGAGTCGGCTCCGGGTCTGATCCGGTTTGAAACCCTGTTCCAACCCCCGGGTCAGACCCGGAATTTAGGTATAAAAGCAGTATGAGTGACCCAAAGCAAACTATTTGGGGTTCTTAAAATGTGTCAGATGTCTGTTAACTTAAAAGCATTTTTCAATAATGTAAAAAAATCATAGAAAGTATGTATTTTTCAGCTAATTAAATTCTGTAGTAGAACAAGGGATGCATAAAAATGCCTGGCAGTTTACCTTTGGGTCATTTTAAGCCACGGTTAAAAAGTCTTAAAAAAACCACCTGTAACTGCCACCTGCAATGTTTAAAACACCTGCCCCGTCCATACAACATCCCCATATACTTGTCCCTCATCTTTTAACCCTTTATTCTGCACTTAGCAGAATTTTAACCCAAAAATGACATCATGATTGGCCAAATTAAGCTACTTAAAAGCCTCTAAGTGCCTAATTAATCTTTAGGGAGGGTGTCCTAGTGGTTCTAAACCAACTTTTCACCTGCTCGGGGAGTCCCGATAAAAAAGACACATTAACACCTATGCAAAATTAGTGCATGTTAACTGGGTGGCTAATTGAATAGGGTAAAAAAATGATTTGTCCATTTTACACGCGAAAACAGGGTATCTCGGCTAATTGAATTCCCCCCTAAGTGTTATTTCAACAATTGCCTGGACAATATTTTTGCTAAAGGGGAATTCTTTCCTAGAAAGGGTATATTCATCTTCAACATAAATGGGTTAATGGTACTTATCACTAAGGCCGGTATCCTATTAGTAATTAATTAATTAGCCCCGAAAACAGGCACTTATCGGGGATTGAGTTTCACTTCGTCAGGCAGGTGAAATAAAATGCCCGAAATCAACCCCATTTTCGTGTCCGTGATCGTGAAAATAAACAAGTTTCACGGACCCTGTGTGTTTTCTCATGAAAATGTGCTATTTTTCTCATGAAAAAAACTTGCTTTAATTGGATAGTCCGAAAATGACCATCAGGCAAAAATTGCGTTAAAAGCTGGTTTCTTTCATGAGAAAAATGTTCGTGGCTACTAGGATACCATCCACACCATATCGATGTAATATATAATAGTTCTAAGGCGGTATTCACAAATACCTGTTCGGTGAAGCCGCCGAAAAGCAGGCCCCTCGGCGATCCCGAGCAGAAGTGCGGTACGAGATATCATGTTCTCAGCAAGTATGTGCTGATGGGTCATCAGCAGCCTGACCTGTAATCAATGATGCAGACTGTGTATTGGAAGTAACAGAGCCACTGGAGACCTTGCACCTTCTAAGCAACCAAGGGACCTTAAAATTGAGACATCATCAAGGGGAACCAAAAGTGGTGGCGGCAGGGTGAGAAGGTTGTTATGCATCCAGAACACAGAAGCCGAGATACAGCCACACCGGGATGATATCAGGGCATTTACCTTCCTCTTCTGCAGCTTGCAGCCCCATTCTCGCTGCCTGGGCACCCACAGCATATACGAGCGTGCAAAATGATGGTCGCGATGGTCTTGGCCATCGCGACCATCGAAACTGCGAGCAAAAGCCTGAGGTTGGGTTTTTCAACCGCAAGGCCAGGAGTGATTTTGGCTCTATCAGAGCCAAAATCACTACCACTGACATCACTTGGGAACGCCTCCGTCTGGCAGGCACACCCCAGGCACGCCTAACCAAAGGGGGCGTGCTGTCAGTCACCATCGACAGCACGCCCCCTTTGATGAGACACTCCGAGCGAAGGAAAGTCCTTCGCTCGTCGGGTCTCGCGCATGCGCACGACGGAGCTCCCTCCGTCGCGCGCATGCGCAGTGGGGACCATCGACCCACTTGCGAGCAGACAGCCGCTCGCGAGTGGGTCTGAATGAGGGCCATAGTTTTTGGTGAGTTACATAAGTTATCATAAATGCAGAATATTACTGGTTGGATGATCCACCACACATTTGCCATGGTCAAGGCAGGCTGTACTTGCTCTGCAAACAGTTAAACAGTTTGTTGTTGTTGGAAAACAAGCTCATTATATGAAGAAAATCTGCCTCAGCAGTGAGGAGAGACCAGCAGTGTCTTCCAATGTGATGTCTTCCAGAGTGCTAATTATCAGCAATGTTCTCCAAGCTGCATTCAGGAGTACAGATAGCCTCCCCTGACAAAGGCAGATATTAAGTAACCAGACATATTATACCCTTTTTACATCGCAGCTAAAACTCTGGGGTTATTACTGGGTTAACCTGGGTTGCTGCTCGGTGTAAAATGGCCAGGGTTGCATTCCCGGGTCCAGTGACCCAGCAATCCAATCCGGGTAGCTTGCAGGGTTTACACGTGAACACCCTATGTAACCCAGTGTTTAAAAGCATGGGGAGTTCCGGATTTCCGGGCGTTTGTCATCTCTAAGGGCCGGAAGAAAAATTACACTGCACCCGTGTACAGAAGCCAACCCAGGAATAACCTAGGTCGGTGCCGTGGTCTGAAGGGGGTCTGTCCCGGTTTGGAACCATGTTCCAAATACTGGGTCAAACCCGGGACTTTAGTGTTAAAGAGTATTAGTTGGGGGCGTGGCTTGGCTGCTAGGTAAAGTGGACGCTTTTTTTTGCAGCTCCTCAGGATCCCCTTCTAAGGTACCCCACTGGGCTGCTATTACTGTGCAAGTGGGCCCCATCATCCTCCCCTTACATCCTGCTGCTGTGCTGGGTGCCTCACTGAGCTCTGGGAACGTTTCCCGGCTCTGACGGTGCTGCGGCCTACACGAGATCCAGAAGCCGGGGACTCAATTTTGGAGCCCCGCAGATCGGTGGCGCCGTGGCTGAACGATATCGCAGCCCCCTGTCTGCCCTCTGGAACCCGCTGATAGCATGAAGAGCTATCATAATAGTGGCTGAAGCCGTGAATCGCGGGAGCCGCCATCTTGGTTGCAGGCCTGCGCTCAGGATCAAGCTGGGCTCCCTGTAATATAACTGGGCCATCATCTCCCTGCTGTGCAGCCTCCCCTCTGCTGGACCTGCTCCTCTGATTAGTCCTGAATTGATAGTCTGGGGCTGTCTAATTCAGCTCACCAGGCACAGGCTTCTGCTGGGCTGTGCTGCTTCCCTTCTGTCTCCTGGGGCTGCAGCCATCATCCTGTCAGACTCCTTACTCAGCCATCAACATCTTGCCTCCCCCCAGTCCCGTGGTTCATGCTTCAAAGCTGGAGAAATGTATTTTGTTGTGACAGGCACCATCACCATTACCTGTCAATTTACTATATTGGTGACACTGCTGGTCAGGTCACTAATTTTGGAATACTGTCCTGTGTGATTGCAGTCCTCATATTGAACCACGCAGAATCCTAATTTTGCTGGACTTGGTTAAATATTATAAAGAATATGTTCTTTGATATAATGTGAATTACAAGGCATCTAGTGGTCGTAGTATATATTGCAAGACCAAAGTGATTTGAAGATCCACGGTTGTGATTTTGGCCTTTGTTCAATTTATTCTGAAGAATGGATAAATACATGGCTTCAACGCCCGCTCCTAAAAATCAGCGGGGTAAAAGTGGAGCCAAACGTGTGGACACCAACTTGCAGCGTACTGAAAACGTTCCTACGACTCCTGACTCTAATGCCACCTTCAGCTTCGGACTCTCTGGTATCCCCCGTTCCTTTATCGTATGCAGAGGTGGTCAGAGCCATTCAAAAACTGTTGGACCATTATTACAAACACAAGCTGACAAATTTATGGCCGCAGTAGCGGACATAAAATCTCAATTGTCCTCTATGTCCCATCAAATCTCTAAAAATGAAAATCGTATCGGGGCTAATTTTCATGACATTGCGGAGTTAAAACAGTAAGTGTCCTCACTTACTACCACACAGCAACAGTTGCTCTCCAAGGTTGACGATCTTGAAAATAGGTTGCGACGTAATAATCTACGTCTGATTGGCCTGAGCGAATCTATCAGAGGCCCGGATATTGCTAAATGTCTACTATCGGACCTTCCTGAGCTCCTGGGCATTTCAGAAGAATTACAGCATATGGAGATTGAACGAGCACATCGTTTAGGCCCTTTTCGTGACTCTCATAACACCAGGCCACTTGCAGTCATCTTCAAGTGTCTAAATTTTCGCCATAAGGAACTCATTTGGTCTACAGCCAAAAAGAATGGGCCCTCTTTCCTGGGATGGCAAGTGTATCTCTATTTTCCAGGACTACTCTGCAGAGGTCTCTAGAGCTCGCAGAGAGATGTCTCCGGTTTGTTCTCAACTTATTCAAGCTGGTAAACGATTTGCTCTTCTATATCCGGCTCGGCTACGAGTATTTACTTCACAAGGTCCTAGAGACTTCACCAATGTAGCTGATGCGCAGGCTTATCTTCAGGAGGAGGATGGCGCCGCACCAGCCTCAGATATGGATCAAAATACTTGAGTATATTGTTACGTAATGTATACGCCTTGCTTTTATTGCCCAATATTTAAATGGTTGGTCGGCATTCGATCCCTCATTTATTTGGATGACATTTTTTTTTTTTTCTGTATAGTCCACAACTGAGGGTTTTTGGCTCACTATACCTAGATTGCCTTCACAGATACATCTGTCCACGTATAGGTATATGCTTACATATATACTTCTACTTATCAGCATTATGTCTTTTACATTGTGTGAATCTAACATATTGGTTTTGAATATATTATTGATTAATTTTTTTAGTTTTTTTTTTATTATTTCCCAATTTTTTTATGTGTTTGTTGGGGGCCCTGGTGCAGTGTATGGTCTAGTTCTGCTCACTATTAGATGTGAAATATGTATACTTTTTCAGATTTAAATCCTGTCCAATTTGAATTATGTCGGAACTTAAATTGTGTTCCTGGAATGTGGGGGCGATTAACTCTCCTGTGAAACGGAAGAAAATACTTTTGTATCTTAAAAAAATGCAAATGGATATAGCATTACTGCAGGAGACGCACCTGACAGATAGCGAGGTTGTTAAATTGTCTTCACTGGGTGTTACATTGGTGGCGCATGCGTCTTACAACTCCAAGGCCAGAGGGGTAGCGATACTGGTCAGGAAAGATTTATCTCCCCAGGTTCAATCTAATATAGTCGACCCTGAAGGCCGATATGTTATTAGCAATTTATCTATTTTGTCTGAGACTCTGGTGCTTTGTAACATTTATGCTCCCACAGCTTATTCTAAAGTCTTCTTCCGAAGATTGTTAGCAAAGTTATAGCCATTCACTGATTCGCAGTTATTGGTGGGCGGGGATTTTAATTTAACGGTATTACCTGCTATGGATAAATCTCATAACCCTAAACGGATTCCCACTCCTCCGAAATTAGATTTACAATTTTTTATTCTCAATTGGGTTTAGTGGATAGTTGGAGGATGCATCATCCTACTGATAGAGACTTCACGTGCATGTCAGCAGCACATGGTACCTTGTCCCGTATCGACTATATTTTGCCGACCAAATTTTTATTTTCTAAAGTATTAGATACAGGGATTGCACCTATATGTTTATCTGATCATGCACTTATATGGTGTACTATTGCAACATCGGTAGATGTGGGATCTTGTCACCAGTGGCGCTTCCCATCATAACTTTCTTCCTCCATATAATTCCGGAATATGATAGAAGCGAAGTGGCAGGAATATGTTCATGATAACCGGGAACATGTTTCTGACCCTTTTGTTGTTTTGGCAGATGGCAAAGTCTGTTTTGCGTGGAGAAATTATTTCTTATGTTTCCAAATTTAGGAAAGATATCTCAGCTTTATATCTGCAATCCCAGGAAAGATTAACTGCCGCTTATGTAAATTTTAAATCCTCCCCATCCCCTAGTAATAAAGACGCTTATATACAGGCAAAGATTCAGTTTGAAGAGGTGTTAGCACAACAATCGACTCGACATACCTTCTCTACTAATTTTCAATTTTATAAGCATGGGAACAAATCGGGTCGACTTTTGTCTAATTTAGTGAGGACCACACACTCTTCCACTGTAGTCTCTGCTTTGAAAAAGCTGGATGGTACTCTAATTAATAAAGGGAAAGATATAAATGAAGCGTTTAGAGACTTCTATGCCTCTCTTTACTCACAAGGCCCTATTGATGAACTCCAAAAAGCTACTTTTTGGACAGATATTTCCACTCCTCGTATTTCTGAAGAACAGGCTGAGTCCTTGCTTGCTCCTATTACTAAGGAAGAAATCCTTAAGACTATTGTGGGATTGAAGCCTCTTAAGGCCCCGGGGCCGGACGGTCTTTCCGGGGAATTCTACAAATTATTAGCTAATAGAGTAAGTGACACATTGTGTTTGGTCTTCAATTCCATCTTGAAAGAGCGTAGATTACCCTTATATTTTAACTCTGCAGTTGTCAGAGTTCTGCCCACACCCATTCGAGATCCGGGGGATCCGGGATCATATCGTCCAATATCACTGCTGGATGTCGACTACAAATTGTTAACTAAAATCTTGTCGGATCATTTTAAATAAATTTTACCTACTATTATTTTCAATGACCAGACAGGATTTATCATGGGTCGCCATTCGGTAGTTAATATTCGGAAAGTGCTGGCAGCCGTACAAGCTCTTGGTTTTTCAGGTGGTCCTAGGTCTCAGGCTATAATTTCTATGGATGCCGAAAAGGCTTTTGACCTTGTCACTTGGGACCACCTGTTTGAAACATTAAAGAGATTTGGATTCCCTGATGAGTTTGTGTCAATATTACAAACTTTGTATTGTGACCCACTTATGCAGGTTTCTACAAATGGTTACTTGTCTACCCCTTTTGAAGTTCAGAAAGGCACTCGACAGGGTTGTCCTCTCTCACCCCTGTTATTTGCACTGGCCCTGGAGCCTCTTGCGATAGCCCTTCGTCAGCATGAGGGATTTAGAGGGATTTCTATTGGGAAGTAATATTGAAGGTGTGTCTCTTTGCGGATGACATGCTCTTGTTTGTGTCAGATCTCATAAACTCTGTTCCTACTATTTTGGAATTACTGTCTCAATTTGGTTCTTTTGCTGGGTATAAGATTAACCTACATAAATCAGAGGTCCTTTATATGCATGATTCAGGGTCCCCGCCTTTGTCTCCTTCTGCTATATGCTTGGATCATTCGACTGGCTCAGCAAGCTATAAAATATCTTGGAATCTATATCCCGGCTAATATCTCTAAGTTGTATACGGCTAATTTCACCCCAGTGATAGCTAACATAACTAAACTATTGGACATTTGACGACACCTTCCATTATCTCTCCTGGGAAGAGTTGCATTGTTGAAATCTATCATATTTCCTAAACTGGCCTATCCTATACAAATGTTACCAATACGATTAACCCGTTTTGATATTACTCAAATTACTCGCCTATTTTTTAAGCTTTTATGGAGGGGTGGGAAACCACGTATATCTAGAGCTAAGATGTATTTGGGAAAATCTGATGGTGGATTAGCTGTTCCGCATGTCTCTGCATTCACCAATGCAGTATTTTTTCGATATATACGTGATTGGTTGACGGGTTGTGAAACATACACCCATAAATCCCTGGAGGAAGAAATAGCTTCTCCCTATTCTTTGTCTGCTCTACTTCATACTCCCAAATCACATCTCCCACCATTGATGCGAAATAATATTCTATTTTTTGACACTTACCTAGTCTAGTTACAAATAAACCGAAAGCTGCACAGGCGCCACACTGTATCTCAGTATAACATGTTCTGGGGTAATCCTATGTTTATTCCTGGACTAGAATATGCTGGCTACCTGGTCTGGAGAGTGAGGGGTATCGCTGCCATTCGTGATGTGTTTGATCCAGGGGGCCAAATGTATTCTTTTCAAGATTTGAAATCTAAATTTTTTCTTACTAACAGAGATTTTTTTATGTTTCTGCAACTTCGTCACTTCATACAATCTTTACCCCCTCCTATGTTGAGGGAGGGAGATGATGATATTTTACGACCCATATTTAATTTATCCAATACTGGGTATTACAAGACCCGTTGTTATACCCCTACTTGCTTCCTGCGACAGCTGAGGCTCTGTGGGAGAGTTGCATCCAACATTGGTCCTCAGAAATACCACAAGTAGAATCTCCCAATGTTTTATTAAAGCATACTGAGAAGACTTCTCCATTCAGCTATTTGGCAGGAAGTGCATATTAGGACCATTCATAGGACATATATGTCCCAGAGTCAGAGGAAACATGTTGTTGAGGAGGAGTCAGGCTGCTGTCCGAAGTGTAAATTTTCACGAGCTACTTTCTTTCATAATATGTGGGAATGCGGGAAAATTAGAAAATTTTGGGATAAGATTATGGTATTTATAAATAAGATATGCGCATTACATCTTATGAAGGACCCATTGGCTATGTTATGCGCTAATTTTATAAATTGGGACCTGCAAGGTCGTAGGATGGAATTATTGCCCTTTCTTACGATAGTGGTAACTGTGGCGAAGAAAGCTATCCTCCGTAACTGGACAGTCTCCACAGCACCATCTCTTCAAGCAGTTAAAACCATATTACTACAAATACTTTATTTTGATAGAAGAGCAACTATACCTGATGTTGAGAAGGGGGTGGTTCGCTTTTATGCTAAATGGGGTATATATATCGACTCCCTGGATTCTGATGTTAGAACTCATATAATGAGATTATTTGAAACTACGAATTGGTCTCTACTCCATAATTTGGAGTGATGTTATATATTTAGATCTTTAAATCTTATATTCGCGGGTCAGCGGATAAGATTCTTTGTCTCCTGTAGAGGAACAATGATATTTCCTCCAGTGTAGGAGTATCCGATCAATGGAAAGGGAACAAGCTGCACCAGGGTTCGGGGGGGAGGGGGAGGGGGGGTGTTTATTTTATTTTACTCTATATATCATTTGTTTTTGTTTTCTGTTATTATGGTTTTATTTGAATTATATATTTTGTCTCTGTGTTTATGTTTAACAGTCATTTTTGACTAGCTATATCCTACAGACAGAACGTATTTGTTTGACGTTGCACTTGAATTGAATTTGTTTACACAGATTGCAGTTCTGTATATATGTGTATATGGATTTATGTAATATATCTGTATGTTTGTATAGATATACATATAAATGTATGTTTACACTTATGAGTATATAAAATAAAAATAAAAAATTGTTTTTGAAAAAAAAAAAAAAAGAGTATTAGTTGGATCACAGGAATGTTTATAGGTAACATTTTCCATTTATGTTTAACCTATGGTACTAGCCTTTCTATAAGAGTCAAAAAAATCATTGCCATCATCTTTCCTCGGGACTATTGAGTCTTGAATTTCTTTGGCCGTGGAGAATTTGAATGCCGCCACTGCATGGACTGTTGTTTCATCTCTGGATCGTAGTGGAGTAACCATGTTTCATCAACAGTGACAAGTCGTTACAAAAGATCATCACCAGATCATTCGGGTTGGGTACGGGATGCCGACAATCAAAATCCCAACACCGGCATTCCCACAGGGTTAGGATACAGACACCTGTCGATAGGTATCCTAACCCTCCCCCTCTTTGTGTCCTAACCCTCCCTCCCTGATGCCTTAACCTAACCCTCCCCCTTAGTACCTAAACCTAACGTCCCCCTCCCCACACCCCAAACCCAACCCTCCCCCTTAGTGCCAAACTCTAACCCTCCCCTAGTGCCTAACCATAACCTTACACTTAACCCTCCTCCTACTTACCTTCGGGGTGCCAGCATCGAGTTTCAGACAGGTGTCGGGATTCTGGCACCGGGATTCTAAGTGCCGGCATCCTATGTGCATGCCATGTGCCTGGATACTGAACATATCCCGATCATTCAAAATGTGTCCACTCATTTTCGTCTCTCATCGACGTTCAAACATTTGGGCACCTACTTCACTGACATCTTCTGCATATCCAAGAGCTCATGAATTATGAACCCAACACATTCTCTGGATATATCCAGTGTCTCAGCTATTGTTTTAGCTGAGATTTGCTGATCTGTCAAAGTCAAGTCATGAACATGATCAACAATTCGGGTGTGGTGACTGTTGACGGCCGCCCAGATCTTGCTGCATCTTCAGTCTCATAATTTCCATGCTGAAAGTTGGCACAACATTTCTTGACAGTGGAATAAGAAGGGCAGTTGTCACTTAATGTGTGCATCATACACTCATGTATTTGTTTTGCAATTTTCTTCTGCAGGAACAGAAATTTCACGACACATTCGAAAACTCAACACTTTGCATTGACATGGTTCAGTATAGGACGTCAAACACCTGCAAAAAAGAAAGTGCTATTAATCTGAAAATTGGCATTTTACAATAAAAAAAGGATGCTTTTTGTGGCTGCAGTGACAAAATAATGCTACGATTATAGGAATTGGGTTAAACAGAGGACTTATCAATGCCCCCTTATAGTGGAGTTTCTGGAGAGGTTGTGTATTGCTATAGAATATCACTCATTATTCATTGATATTATTCAAAGAAATAATTAAGTATTCCACTTTGCAAACATTGATCTATTTTTCTTCAAAATCTTAAACTCATCAGACATACTGTATGTTGCCCATAATCTATCCTCTGAAATAGTAGCAATGCCTTACTATAGCTGCTTTTCTAGATTTTTTTCCCACTGGAATATGTTTGCCTGCTTGCATCAAACAAAAAAGAAAACAATGACTCTAGTGGGGCCATTAGCTTCAATTATGTCAATGGAAGATAAAAATCAATAGTAGAATATTGTATTTTTTTAAATGAAACAGTGCTAATGTGATTTATATGATTATATAAAGACAGAAGATCTTTCTTACTCATTTGACTCATTAATTGATCATTCAGGAGGCAATTCATATCCTTTACAGTGACCATGTTTTCTTGTAGCTTTGTACATCTTGGACTCATAGCATTGCTATGGATTTCTATAAGACTTGTCGACACTGATGCTGTCGACAGTAAAAATGTTGACAGTGTCATGTTGATGGCAGAATGCAGATACAGTAGTAATTATTATTTGAAGCATTTTAGCCGTGTCACCATTATAACTTTAAACATGATTGTAAACTAAGGGCCTGTATCATTAAGGATCGCTATTGCGATCGCAGCTCCGTAATTGCATGCAGGTCTGCTGCGAAAATATGCTAATGAATGCTATCGCACTACCATCTTACTGCCAGCATAGAGATACCCACTGCCTCCGACTAATGCTATCTCACATCCGTAATACCTTGCAAACCACCATAAGCATCGCTAACATCAGGTACCATCAGCCCCTCACGCAGAATTACAGCAGCCCTGACCTTACTTAGAAATTGCTAAGCTCGTTGCATGCAGTGAGTACTCAAGCTGCGTATGCATTCGCAATGGTTAATTTATGCATGCCCACGTCTGCGTTTCTCCGATGATCCCCCGTCACCACCCCCAAACGCTCATTGCCTGTCAATCACTCTGCAATGGCTCTGCTTGATTGCAGTGCGATCACGAGGCATACGCAGTATGCAACAATCAGCCAACTGTGAGCACTGTTGCGGTTGCGATCCTTAATGAATCAGACCCCAAGTCCCAATAATTAATAAGTTAATTATTGGGACTAAGCAGAAAATGAAGAAAGATTACTGTCCCAAAGTAATTGGGAAATCATACAAAAGGAAATTTTGTACCAGTGCCTTCATCTTAAGTAAAAAAAAAACATAACCTTTGACAGATTGGTGGCAATGGAATAGTTTAATATATTAAATAGCAGCTCTGTGTTCTTGAACTTTAGAAGTTAGGTCCACAAATATAAGGTGATTACAAGTAGGCAGTAAGTAACACATTCTAGAGAAGATGGTATAAGATCCAGCTTAGAGAGACCCATTATGGTATTATCTACAAATGAAAATAGACAAGGATCTGGGACTGATCCTGGGATAAATCAAAGCCGACACTGCAGGAATACTCAGATAGATGAGAACAAACCAATGCCGTGACACCCAGAGAATAAATGGTATGATGAACCATATGTCAGATTGCAGAAGAAAAAAATATTTTTCATAGTCGAGGACTGTATTAGTTAAAACCTTATGAATACGCAATGCATGGGATTTACTGTTATGAGGCACAGAAGTGTCTTGGGAAAACATTCCAATCAAAGGTATAGGAGAAGTAAGAAACCTACTAGTGGGAGTGTGAAGATTCCTGGTAAGAATCACTTTGTCACCAGCTCTTGTACCAGAAGTATATAGATATAGATGAGACTATTATAACTCTCTGACTATGTTGTCTTAGCTCTCCTAATGCTTTTATTTTCCTCTTTAGAGCAGCAGCTCCACGATCATGTGCCCTATGAAGTAATTGTCTCTTAAAACCTCATCTCACAGACATTAAAAGCCAGGAAACGCCCAAGGGGAAAGACTGGAAGTGGTGTGGATAGCAACTAATTGAACAGCTTACCTTATTTATATAAATATCAATATTTGGCAACAGTACATTACCGTTACTGGGCATTTTAAAAACAATAAGCTTAAAAATGGGACATGTACTCAGCAGAAATTCTGTCAATGAACTGAAATGTTTGTATGATGAATTATATATGTATCAATATGTAGAGGATATAGTACTTTACCCTGTCTAGAAGAGAATAGCATGGTATCTATGGTAATTCAGGATATGCAACAATATTATCACTTTTTTGCTTCATAAGTCATGGAAAGTAGGTTGGGGTAATGGAAAAAACGATTAAGAGTGTTCATGATAAAGTGATTTAGATCGAGTTGTAGCATTGAGTAATGCAGGCGCTGGACTGATGCCATTTCAGGATTGGCACAAGAGAGGTTTTACAGTGCTATCTAAAATAGCTTCTTGAAAATCTTATATTCCCTGAACAGAACCTGAAATGCTTTCAGTGTGGAAGTAGCTTTTATCAGAAGCGTGCTGATTATTCTCATCTTGTGAAAACTACAGGTCCGTTAATGGCCACAGATACTGGAATGAGGTTTTAAAAGTACTGTATTGCTCTCCAGGGTGCTTACAGTAAGACCTTATCAGAACACCCCATTTAGGGTGTAGGAATAGACACACATTATGTGATGTGATTGATCAAATCGTATGGTCTTATGTGAAATAGTTGCATTTTAAATACAAATCGTCCTGTATCTGAAGGGAAGAATTTTCAAGGGAATTCGTACAACTGATCTGACCAACTTTTGAATCTCACTGTGTATGGCCACCTTTACTCTACAATTTAGATGTCAGTTTGGATACCACCCTCCCAAATCTAAATCTCTCTGCACATTTTAAATCTGCCCCACCTGCAGTGCAGCCTGGTTTCACCAAGATGATCAGTTGAGAGAGATATCTCTCTCTGGGCCTGATTCAGAGCCGCTCGTAAGCGGCCACTCGTTCGCTCCGAGCGATGTTCTCACAACTGTGCATGCGTATGGGTTGTAATACGCATGCGCGAACCAGTCATTGCGGTCGGAAATTGTGTGCTCGCAAAATAGCGAATGCCTGCTAATTTGAGTGACAGAATGAGGCGTTTGTGGGTGGTAACAGGGGAAGGTGCTTGAAAATGGGGAGTGGAGATCCGAATGCAGGCGTGCCAAACGGTCAAAACGGGTGTTTGAAGGGTGTGCATAGTTAACAAAGCAGCGTCATCGACCATGTCACTTGGTTGTCTTTTAGCCTGAACTGCTCGCATGATTGCGGTAGGAAAATCCTACCACAAGCACTGCGAGCAGTTCATACGCCTTTCGATGTACTCGATTAATCTAATAAATAGCGGAGATGACGTAGGATGCGAGCGGCCAGGGGGCGCATTTTAAAAAATAGCGAGCGCATTTTCGTTCACTCGTTCAGACATAGAGGCGTCAACAGACCGCAAAGAGCGAGCGCTCTATTTAAATATCCGGCCCCGTTTTCAGAATGAGCAAGCGCAAATAGCGTCCGGCTCTGAATCAGGCCCTCTATTCCCAACTCTGAATCAGGCCCTAAATCTCTTACAATGTAATAGTTGTTTTTTATACCTAAGTTAGGATTCTCCCGCATATGCCATAGCACTTCTATTTTGTGGCATAAAGGCTTTAGAGATGCTAGATCTTATGGACCACTTTGATCTGGATTTTTTAGACACCTGATCATTTACATTGCAGTGGGTAAAGCATACTTGCCTTCCCTCCCGATTTGGCAGGGAGACTCCCGATAACCCGGTGCAGCTCCTGGCCTACCGGCAGCCGCCGACCCCTCCCCGCAATTGTATGAGAATCCGCCGGAGCGGGGGGCCAGTGACGTGATTCACGCCGAATCGCGTAATTTTAGCCCTGCCCCCTGCTGCACAATGCCGGAAATCTCGGCATTGTGTAGCTGGGACAGGGCCAAAATGATGCGGTCATGTGGCCACACCACTGCTCCACCCACGCCCCCCCGATTTTGCTGATCTGGCTGCCCCCTCCTGGAAGGAGCAGCCAGAATGTCGGCATCTATGGGGTAAAGTCTATTTAAACAAATATAATATGCCCTTGGCTTGGGAAAGCTATAAAATTATTGGACTTTATGTACTCAATAGCAGAACCTAAATGGCACATAACTGTCATGTTTTGGGTCTGTCTTGGGCTCCAGGCTAGGGCCCAGGGCAGGTCTGGCTAGAACTGGAGTGAGTGAAATAGGTGAACAAGTGATGTTTCACAATCAGTATCACCTTCTGGATATAAAAGGTCTAGAATATTACTAGGCAGGGGAGGATGTATATTACCTGACTGTAGTAGCAATACTACTGATGCCTAGGAAACAAGTACAGGAACAGAGTGGCGTAAATTCATCCCAGACGCCCGGAGGCAAGCTATAATAGCCGCTGACACTGTAATGTAGCAATGCGCATGCATACAGGCTATATATAGACGAAGGCAGCAGCTGACGGTGTGACATGGAGCTCTCCACTAGTGTATGGTGGCTTCTCAGGTGCCGGGAAGAGGTGCCATGTATAGGGGGCTGCCGTGGTGGTACACTCCGGGTACATAGTTACAGCCCTAAGTGGGGTGAATAGGTTGTGGGCAATGGAGGAGGTGCCCCTTCAGAGCTGGAGCCCGGCAGCAGGCGCCTCCATTGTCTCCCATAGTTATGCCCCTGCAGGAACAGGTGAGGTTTCAGCAACACAATGGGATAGGAATCAGTCAATGTATTACACGCTAGATGTATGTGCAATCCAAAATGAGTGAGGACTACTGGTAGAGAGAGGTACTGCACACAGGTACCTGTGGGTATAGCTGGAATTGCACACTGATTTATGAGACCAGTAATAAGCACACAGGATGAAATGCAGACTGTAATGGATACTGAAGGATGGTAAGCAGTCTATGGCTGGCAGCACATGTAGTAGGTACAATTGGTAACTAAGAGCACACAATAGAAAATGCAGATGGTGGCAGACATCACACGATGGAAACTGCAGATGGTAGCTGACATCACACTGGAGGGCATGCTGGTGTAAATGCAGAAGCGCTGAACACAGGACTGATAGCAGTGAGTGACTGAAGCTAGACCACACTGCTAGTAATGGAGTAATACAGAGCACAGGAACAATAGTATATAATGGAAGACACACTAGTAGACTGTAAAGGTGCGTATCCACTACACGAGAGTGGAATGACTGTATGATTTCAACATTGTAATCGTACATCATCCTGTGCAGTGGATAATGTGACCACACTGAATGATATGTCGCTTAGTGCAGGGACCCTCCCTCATCCCCGAACATGCACAACCTGTCGATATCAACATGTTGGCCTGCATGTTCAGGCTGTGACAAATGCCGACGTGGGAACACGCATCTCTGGTCGTTGCCAGCATTTTACTGCACAATTAATGAGCAATTGAACAATTACAATTTCGTAAATGTTCAATCATTAATTTTTCTCGTCTAGTGTATACATGTAATAATAGGTACTGCAGGCTGGAATGATGTGTACTAGGTTGTAGATGAGACTGCAGACTGGCTTTGATGTGCACCTGGTGTGCTGCAGCATGAAAGCTCTAATCACAGCAAGGAATGCAGGGAATTGAAATCCCAAAAAGTTAGTTGCCATGATGTGCACAGACAGATGGAAGTGAGTAACTGTTTTAGGTTTGCAATGGATAGTGGAAGACAGGCAATGTGAGAATTGCTCTGGACTGCGATGGTTGCTGGCTAGGAGGTAGCAATGTGAGAATTGCTTTGATTTACAGACTGGAGCTGTAGATGCTTGCAGTGTGGAAACTGCACAGATTGGAACTAGGGGCCTGATTCAGGGCCACTCGTAAGCGGCAGCTCGTTCGCTCCGAGCGATGTTTGCCCAACTGCGCATGCGTACGGATCGTTATACGCATGCGCGAACCAGTCAGTGCGGCCGAAATTCATGTGCTCGCAAAATAGCGAATGCCTGCTAATTTGAGTGACAGAATGAGGCGTATGTGGGTGGTAACAGGGGAAGGTGCTTGAAACCGGGGAGTGGAGATCTGATCGCAGGCGTGCTTAAAGGTCAAAACGGGCGTTTTAAGGGAGTGCATAATTAATACAGCAGCGTCATTGACCACGTCACTGGGTTATTTTAACTCAGAACTGCTCGCAAAATAGTGGTTGAAAAAACCAACCAAAAGAATAGCGAGCAGTTCATACGCTGGTCGATGTACTCGATTAATCTAATAAATAGCGGACATGACGTATTGTGCGAGCGGCCAGGGGGCGTATTTTTCAAATTTACGTTCGCATGTTTTGCTCGCTCGTTCAGACTTAGAGGCGTGAACAGACCGCAAAGTGCGAACGGTTCATTTGAATAGCCACCCCTTTTTAGAAGACGAACGACCACAAATAGCGAGTGGCTCTGAATGAGGGCCCAGGTGTTTGGAAACTGCAAGGGATTGCAGCTGCAGATACATGAGCCAGAAAGTCCTAGAAGATAAGTTGAATTGGCACTAGGGATGGCCATCGACCATCGATGATTCATAGTCATTGATGGTTTATTGCCGATGTTGCATGTTTTTACCATCGATGGGGGAGAACCAGATGGTTTCCCTCCATCAATGGAACAGCACAAACGAAGGTTGTTTTTTAAAAGGTGCCGGGACACTGAGCATAGCTCCGCCCCTGACACCCGTGAAGCTCCGTCCCGTCTCTGATTGGCCTTTTCCATATAGCCCCTGTGTAGTGTGAACTAAACTAGACTTGATAAGTGCTGGAGTAGTTAAGTGGGCACATATAGTCTTCTACAGTTGAAATACTAGATAATGTTTATTAAGGAAGTTTCTCAGGCTTGTAGCCCACTGTTTTGGATGCTGAGAATAACTGGTGAGTAGAAATGGAGTACAGGAACACAATAGAATGTGCAGACTTGGAACTAAGGGCCCGATTCAGAGATTTTTGGAAAGCTGATATTTACGCAGAATGAGTGATTGTTTGCCATTGTGCATGCGCAAAAGTCGCACTATGCACGTGCAGCAATTGTATTATGAATACACTCAGAGGAAGCATTTGCAAAGTGAGTGACATGTAGTCAATGTTTAGGGTGGTAAAGGGGGGATGGATACAAAAACACAGGTGTGACAAACCATTTCAAATGCTGTTTCATGGGCATGCATAAATTAGAGATTGTGATCTACTTGACAGCATGAGAGCTCTCTGGGAGTCAGGAGAGCAGCAGTGTTTGCAGCTGGTCAGACTTGACTTATATGCTGCGTGACTGCCTGATGTGCGTTGATGTTAACGATGTTTACACTGTTGCACGTCGTCAGACAGATATGAGAAGGCAACAGTGGCGTCCCTAGGCTCAGCTAAGCTTTGGAAGGCATTAGCATATTTTAGCAACTGTGATCCGTAAGAGAATGCAGTTGCAATTGCATTAGAGTAAATCTCAAAATCAGGCCCTAAGGATTGGACACAATGGAATGTATGGTAACAGAAGAGTTGTAGCTGAGATAATTAACAGAATGAATAGTGTTTCAGGTTTGCAATGGACACTTGCTGATAGCAGACTGGAAGACAGCAAATGTGAGTGTTGCTCTGGTTTGCAGATAGAGCTGAAGATTCTGCAGTGTGAGAACAGACTGGTGCTGATACTCTGCAGTGTGAGAACAGACTGGTGCTGATACTCTGCAGTGTGAGAACTGCAGACTAGAGATTGTAGATATTCTGTAGTGTTAGAACTACAAACTGGAGTTTTTATATATTCTGCAGTATGAGAACTGCAGACTGGAGTGAATACTCTGCAGTGTGGAAACTGCAGAATGATGCCGATACTCTGCAGTGTGGAAATAGCAAGGTATCACAGATACTGACTGTTAAGGTATTGGAAGTAATGAGCTTCTGGCACAGGTGCCTGGGAAAGGTTTATATAGGACAATCTGGATCAGGATTGGATCCTGTAATCATGTGAGACGTAATCCACCTGTGAATGGCTGCAAAAGTGTCAGTTAACCTTAGGCAAGATGGCAGCACCCATGCAGCGCAGGACTGAAGCAACAGGGGAATCCTTAGATGGCTGGCCAGTGCACATATGCCAGCCAGAATACTGGCAGCATCAGATGAGGAAACAGGGTCTGAGTACAAGCAGTATGGCACAGTCCTTTAATGTCTACCTGCATCAAGAATACTTTAATGTCTACATGATCGCTGTGGATTTCTCTTATACTGTAGACAGAGGTTTCGCTCATATGAATAACTTATTAAAACACTTTCAGATTTAATAGGTATTTTAGCCCTTTGTTCTAGTTAAGTCTTCTTATACCTTTGTCTCTGTTAGCACTATTTATGCACGGAAGATAGCATAGGTGCAAAAGCCAAACTAGTGCTTCTTAGCCTAACACATTATGGTGTATATTTACTAAAGTGCAGGTTTTTAGAAGTGGAGATGTTGCCCATAGCAATCAATCAGATTCTAGCTATTATCTTCTAGAAGGAGCTAGATACATGTTAAGTAGAATCTAATTGGTTGCTCTGGGTAACAATCTCCACTTCTAAAAACCTGTACTTTAGTAAATATACCCTTATAACTTAGATGAGTGGTCTTCTTTTCTTCTGTAGATAGGCAATTTCAAGTTTCCTGGGGGGAGTATCTTAAGTGCAACAAGATTTTTTTCTATAACCATTTTCTGGATACTTCTGTCATGCTTCTGGAAAAATGCTATGCTAAGATTCTTTGTGGTCACTATTGGTTTGGTGTGACTCAACTGAGGGAGCGGAGTCTAACAGGAACCTGGTTTTCACCAGGGAATACTGCAAGGGGATAGGGCTTTAGCTGCAGGAACCCTGCTGATTGTAGCCCTCTGGATGAGTGCCAATGAACTAGCTAGTAGAGGTTATGATGAAAGCACAGTACCAAATCAGAAAGGCAGAAGGTCAAGGTCACTGATGGAAGATTCATAATGGTATTCAAGCCAAAGGGTTAGGGGCACAAGAAGAAAAGCAAAGTGAAGGTCAGGCTAGTACACAGACATAACCACAGTAGACTTTAAGTCAGTGGATTGAGGAAGTCTTTGCTTGAGGAGAGAGCCAAGGAGCTGACAAAGAAGTAGACTGGGGAGTTTAAATAGGGTGCCAGAACCTGTAATTGGCTACTGGGATCAGATGGGAAATATTCAGAAGAGCTTCAGGTGTGTGAAGTACTCCAAAATGGTGGCATCCCATGAATGGAGACAGATATGCTCTAAGAAGGTCCATGGCAAGATGGCAGCACACAGTGAATAGTCAGACACAAGAGGAGACCTGAACTCTGCTACTACCCTCCAGAGACTAATAGCAGCCCGCTGGATCCGGTAAGTCACTGCTGCACAACGGCATGTGACACTTGAATTCCAACTATGCCCAGGTCAGCTACTTTCTTACAGTAGCAGGTGTAAATCTAAGAATCTCTTCCAGAAATCTTGTCAGAGGTGGAAATGACAGTAGAACTTGTTATGGTCCTTCCCATCAATCTATTGAGAAAGCAAAACATAAAGATTTTCTAACCATGAAAAAGTCATGGGTTCATTCTCTGAAAGGGGACCTTGTGGCATTTCTGTCTGTCTCTAAAATATTTGCTTAACTTGAAAATGTACTGAACGGTCTCTTCATATGAAGTCTTCCAAATCTAAATAAAGCAAGAGATTGGAAGTTGGTTTGGTCACTAAAGGTAAAGCCTACGGCCAACTCAACCCTGTTGACTGCATTGATTTCCTTAAGTTATGGCTGGACAGTTGGTGTAATGGTTAGCATTACTGCCTCACAGCACTGAGGTATGGGTTTGAATGCCACCACGATTCTAACTTTGTCGAGTTTGTTTCTTCTCTTCATGCTTGCATGGGTTTCTTCCCACAATTCAAAAATGTAATCATAGGGTATATGTGATAGGGAATATAGATTGTAAGTTCCACTGGGGCATGGACTGATGCAAATGGCAAAATACTCTCTGTAAAGATACAAGAATAGGTATGCACTATATAAATGTTAATAAACATTATAGATTTCCCCATTAAACCTTCCTACTTTGACACTCAACTGTGGTCTATAAGGTTTTGTTATTTAGTGTCAATGCCCATAGAGTGACACATAGGTTGTAATACATGGTATGTAAAGCAAGTGATTTGTTCACTCTTCGTACTTTCTGCAATTTCATACCTAGATACACATTTTATAATATATTTCTTAGCTGTAG
Organism: Taudactylus pleione; assembly: GCA_031769625.1. Lineage (NCBI taxonomy): Eukaryota > Metazoa > Chordata > Amphibia > Anura > Myobatrachidae > Taudactylus > Taudactylus pleione. Next base: position 13,019,883 of record JAUIMM010000005.1, on the reverse strand, counting down.
CAGCATTGTTTGTTACTGTTGCAAAAGCAAAACCTTAACAAATGGATACAGCCAAATTGTATGCACTGTAAATGACCTGGAGAGATCTGTGACATTTTTTCTGTATAGGTTTACCCTGTTTAGATTGCAAACAGACAAGGCATGAATTTGGTTTCTTAGCTACCTGTGCTGGAAATCCAGGCTCAAACCAATATGCACCTATTTTTTCACCTTTCCTTACCAATATGAGTCAGGCCATAAGCCAATTCAGCAAGGGCAGGTAATACAGCTTTAGGTTCAACTGGCCTACCAAGATTGTCTTTAGCACAAGCAATCTGTGCTAAACTAGTCTCTAGCACACTAGAAAGCCAGAAAATGAATATAGATCACAATAATGAAACCTTAGTTATCTTTTGAACAAATATCTCTTTCTACAACACAGCATACAGATACTAAACAGGAATACAATACAGAACAATATGTAATTTTTGCACATAATCACAATTCAAAAACATCTATATAAACGATTGTCACAATTTGCAATTTTTTATCTTGTTGAGAAGATAAGTGACAAGTCTGTTGAAGAGACACTTTTGCATAAGCAAATTGTTGAAAAATTACATAATGAATTATCCTCTTTAAAATGATCATTTAGACAAGATAAAGAAAGAGCTGGCAATTAAGGCTCTTAAAGAGACAGACCTCAAATTGGCAGTTATGTCTGAACTCATTGAAGAGGCTGAAATATTAAAAGATTCAATGCTGAAATATAGAGTATGGACATGATGATCTATTTGCAAAGTAGATCATCATTTATAAATTGCACCAAAAGTGTGTACTCCTTCAACAAGTTGAAGTATTAAAAGAATGTGTAAAGGGACATCAGTGACACAGCGAGCACTCAAGAAAAAGTGGCAGATAGTGCTGAAGGAAAAATACTCTTTAGTTGTGTCCATATAAGCAGAACTTGCAGAGTGTGAGAGACTCAGAAGCTCCATGAATACTCTAGGGAAAAAGAGAAATATCTCCATATACTGAAGACTTGCACTCAGTGGGTAAGAGACAGGGATGCAAAGGAAATAGAGATTGTTTGTTATCATTTTTGAGGAGAAAATACAGATGTTTACAGACCAATTTGGCTACTTTCAGAGCAGCTTCAGAGTGTCTTGCTGAAAGAAACATTTCTAGAGGAAATTCTGGAAGTTTTGGAGAAAGAACTTAACCATGCAAATGCGGTAATTGAGCAGTTATGAGGGGAAAATAAGAACTATGTAAAATGTCTATCAAGTGCACAGAAACAGTTGCACAATCTCCAGGTGGAAATGAGTGTCATAAAACAAGGGCTTGAGCGTAAAAGAAAGTTGCAGTCTGAAATATTTAGCTGATCAAATGTTGGGATTTAAGTTTGAAGAAATGGAGAGCAATCTTCTGCAGACTCAGAGCGAATTAGAAAGTGCAATAAAAAAGTCACCCCGCTTGAAGAACAGCTCTTTGCAACTAAGGAAAGTGCCACTTGGAAGTGGTTAAAGCAGAGAATGAATATAATTTTGCCTACACTCTGGAATTTAAGTCTGCCCATATTTATACAATTAATTCATTAATTTACTATCGGTAGGTCAAAGAAGCAAGTATTTTCAAAAGAACATGTTACAGAAATTGATATGCATTGCAGTGACCTCGGCACTCCATTACATCTAAAGATGTGCAGCTCTCCAAGAGGGTTGCAGTTTCTAATGATAAAGCTGTATCTAAATACAAATTGGGATCTTCTGTCCCTTCAGGCAAAGGTACAAAAATACAGAAGACTACAAAAATATCTATGACTTTGCAGGATAAGATTTTAATGTTGCTATGTGATCAGAATGATATGAATATGACTAAGTCACATCTTTTTACACTTGAAAGCAGGAACTTGGCGGAAGTTCATATTAATGGTCTTGTGAAGAGTTGAGCTCTTGTGTATGAAACACCCACAGCTATGTGAGCGGCCAGGAGGCCGCACAAAAAAATAAAAAAAAGCCCTGATTCAGAGCGCGCGCTCTTTCAAAGCGTCTGGCTCTGAATCAGGCCCAGTGGCCATAGGCCAGCCCCCACATGTTTAATGGCAGCCATGGCACTGATGGGGTTAATCCCTGTGCTGCTGCACCATATTTAAATGTACAAATAGGCGCTAGGCTCCCTGTTGTAAAGTGTATTACCGGGTAATATGTTTTAGGCTGCCGCGGCCTGACCTGCTATTGGTCACAGCAGTGCGATGGTTTAACCCCTGGTGCGCTGCACCGGGGGTATGTCTGAAGCGCCGCATGCTGCCGGAGGTGAGCTCCGGCAGTGCAGTGATGGCAGTGTGAAACCCCGGCGCGATGCATGGGAATGGGGGCTGTCTGCCAGCGCCGCATTCCCCGGATCATCTCCGGCGGAGTGGCAGTGAGGACTCCACGCTGGGGACTAGGAGCCAGGCTCCTGGTACCCCAGCTCTGCGCTCTACGCTGGGACCCAGGAGTGTGATTCCCGGTGTCCCAGCTCCACAGGGATGCCGCTGGTCCCTCTGTGCTGGCTGCTTACTGCAGCCAGGCAGCGGAGGGCAGGGCGGGATATGAACTGCTGGGGGCTGGGAGCACAGCTCCCGCCACCCCAGCTACCTGGCAAGGTGGTAGGCGCCGGGGGACTGTTTGTTGTGCTACAGCCTGTGGGCCACCTCCGGAGGCTGTGGGGCTGTGGCTCAGACCGGGCTAGCTGGCTCCCCCAGGTGGTGCTGACTGCTGGGGACCGGGAGCATTGCTCCCGGTGCCCCAGCTGTACAACGCAGCAGGGCTGGCAGTTAACCCTCGGTGTGTGGCACCGAGGGGAGAACTGCCATAGTTGCACACTGGGGGTTGGGAGCACTAGCTCCCGATACCCCAGTGCAAGAGAGAGCCCCAGCAGTCCAGGACTGCAGGGCTAGGGGAGCCCAGCGCTGAGTGCTGGGCAGTGTAAAAAACAAATAAATATAAATGTATTTACAGTGGTATGTGCAGCACTGAGCCAGGTCCTGGGCTGCAGTGCTGCAAGAGAATAACAGCCTGTTGCAGGGCACAGCCTGTTGCAGTGTAACAGCCCGCTGCAGTGTAATAACACAATGTATTTTAAATGTATAATTTAAGGAAAAGTGCACTTACCTGTGGTCTGTGGAGGTCCAGGGGGATCCGGAGCTCTCTGTGGGCTGCTGAGTCCCCAGCCTCTTCTCTAGGGGAATAAAATGTTCTCCTATGCAGTCTCATGCCTGGAAGTGGTATGAGGTGGTGCATAGGAAGCTGACTAATGCAGCCAACTAACTGTGGTAGGGAGCTCCAAAATAGCTTCCCTTCTGTGGCCAGGAAGCCGTGTCCAAGGACCCTGCTTGCCCACCTCTGGAGTTCAGATTCAGGCAGAGGTAGCAAGCTTGATCCCATGGCAGATTCCTGGAAGCACATTTTCGGAGGGAGATCCTTATCTCCCCAGGCTGTACCCAGACGGAGTGGAGCCATGGGCGTTGCCCAGCTCCGAGGTTGAGCCCAGGCACAGGGGAGTCACCACTCCCCCTTGCCATAAGGGACAATGTTAAACATGCATGAGGCCAGCACATGCACATAAATTGATTGGTTTGGGACCACAGGGCGGACTTACCCTCTGTGGCACTGTGCCCTGAGGAAGCATAAAAGAAGGGCTTGTGGGCTCTGAAATGTACATCTTTGACAATCCTTTGTGAAGAAGAACTGCTGTTAAGATCCCTGTAACATCTTGTACTGTATTCTGATTATTCCCCTTCAATCCGAAGGGACGGGTCTTTTTAAAGACCATTGAGCAATAAACATCTTGCCTTTACTTCAACTACATCTGTACCCTGCGACCAACAGAAATGCGCCAAAACGCTATTCCGTTCTCCTGCTATTCTGGGTAAGAGCTCAGTGTCTCCAAGTTCAAACCCTCTGCCAAGTTACCTTGCAGACCTGGTCCATTGCGAGGGATCAGGTGGGAATAGCCGACACCAAACAGGAGGTGTGTCCGCAGTTAGTTGACGCATATGCAGCAGAGCGGTTGCAGGCGTCGATGGTAGGAGCCTGAGTGTACCTAATAAGCGGTTCTACCGATGGTAGAGTTTGGTGGGGGCAGCATCGTTACACGCCCATGGCGCAGTGGGTAGAGTCAGTGACAGGCGGTCACTGACGGTGATTGGGATTCCAAAAGCGCTAACCCATGACCAGGGCCGGCCTAGACGAAAGGTGTCCGGTCACACACACAGGGCCTAATTCAGACCCGCTCGCGAGCGCTAAGCGCTCGCAAGTGGGTCGATGTTGGCCCAGTGCGCATGCGCATGACGGAGGCGGCTCTATGGGTCTCGCTACAAAGGGGGCGTGCTGTCGATGGTGAGTGACATCACGCCCCCTTTGGTGGGTGTGCCGGGGGCGTGGCTGGCCAGACAGAGGCGTTCCCATGAAAATGCCTACCATCTGGGGCCGGCCCCACTGACATCACAAGTGATGTCAGTGGGAGTGCTTTCGGCTCTGATAGAGCCGAAAGCACTCCAGGGCTTGCGGCAACGAGACCCTACCACAAGGGTCTCGTCGCAAGCCCGATGGTCGCGACGGTCTTGACCATCGTGACCATCTTTTTGGCCACTCGCTATAGCTGTGGGTGGTCATCCACAGCTATGAGAGTGGCCAGGAGGCCGCTGTAAAAAAAGAGGAGGGCACTGATTCAGAGCGAGCGCTCTGAAAGAGGGTCCGGCTCTGAATCAGGCCCACAGTACGATGTGTACCCACTGATGCGACCGACGATATGGGGGCAGACATATCGGACGGTCCTTTTGAACATACAGAAAGATCAGGCGAAGCAATGGATGACCCCATGGGAGCGCACAATGCATGATATCGTGCGTACACACGAAACAATATTGTTGATTTATCGTTCCAATCTGTCAGATCGTGTACAATATCCTTCCGTGTGTAGGGGCCTTTAGAAGTCAATTACACATCTGGTCCAAAGTTTACTACTGCTACACACATGCAGGGAAAAAATACACAGGGCGATCGTGCTGTATTTACAACCTATGATTTTGATATTCAGATGCACAGTGAGATAATTACTTTCTTTAAGATACACCATATTTATCATTTGTTTTAATTTCCTGAGATAGGAGACGTGGATGATACAAAAAAAGTTCTCCAACTTTCAATATTCCATCATTAGAAAGGATTTTTGAACATTAACTTTATATTTCTGCTCCCTGAATTATTATGTGGAAGTGCCCATACTGGTATTCCTACTTTTATTTTTTGTTATAGGTGTAGAGGCACTGTTTCTACTGGTTAGGCAGCACTACTGGAGGCTTGGAGAGTATCCTTAAATGTTATTATACTGCTTTTTAATATTGCCTTTTTCTTTTATAAAGCCTCTGTTAAAAGCAAAATGTGTCACCATTTATAACTGGGCCACAGGGGTGTATCTAGGGACACCCCTGGACAAGTAATGGGCTGGCGCCCCCCCCACATTTTCTAAACAATTACACTCTGTACTTATAACGTTAAGAACAAAAAACTTAAAATAAATATTATTTTTATATTAAAAAAAATATGATGGATATAATAATTAGCCCCCGTTCTGTCTCTCCAGCCATCACCCCCTTCTATATCACCAGTCTGTCTACTCAGCCAACACCACCTTCTGTCTCACGAGCCAGCCATTCAGTCTCTCCAGCCATCGCACCCTTCTCTCTCTTCAGCCAGCCCTCTTTTCTCTCATCAGCCAGCCCCCCCTTATGTTTCACCAGCCAGCCCCCTTATGTTTCACCAGACAGATCCTCTTAACAGCATACTGTAAAAACAACCAAAGAGTTTTTTAAGGCTAAAAAGTGGAATGTTATGCAATGGCCAAGTCAATCCCCTGATCTGAATCCGATTGAGCAAGCATTTCACTTGATGAAGACAAAACTGAAGGGAAAATGCCCCAAGAACAAGCAGGAACTGAAGACATTTGCAGTAGAGGCCTGGCAGAGCATCACCAGGGATGAAACCCAGCGTCTGGTGATGTCTATGCGTTCTAGACTTCAGGCTGTAATTGCCTGAAAAGGATTTGCAACAAAGTATTAAAAAGTGAAAGTTAGATTTAGGATTGTTTAGTTTGTCCCATTACTTTTGGCCCCTTAAAAAGTGGGAGGCACATATAGAAACCGTTCACCTGATTTGGATGTAAGTACCCTCAAATTAAATCTGAAAGTCTTCAGTTAAAGCACATCTTGTTTGTTTCATTTCAAAGCCATTGTGGTGGTGAATAGAGGCCAAAATATGAAAATTCTGTCAATGTCCCAATATTTATGCACCCAACTATATATATATATATATCTTGCCTTCTACCCTCTCATTCCCTTCTTAATTGTGTGCAGCAAACATTCCACTGAGACTGCCCTCACAAAAATGATCAATAATGATCTACTTACAACAAAGTCTAAGGCCCTGATTCAGACCCACTCGCAAGTGGGCGTACGCACGTTCGGCGTACGTAAAAAAATATTTAAATTCAAGCACTCGCTCGTATTTTCGTACGCAGCTAAAAATCCGCCCCAAACTCAGGCGACCCCTCCTCTGACTAACGAGCGTGCCAAATAGCGAGCGTACATCCCCGAAATGGCTTGAAGGGAACGCACGCACAAGTACAAACCGGAAGTGGGACTGTCAGATTCCGAATACCTGCTCGTTTTTTTGGCCTACCTCCCTCAATCGTATCATGCCAATCAATGTATCAATTAGCTTGTTTGTTTTTTTTCAACACAATGCAATAAACTTTAATCTTGTCCGTGTTTGTATTTGCTCGCAGAATACGTACGGCTGAAACCTTCGCTTTTATTGTTCAAAAGACATGTTAGCCCCAATTAAACAATTGTTCTATTTGTTTGTCTCCCCACAAGTTTTCTGTGGTTCATTTCTTTATTTAAATTTGCTTACGCATGTCACTGCATCAAGCCTATCATAGCTCTCAAGAGATTTGTGGCCCTGTCGAACACATGACTCATACACTAACCAATAGAATTTGTCCTGTTAATTTCCCAAATACATTAGCCAATCAAATTTTTTTGTGGTGCTTTATTAAAACTATTTTGACAAAAAAACACCATTGCATCATGAGATCCACCGCATTCACCAGGCGCGAACTGCTGGTGCTGACGGAGGTGATGGACAGGAGGATCACCAGTCAGCCTCCACCCATCTCCAATAGGTGCAAGCGTTCCGCATATGCGGAGGTACGTCGACGCCTGCGCTCCTTCGGCTCACGCCGACATATTGGCCAGCTGGAGCGCAGGTGGTCGGACCTGCACCGGCGGACGCCCCGCTTGCTGGCATGTTTTTGCATGCAGATTGCGGAAAGTAAGTGTTCTGGACTGTGGTTTTCAAGTTTATCTTGTGGGCCCTAACTGCGTGTGCATGTTTTCATGTCTGTCCTATTGAGTCATTGTAGTCATATCTGCATGTGCATGTTTTCATGTCTGTCCTATTGAGTCATTGTAGTCATATCTGCATGTGCATGTTTTCATGTCTGTCCTATTGAGTCATTGTAGTCATATCTGCATGTGCATGTTTTCATGTCTGTCCTATTGAGTCATTGTAGTCATATCTGCATGTGCATGTTTTCATGTCTGTCCTATTGAGTCATTGTAGTCATATCTGCATGTGCATGTTTTCATGTCTGTCCTATTGAGTCATTGTAGTCATATCTGCATGTGCATGTTTTCATGTCTGTCCTATTGAGTCATTGTAGTCATATCTGCATGTGCATGTTTTCATGTCTGTCCTATTGAGTCATATCTGCATGTGCATGTTTTCTTGTCTGTCCTATTGAGTCATTGTAGTCATATCTGCATGTGCATGTTTTCATGTCTGTCCTATTGAGTCATTGTAGTCATATCTGCATGTGCATGTTTTCTTGTCTGTCCTATTGAGTCATTGTAGTCATATCTGCATGTGCATGTTTTCATGTCTGTCCTATTGTGTTTTTTTTTTTTTTTTTTTGGTTTCCTGTTGAAACTAACCACAATTTTTTTGTCATTTTTTAGGGGCACAGCAAACACTACGGCGGCATCGCCACACAAGACGCCGGTCCTGGTCCCTCTCTCCAACCCCCAATTCCTCTATTACCCCCTCCTCCCCAGACCCTGTGGCCGAAATTTCAGGCCTACTTCCCCTCCAGCCCAATTCCCCCTCTCCTCCATCCGTCCCTCCTCCAAATACCCCCTCCCAGGATCCCGAAAACACCTTGCCCCTCGGGTTGGGGAATGTAGCCACCTCCGAGGTGGTCCAGGGAGTGGCTTCTGGCTCTGTCGTTTTGGAGAACGGTATGTTTTTAAAGTTTATTTTGGACACCACAAACTGTTTGTATGTAATCATGTGTCGTCCCCATTTTTTTAGACATTTTGTCGCCTTAGGGTATTTTTGGGGGTTGTCTTTACCTGTTCCTGCTGATGTCACCATACACATATCACACCTGTGTGCCTTTTTTTAGGGCCCTTGTATTTTTGCCCTTAGACATTTTGGGGTGCTGGCTTTTATCCGTGTAATGTTTTTTTGGCCCACAAGCTTGTAAGTTTTGGTTTGCTTGTTTTGTGTTTTTTTACAATGTTGCTTCATTATCGATTTATTAATCCCCAAACTTTTGTCACCCACAGAGGAACAGAGGCGTCTGGAAGAGATAGTGAATTGTGTGGGCCGTATGCGGGAGCAGGTCACCGGGCTTATGCAGGGCCTTGACCATCTGTTGGTCCTCCTTAGGAATTAGGTTTTTTTTTTATTTTTTTACAAATTGTTTCTTAATAAATCAGTTTTAAATCAAGCTCTGTCTCATGCGTTTGGAGTAAATCCAAGATTCTTTACACTGACATAACTAGACTCTTCAAGCAAGGTTTGCCACAGAATCTCACTACAGATTGTGTGTTCTATTTTGAATGCAAACAGACACAAGAAACACCTCCCAGTACCAATGTCATTTTCCTTTTTTGTGGTGGTCCACATGATAGTTTACACAATTTTTCAGGTTCCTATTTGGTGGCCAAACTGCTTCGGACAATCTTACGAAGGCAACTGATTGTACACGATTCCTTGTTGTGTTGGTTAGTACCCCAAAAACATATTACATTTTAGCTCCACTTGCTTCATTACTGGGTTACCCCTTAGGTAAAATTAACGTTTGGGAGTTTGTTTACACTTGCTTCTAACGTGCCCAAAAAGTAAACAAATTACACTCTCCAAATATTTATTCACAACAGAAATCAAAATACAAAGTGGTCACTCACAAACAAAACACACAGTGATAATCAGAAAAACACCACATACCAAAAACACTAAACAAACACACAACAAATCAAGAACTGGTTGACGAAGGTCCATGCCCACATGATTTCAAAAATATGGCGTTGCAATATTGGTGTCAGAATATATTCCCGAAGTTTCAACAGAAAGGTTTTTGAAGGGTAGCAGGAAGTAGTCATCGTGGGAGTGCCAAAGATTATGCAAACAAACAGAAGATGGTGCAAGAATTAATATCAAAAAAGATGAACGTTAAAAAACCGTAACACATTGGGTATACACACTGTTGTTTGATCAATAATTACCTAAAATATCGGGCCACCACATCATCGCGTATGGCCCCCCCACATACTGACCTCCGACCAACCTCGGGGGGGCCATCCTCAGGTAAGGCATCCTCTGGCTGCATTGGAACACCACTCCTTATGGCGATGTTGTGAAAGATCCCACACAGGACCACAATTTTCGAAACCATATCCGGCAAATACATGAGCTCGCCACCAGAGCGGTGGAGGTATCTGAATCGGCCTTCTAAAAGGCCGATACAGCGCTCCACCACTTGCCTGGTGGCTGTAGGTGCGGTATTAAACTCACTTTGTGGACCTGGTGTGGGAGCCAAATAAGGAGTGAGCAGCCAGGGCATGCAAGGGTATCCACTGTCTCCTGTGAAAAAGAATAGACAACATCAGGATCACTGTGTATCAAGCTTAACATTGTTATGTACTAAAGGTCTCCACTTACCCAGAAGCCACGCATCACCAGCTTGTAGGTTGGTTAATTTGTGCCATATCCCTGATTGCCGGATGACGAAGGAGTCATGTGCACTTCCTGGTAATTTTGCATTCAGGGACAGGATCTGGAGGGAGGCATCACATACCACCATTACATTCAGGGAGTGATAGTGTTTCCTGTTTCGAAATATGGCCTCCAGCCGTGCTGGAGGCTGAAGTGGTATGTGAGTACCATCCACAACCCCTATGATGTGTGGGAAGCCAGCTATTTGGTAAAAATTGGCCTTGGCCACACTAAGGGCACCCATATCCAAAGGCATTTGAATAAAATGATGGAGGTGCTTGAAAAGTGCCTCCATCACTGCCCTCAGGATCCGGGAAAAGGAGGATTGGGAGATGCCCGCCACTATTCCCACCGTTGTTTGAAACGATCCTGAGGCACAGAAATGTAACACCGCCATAAATTGCGTAAGTGGTGGTATTGCTGTAGGACTGTCAATTTGCCGCTCAAGATCACTCTCTATTAATGAGAGAGTGTCTATGATGATTTTGGGAGGAAGACGGTAGCGTCTTAAAACCTCATCATCGGGCATTCCAAAAAGGGTGACACGTGTTCGAAATATCTGGGGCCTTGCACGCCTACGATGCCTACGCCTGGGACGAGATTGAGGTTGGTCGGCTTCCGGGAGCATGGCCAGAACAATCCGCCCAAGATCAACCTGAAATGGCAAGATTGGAATGTAAGGCTTTGGACCCACCCCAAAAGAAAATTAAAAACAACTTAGCTTGATGATACCATCCATTGCTGCTTACATGCCGGGGTATTGTCATGATACGTCCAAACTGAAATTAATCACAAAAAAAATTTGACAAATTTCACTCTGTGCATTTTTGTTTCTAAATTTTGTGCTAGACAAAACTTAAAATATGCGAAACACACATTTGGCAAAAGAGCAAAACGACATTGCACACAGTACATCAAAATGGGTTGAAATGTTTGCCAAAAAAGCGAAAGGGCAACCACAAAAAAATTTACAGGATTAATAAGCATTTAAAAATGCGCTAATTAGTTCGCAAATACAAGTCACAATAGTAAGTAGTAAAAATGCGCTAATTAGTTCGCAAATACAAGTCACAATAGTAAGTAGTAAAAATGCGCTAATTAGTTCGCAAATACAAGTCACAATAGTAAGTAGTAAAAATGCGCTAATTTGTTCGCAAATACAAGTCACAATAGTAAGTAGTAAAAATGCGCTAATTAGTTCGCAAATACAAGTCACTATACAAACTGAGAAAAATGCGCTAATTAGTTCACAAATACAAGATAAAAAATGGACTTACCAAGAGCAAATATATAAGAGTCCAAATCAAAAGGTCTTTGGGTCCGAAATTAATAAAAAGCTAAAATATATGAAATTATGGATCCAAAAATTAAAAACAAGAAGAAACACAATGAGACAACAATTGATCAAAAGTTAGACTTCACAAAACTTACCAAATCAAGAAACGAGGCCAAAAAATAAAAAACCAAAAAAGAGAACGGAAAATAAAAACGCAAATCTAGCAAACAAAATAAACTCCAAACGCCAACTCCTTTATCCGCAAACAAGAAACTCCAGCCAAGGTAACCTCCAACAATCCAAAAACGCCACCTTGACTCGAGACACACCAAGCCATAAATAGTGTTTCGTTTCCCGCACAAATTAAGGAGGGATCATAGGAACGCACAATCAATGATGCGGCCGCAAAATAAGGACGCATGTATAAATACGTCACGAAAACACATTCAAATTCTGGTGTATTTCTTGTTTGGACCTCAGACATGGCGACAGACCAGGGAAACAATGCCCAAGAGTCAGGTAAGTCTTTCATGCATTTTGTATCAATGATTAATTTGAAACATAAGATTGGGCAAGTTGTGATTTTGTGAAATATGAATATTTACACAAATAGGTGAGGAGGATGACATGGAAGAGGCTGCTGGGCCCAGTATTCCGGCCAAAGCTGCCAAAAAAAAAAGGCAGCCACATTTCACAAGAAAGGAGATGGAGGTTTTGATACAGAAGTGTGTGGACATCCTGCCACAGGCAGACAGGAATATGAGTCTAAGCCAGAAGGGGAGAATGTGGGAAGAGGTAGCCGTTGCTGTCAATAGGGTGGGTGATTATGTCCGTCTAGCCCGGGATGTCAAACGGCGGTAAGTAAACACTTGCCCCCCCTAAAAACAAACACCATTTGAAACAAAAGGATAATGGCTTCCATTTTTTCCCACAGATGGGGCGACTTCAAATATCGCCTAAAGCAAAAACTCGCGGACAGGGCTAGGCATGCAAGGGGGACAGGTGGGGGTCCCACCCCTGTGTCATTGGAGTTGACGGATTTAGAAGAGCTGGCACAGGGGTGTGTGCAGCCTATGGAGGTGTTTGGTGTGTCCAACATGGATACGGACATGCCAGACTTTGAGGCTCCTCATGTTGTCCCAGGTAAATCTTTTGATGTCACCAACTCTGAAATGTTATTGGGCCAATATGTAGATTCTAATGTGAGTCTTTTCTCTTTTTTCCTAACAGAGACACAGGCGGATGAGTCTGCTCCAGAGGGGAGCCTTGGCCGCCGAATTTCTGCTGGCTCGGCAGGGGAGGAACCAGTACATCCGGCTGAGGACCCTGCAGAAGCCAGTCCAGGGCAATCCCCCTCGCAGGCAGTGTCCCTCCTCACAGAACTCAATTTCAAATCGGATTTCCATACGGAGATTCTGCAGAGGATGGACGCCAGTCTGCTACGGGTGGCTGAGGCCCTGGAGCAAAATGCTGCGGCCAACGTGACCATTGGTCAGGCCCTGGCGGAAAATACCAGGGCCAACATCCGCATCGCCAATGCCCTGGAGCAGCTCGTTCGCCAGCACATGGTGGAGCCGACCTCCCTTCCTGCCGGAACATCAGGATCCTCCACCTCTGGCACAACATCAGCCAATCCTCCAAATGTGCCTAGCCCTGTGCCTAGTCCAGAGGCAACAACATCTGCCTCTGGACAGGCCAGCCCGATGACATCCCGGACCCGGTCTGGCGCCCTCCCTCCCCCATCCAAACGGGTGAAAAAACGGTGACAGCAATGGCGACTTTTCCCACAATCCTTCTGTGCTTGGCTCATATTCCTTTCTGGTCAAAACTTCCCTCTCCTTTCTTGTGAAATGTTTTTAATTTTTTGTTGTATGTTTATGTCAACAGTTATGTTGGGCCAATTTGTTTGATTTTGGGACAGATCTTTGCCAAAAAAAGATGTCCCCCAATTTTTAATTAATTTATTTTTTGTTTGATCAATAAATTGACACCAAAAATCTGACATTGGATTGTGAAATTATTGTACATATGGGTTACATTTAATCCTGGACCAAAAGGCAAAAACTTGCCAAAAAAAAAAAAAAAAAAAGGGCTCTGTAAGGAACGTTTAAAAATTCATATAACGAGGCAAATTCAAGAGGCAAAAATAAAATGGTGAGAAAATTAAAACATGATGACATTATTGTTACAATAGGCCCTAACCACCAAATTGAGGGCAAAATAAACCCCCACAAATGTACGCAAATTGATTGTGTCATCCTGACATTAGCAGCTCTGATTTCCACCTGCGTACGGTTTTGTGCTATCCCAAAAAACTGATTTCAAAACACATACCAAGCCGGTTTTCAATCCAACACTAATTGCTTTTCAGCCCTCCCGCGATTAATCGCAACAACATCGTGGAGTCCCGGGACGGAGGAGAAGGCCATCGCCAATGTGGTCGAGTAATCCAGACCCTAAGCTGTGCGAGCATTTTGAAGGGAAAGAGGATCATCCAGTGACGTATGAGTCGGTCCGAACACATTTTACGCTCGCATCTGCTAATGTATGTACACCCCAAAAACGCCTCGCCACGCCTGCGTTTTTCCATCTCCACCCCCATCAACACCCAAAAACGCCCTGTTCTGTCAATCACATTTGACATGTCACTTCCTGTACGCTATTTGACGAACGAGACCAAAAAAGCTCGCAATCTGCCGTACGCACATGCGCAGTGTTACACCGACGCATGCGCGGTTATTCAACATCGGAACGCAACGAGCGTACTGCTGTTTGCGAGTGGCTCTGAATGAGGGCCTAAATCTGCAGTAGTTCTCAATACTCATCCTACTGGACCTCTCTTCGACACCGTCTTATTTTGCATTCCCTTCACTCCATTGCCCTTCATTACAGTGTATTCCTTGTTCCTAACCATCCAATTGGTCCTAGAGTGTCTCTACCTTTGACACATCCTTCCCTCCCACTATCTGTTGGGGTACCATAAGGTTCAGAGTTCAATCCTCTACTTTGCTTGGTGTACACCTCTTCTCTTGCTGAATTATTTTAGTCAGCCTCCATGCTATATCTCTTCATCTCCTCACCATCATCAATATTACACCTGGTACCTTGATGCCACCATTGATTCCGCCCTCTGCTTTTGTCCTGACATCAAATTGAGGTGCTAATTAAGTGTCCTATGATCAAGCATGGATGTCCTTAAAACCTGGACTGTTAGGGTGACTTGAGGACTCTGGGGTCTATGTACTAAGCCTTGGAGAGAAAGTGGATGGAGATAAAGTACCAACCAATCAGCTCCTGACATTTTTCAATCACAGCCTGTAAAGTGACAGATAGGAGCTGGTTGATCCTTTATCTCCATCTACTTTTGTTTAGTACATAGACCCCTGAGTTTGGGAACCTCTGCACTAACCTGTTTTTGCTGCAGTAAGACTGATCTTCTTCACTGACCATTCCACATCTGTCTCCTCACGCAAATTCCAACACTGGTTCCCCATATACTTGAATTGAAATAATTTATCTGCACCTACAAGCCATCAACACCACCCTTTTATATTTTAACTCTCATTAGAGATGTGCACCAACCCCCGTGTTTTGGATCTGGATCTCCCCTAATTTTGGATCTGGATTGGTTTTGCCAAAACATCACCTCCGTGTTTTGTTTTTTGGTTTTGGATCTGGATTTTTTATTAAAAAATCATAAAAACAGCTAAAATCACATAAAATTGGCCTGTTTTTGTTCCTACAGTATTATTAACCTCAATAACATTTATTTCCACTTGTTTCCAGTCAATTTTGACCACCTCACAGCTCACTATATTGTTTTCATCCAGCTTAGGCCCAAAATTTGCACCAAGTTAGCTGGCTGACTAAGCTATGCAGCAGCAGTGGGCGGCACAAAAACGTGGCAGTTCAACTTCCAACATGGCACATCAGGAAACAAATGTTTTTATTATTCAAGAGAGGCCTAAGGGAGTTGGAGCGTGTATGTAGTTGAAGATAGGGACAGGAAGGGTTTGGTAGTAAATTTTATTATTTTTTTTTATTCCGAAGTAAATTCATGAAAAAGAAGGGGAGGAGGCATTTACAAAAAAATATTTTACTCATTCACATCAGTCCTTGCCCCAGAAGAATCCTTGAGCACCATGCCTGCTGCTGGGAGTGGATTTTCTCATCCCAGGGGACCAGGAAGACTTCTAGTAGTGCATTCCACATGAAAAAGCATTTCCCAAACTCTGTACAGGGGCATTAAAAAAACATAGTTAGTTAGTGGCCTCCAAACTGCCACTTAACCAGCACAAATATATTAAGGGATAAATTTAATTTACTAAAGTGAGAGTTTTTACAAGTGCTTTTTATAAGCGATGTTGCCCATAGCAATCAATCAGATTTTACTTAACATCATTTACCTAGCACTTTCTAGAAGATAAAAGCTAGAATGTGATTATTTTCTATGGGCAAGCAACATCACTTTTAAAACTCACTTCTAAAAACTCTCACTTAAGTAAATTAAATTTACCCCTTAAGGTCTTATGTTGTGTCTTTCTTGAGAATCCTGCGCCAACTTCTGCTGCTAGGAGTGGATTTTCATCCCAGAAGGGGACCAGGAAGACTGCTTTCCAAATCAATTGACTGTAAAATAATCCTTTGCAAAGCTTCCACATTGAACATTTCCCAACCGGTACAGGGACATTAAAAAAATATAATTAGTTAGTGGCCTGAAAGTGCCACATAGCCAGCACAGATATGTGGACAAGCTTAAGATCTATGATTTAAGGCAGGGGTAGCCAACCCTGGTCCTCAAGAGCTACCAAAAGTGCATGTTTTCCAGGTCTCCTCACAGAATCACAAGTGTAATATTAATTCCACCTGTGGATCTTTTCAAATGTATTTCTGAGTAATGAATACACCTGTGCACCAGCTAGGTGGTCTGGAAAATGTGCACTATTAGTAGCTCTCGAGGACCGAGGTTGGCTACCCCTGATTTAAGGCCTTACGTTGTGTCTTTCTTCTGAATTCTTGAGCGCCATGCCTGCTGCTGGGAGTGGATTTTCATCCCAGAAGGGTTGAAGACATTGGTTTTTCTTCCCAACAGACACAGATCTGAAGAAAAAGAGATACATGTAAATAACTACTGTCAGGAAAAAGAGGCAATTTGGAGGCCCTCACACAAAACTGCCTTTGCTTTACTTGAGCTGCCCACCTTCCAGTGTGTAATCAGAAAGAGTTTTCATCACAGCCGGGAACCTTGTCAGTGATCGGCCTGAGACTACTTCCCCAAAATGTGGAAAAGATGATGTCCATCAAAATGAACTACAAATTCTACAAGAAAGACCTTTACCATCAATTACGTGCAAAAATTACAGAGGCACCTGTAATGGTGAATTCCAGCGGGGACAAATTAATATTCTGTGAAGAAGATGTATACATCACTCCAGATTATACCATCACCCAAGCCTATATCATCATCCCATCCTGTGTTGTGTATAAATTACAGCTGCACTCCCTGTTAGATTGGGGATTCATTGTCCACTTTAGTGGATGTGAGCTCCATTTTAGTCCATATCATCACCACACCCCCTACACATTTTCTGACCTGGGCTACAGGAGGAGCAGCTGCACTCTGGAGTACAGTTGCATGGAGTTGCCCCTCTGCCTCGCTGAAATTCAGGTAGAGGGGCCATGGGTAGGGACACTATAATCAGAGAACGCAGTTTTAGCTGCTTTATTCCAATTTTTAAACCATATCCTCTATTTTCACCTTTGAAAATGTTTATGCATATCTCAGCAGAGGCGTTTTGTGATGCTATGGCTAACAAGCACACAAACACACACACAAAAAATCAGATTGATTGATTGAATACAGTTTTGGGGGGCACTTGGGAGGGAGAGCACCTGAACAAGGCAGCAGCCTCTTGATAAACGACACAGGCATCATCCCTGTGCAGCTATGTTGCTGGTGATAAGTGTTGCTAATGCGCGCAAACACACAGAAAAAAAACCACATTGATTGATTTTGATTGAATTCATTTTTTGGGGTACTTGGGAGGGAGAGCACCCGAACGAGGCAGCAGCCTCTTGATAAACGACACATGCAGCACCCCGCGCAGCTATGTTGCTGATAAATGTGGCTAACATGCACACACATATTTTTTTTTGCACACAAACGCAAAAAATAGTTTTTATTTTTTCACACTGGAGGGGGAAGCACCCTGAATGAGGCAGCAGCCCCTTAATAAATGAGACACAGGCAGCATAGCACTCCTGCGCACCTACGTTGCTGATAAGTGTGGCTAACACGCACACACATTTTTTTTATTTTTTTCACACTGGGGGTGAAGAGCACCCCTGATGGACAGAGCACTCCCTGGACAACACAGCAGCACAGCCAGCCAGCCCCTATGGACAACAGCCAGCCATCCCTTATGGACAGGACAACAGCCAGCCAGCCCCTATGGACAACAGCCAGCCAGCCCCTACGGAATGGACAGGACAACAGCCAGCCAGCCCCTATATATGGACAACAGCCAGCCCCACCCCCTAAGAACATAAGCAGCCAGCGCGTGAGTGACAATGACAACAGTAGCCAGCCCATATGCACAGCGTCAGCAACAGCACAATCACAGCCCCCTCTCTCTTCACTCTCCACAGCCGAAATGAAAAATGGCAGCGATCACGGGACCTTTTATACAATCCAAATCCTGCGAGAATCTGACAGTGGGATGATGCCGTTTTGCCTCATTTTGAGATCCGAGTCAGATGGGAAAACCCGAGCCGGCTCGGATCTGACTCGGATCCCCTAAGTTCGGCTGGGTTCGGATCTCTAGAATCCGAACCAGCTCATCTCTAGTTCTCATGTCCTTTTAAATCTTTCTGTGAGCTGTAACTCATCTCCTCTCTGAAAAAGCACATCTCGCTCTGCCTAGACATCTCCTATGCTGCTACCGAGTGATGGAATTCCCTGCCTTGCCCAGACTCCCAACAAGCCTTCAAATCTACATACATTCTGTGAAAATACACCTCTTTATTAGAACTTACACTATTCCCACCTGTATTACGCATACTGGTAAACCCTTGCTACTGTCATTCTGATCCACACTTGTTCTTATCTACTGTATCTTTCCCACACTATACTGTAACATCTATCACAAACAGTACCCTCCTTACTCTTTGTTTTCACATCTACATTGAACTGTTTATTTACCACCATCGGGCACCGCTAAGCACAGTGACACCTTACAAATCTTCTTTAATACTTGGCAATACACAGAAACCAGGGAGAATACTCAGACAGAAAACCCCCTTACCAAAAGCAGTATACCCAAAACAAAAACTGGAGCAATGTGTATTTCTTAAATATGCTGAGAGCACAGTTTACATACATCTGATATAAAAGCTGTGGAAATCCTGTGATGGTTGTGGTGTGAATCAAAGCATTCTTCTTTCCTACACTTTAAATATATTTTTAGATGAATACTTATAAATTATGCATGCAGTTTCCAGTACTAATGAGCTCTGAATTTGGGATTACAGAAAAATAAGCCTCACTTGACTGATTGATTTTCCATCTTATCAAGCATTTGTTGTTACTCATTTCTCTACAGAGAAAATTGGTTCATATCAACGTTCTATTGTAATTTTAAGGGTATAAAACAGTGTTTCCCAAGTCTGCTCTTCGCACACCCACCAATTCATGTTTCCAGGATTTCTATCTATGGAAACAGGTAGGATAATTACTGATGCAGCCAAGTAAGACACCCTTACAAGATTAAAGAAATCCTGAAAATAATTCTTTGGCGGAAGGGGGTTGTGAAGACCAGAGAAAAGTTGGTATAAAACAACACTGACTTAAGAAGACATATCTTTTTATACTGTTACGCAAAATTAAGTTGTTCTATCAATTTTTAATTATCAGTAAAGATGGCTACACACGGTACGTTTTTTTAAATGATATTTCTGTTTTCGACCAATTGGAATGACAAATCTTTTAAAATCTGCCATGTGTAGGCACGATAACGATGCCGATGCACGCTCCCTCTGGTAGTTGGTCGGGTGTGTGATCTTTTGAATATGCAAAAAGATCATGACCTGTCTTTCACAATTTGACACACATCTTTCCGTGTGTATGCATGACGAACGAATTCATGGATGACAAACGATTTTTCGTCACTTTTCCTGGCCACTCCTCTCCACCATTTTGTGCCAGCCGACGGAGAGACAGAAGATGCATCGTGAGGTGTTTGCTGCCAAACGATATATCGTTAACGATTTGCAGTCTTTAACGACCCATCTATATCGTTTGTACAATCGTTCCAAATGTATGCACAATATCATTTGTCCTTCAGTGTTCAGGAGTTCAAGGGAAATCGTTAACGAGATCATATCGTTGCCTACATCGTTCCATGTGTAGGGGCCATAAGAGCCGAAACGGGAGGGGTTTTCTAGAAAATAAGCCCCTAGCACACTGAAGTCTACCAGTAATAAAAAGAATAAATACAACTGCCTTCTAATGTAAAAAAAAATGCATGTCTGAGTTATGCTGGGTACACACTGGATAAAATATAGGGCCTGATTCAGACCCGCTCGCGAGCGCTGAGCACTCACAAGCGGGTCGATGTTGGGCCAGTGCGCATGCGCACGATGGACCCGACTCCATCGTGCGCATGCGCGAGACCCGGATAGCGACGGGCAAGCCGTCGCTATGGGTCTCGCTACAAAGGGGACGTGCTATCGATGGTGAGTGACAGCACGCTCCCTTTGGTGGGCGTGCCGGGGGCTTGCGGCACGCCCACTGATAGAGCCAAATGCACTCCAGGGCTTGCGGCAGACGAGACCCTACCACAAGGGTCTTGTCGCAAGCCTGATGGTCGCGATGATCTTGACCATCGCGACCATCTTTTTGGCCGCTCGCTATAGCTGTGGGTGGTCACCCACAGCTATGCGAACGGCCAGAAAGCCACTCAAAAATCAGGAAGGACGGCCCTGATTCAGAGCGAGCGCTCTGTCAGAGCGTCCGTCTCTGAATCAGGGCCATAGTTTGCACAATCGGATTTGCCTGCCCAGTTGAGATGTCAGTCACTGGCGGGTCCCTGCAGCAAGTATACGGCTGGTCGGCATGTCGTCCATGCACACAGCCAGATGTGCCAATATATATACACAGAAAGAAACATAGGTGTGACAAGTGCTTCAAAAACGGGGCACAAACAACATCACAGCATATTACAAGGTCTGTGACTTTACATTTTATTAAGTAATAGTTTTGACCTACAGACACCTTATAACTGACAAACAGAGAAGAAAGGACAAAGTCCTAGGGCCATATTCAATTTGAGGCGAAAAGTCCGAGGTCAGACTTTTCGCCATCATCGACGTTTTTTGCTGGGATAAAATATCGGTCGCGTGCCCGCTTACCTCCAGATTCAATTAGGAATCAGCGAAAACGGACCCGGCGGAAAGGTAAGTATGTATTGTAAAGTCCTGTCACATTAGGGGAAATCAGTCTGTCTCCCCCAAAAGATGGTCTGACATGGGGGATCACTATGGGTACCCTCGATTTGGCCTGCTGAAGGTAATTGGGGTTTTCAAATAGCCGTGGCAGGTGCATAAATGTGGTTTTGAAGAAGTGGTGAAGAACAGCACTTAGCGGGGTTTTTATTGGAAAACATAACTAGTCCCATCAAATTAGGGGTACATGAAAATGGGTGCAAGCATATTTTTAAGTCCCTTAAGTGATTTTTTTACAATCTGTACAAATCCACCTGCCGCAACCACCCGCATGCTAGAAAGCACCTGTCGCATACTTGGGGACCCCTCCGGAATCAATTTCGCTAGTTTAGAAGTTTGTCCCCCAATTGTCCTGAGGAACTTTTTTTTTTTTACACAGATTACTTTAATGGGACATTAATAAGACTGCAGGGTATTTTTTATTATTCTGCACCCCAAAAACCCAATTCTGCACTTTTTTTCGCCACCGAAACAGTGGTGAAAACTTATCCCCGTTTTTTAACCTGTTTTCTGATAGCTTGACCACATGCAAGATATATCGGAATCGGCTGTGCTGCAGGACAGATGCGATATGTCTGTGAACAACGTCGTTCACAGACATATTGGGCCTGATTCAGACCCACTCGCGAGCGACTGTCCTCTCACAAGTGGGTCGATGTTCTGGACTGAGCATGCGCACGACGGAGGGAGCTCCGTCGTGCGCATGCGCCAGACGCGACGAGCGAAGAAAAGTCCTTCGCTCGTTGTGTCTGATCAAAGGGGGCGTGCTGTCGATGTTGATTGACAGCACGCCTCCTTTGGTAGGCGTGCCGGGGGCGTGCCTCCCTGATGGGGGTGTTCCCACGGGAACGCCTCCCGTCAGAAGCCGGCCCACTGACATCACTAGTGATGTCAGTGGGAGTGATTTTGGCTCTGATAGTGCCAAAATCACTCCGGAGCTTGCGGTTGAAAACCTCAACCGCAGGCTCCGGCTCGCAGTTTCGATGGTCGCGATGGTCACGACCATCGCGGCCATCAAAATGCACGCTCGTATAGCCTGTGGGTGGTGACCCACAGCTATACGAGCGTCCAGGAGGACGCTCCATTTTCATGGAGGCCGGCCCTCATTCAGAGCGTGCGCTCTGCTTAGAGCGTACGGCTCTGAATGAGGGCCATTGTCTGTACATATCCACTGATGCACTACAGATATTTCGCCAGATCAGTGGAACAGGCAATATATCTGACAGTGGGCCTGATTCAGACCCGCTCGCAAGTGGGTCAATGTTGGCCCAGTGCGCATGCGCACGACGGATAGTGACCCGGATAGCGACGGGCAAACCGTTGCTGCGAGTCTCGTACAAAAGGGGGCGTGCTGTCACTCAACATCGATAGCACGCCCCCTTTTGTACGAGACTCGGAGCAACGGTTTGCCCGTCGCTATCCGGGTCGCTATCCGTCGTGCGCATGCGCACTGGTCCAACATTGACCCACTTGCGAGTGCTAAGCCCCTTTGGTGGGCGGGCCAGGGGCGTGGCTGCCCAGACAGGAACACCTACTGTCTGGGGCCGGCCCCACTGACATCACAAGTGATGTCAGTGGGAGTGCTTTCGGCTCTGGTAGAGCCGAAAGCACTCTAGGGCTTGCGGCAACGAGACCCTACCACAAGGGTCTCATCGCAAGCCCAATGGTCGCGATGGTCACCCACAGCTATGCGAGCGGCCAGGAGGCCGCTCTAAAAAAACAGAGGGACGGCCCTGATTCAGAGCGAGCGCTCTGTCAGAGCGTCCGGCTCTGAATCAGGCCCAGTGTGTACCCAGCATTACAATGTTTTAAAATTCAGAATCTCTTGCTCTAATAGGTGTGCGCTCAGTGGACAGATTAGATACACCTGCTCGTTAATGCAAATATCTTTTCAGTCAGTCACGTGGCAGCAACTCAATGCATAAAAACATGCAGACACGATAAAGAGGATACATTGTTGCTCAAACCAAAATGGGGAATATTTGATATCAAAGTGACTTTGACCATGGAATGATTGTTGGTGCCTGATGAGATGACCAGAGTATCTCAAAAACTGTTGATCTCAAGGAGTTTTTATGCACAACAGTCTCTAGAACAGGGGTTCCCAACCACGGTCCTCAAGGCACACTAACAGTCCAGGTTTTAAGGCTAGCCATTCTTGAGCGCAGGTGTCTTAATTAGTAACTTATTTTGATTTAACCATCTGTGCTGAAGCATGGATATAACTAAAACCTGGACTGTTAAGCTGGCCACACACTAGACCAACTTACATCCAACCATCCAACTAGTTGATTGGTTGGAATGAAAATGGTAAGGTATGAAAGCAAATGACAATCAGCAATTTGCCTGCAAACGCCGGAAAATGGACAAAAACAGTTGTTTGAACAAATTGTTTAGATCAAACATTTAACAAACTTGTCTGAACGACCATTTTCATCTGTTTTCTGCCATTTAGGAGCAACTTGCTGATCATCATTTACTCCCATATGTTACCATATTTTCATTACAACCAGCCAACTGGACCGAGGTTGGGAAACACTGCTCTAGAATTTACAGTGAATGGCAGTTCTGTGGGTGTTAACACGTAGGGGTAAGTTTACTAAAGTGAGAGGTTTTAGAAGTAATGTTGCCCATAGCAACCAGTCAGATTCTACTTAACATTTAACTGGCACCTCCTAGAAGATAATAGCTAGAATCTGATTGGTTGCTATGGGCAACATCACTTTTAAAACTCACTTCTAAAAACGCTCACTGTAGTAAATTTACCCCTGGGTGAGTACACACTTGCACAATATATCGGCCAGATTTTCCGTATTGAAAGAACAAATCAGACATATCGTACATCCTGTGGGTCGCATGCAATATTGTGATTGGCCATGCTGCATGGCCAATCACACGATATCACACGCGGTGCAGTGCATATTAATGAAGGACGGAACTACACATCGTTCCGTCGTTCCTTAAATCTTCTAATGTGTACCGGCAATCTTGCGTGGTCTGGGGCGAAGTTAAATGGCCTTAGATAAAGAGAAAGGTCAGAGAATGGCCAAGCTAGTAAAAGCTAGCAGGAAGGCAACAATAACTAAAATAGCCTTTAATGGACAAGTGTACCTAATAAAGTGAGCACTAAGGAATATCACGATTCAGACATACATGAGGATCTCCTCAAGAGAATACAATAAGCACACACAAAAGGATGTAGGCCCTCATTCAGACCCGCTCGCAAGCGGGTCGATGGTGGGGCACTGCGCACGCGCCGCGCGTAAGCCCCGGAGTGAGTGAGAAATTCACTCGGTCCAGGGCTCGCTACAAACGGGGCAGCTGTCCTCCCGTTTTGTAGGCGGGGAGGGGGGGTGGCTGGACAAATGGAGGTGTTCCTGAAGGAATGCCTGCCGTTTGTGGGCGACCCTACTGACATCACCCACAGCTTAGCGAGCGGCCAGGAGGCCGGCTGAAAAAAAAAAACGTCCGCCCTCATTCAGAGCGAGCGCTCGCTTTTTGCGAGCGGCTCTGAATGAGGTCCATAGTGTAGTACAGCAGACATATTGTTTCCAATGTTAAAAAGTGACAGAGGCATGCTGGACAGAATGTAAAGATAACTGCTTATATATAGTAAGAAATTATGTATATAGAATAGAATAGAGGCCCTCATTCAGATTCGATCGCTCACTCTGAATGAGGGCGGGCACTTATTGTTTTGAAGTGCTGCCTCCAGGTCGCAAGTTAAGCTGTGGGTTACCACCCACAGCTTAGCTTGCGATCAGGGTGATGGTCGCGATGGTCATCACCATCGCGGCTTACGACCAGACCCTAAGGTTGGGTCTGGGCACTCGTAAGCCCCAGGGAACTTCCTGCTCTGTTTGAGCAGGAAGTTCTCCACTGACATCATCAATGATGTCAGTGGGGCCGCCCCCAAACAGCAAGCGTTTCGACTGGAACGCCTCCGTTTGGCTGGGCACGCCCCTGGTCCGCCCAGCAAACAGGGCGAGTTGTCACTCAACATCGTTGGAGCGCCCGTTGCTAGCCGGGTCTCGCGCAATCGTGCGCATGCTCTGTGGGGACCATTGACCCGGTTGCGAGCGCATCGGCGCTTGCAACCAGGTCTGAATGAGACCCAGAATCTTTATTGGCCAAGGATACAAATGTATATCCGGAATTTAGCTCCAGTTACTGCATGCTAAAGACACACATATATAACAATTCACAACCAATCATAAAAATCATAAAAACAATACATAAATTATTACCACAAAATATAGCAAATACTCCCGTTAGTTATACAGCAAACAGCTTGCTGTATAATGTCTGGAAGTTTTTTGCAGGCAGTGTTCTACAATGCCTGCCTAACGGAAGTATCTGAAACAAGGGACAACCAGGATGCGACTGATCCCTTACAATATTGATAGCTCGCTTCCTTACCCTATACAGGAACAGCTCCTCAACTGAGGGGAGACCTACCCCAACAATCCTTTCCACTGTTCTCACAACCCTTTGGAGCCTACACTTATCTTGTGCGGACGCTGAACCAAACCAGACTATAGACGAGCAGCATAGCACCGACTCGATTATGGCAGTGTAAAAGAGAATCAGCAACTCACGGGGGATATTAAACTTTTTAAGCTGCTGCAGAAAATACAATCTTTGCTGAGCTTTCTTTAACATCGATGTTAGGCCCCCACTTAAGGTCTCATGAGATTGTGGACCCCAGAAACTTAAATGAGTCAACAGTAGCCACAGCATTTCCATCTATCACAAACGGAGACATAGATGCAGAACTCTACCTAAAGTCCACAACCATCTCTAATGTTTTGAGCGGATGCAACTCTAAGTTGTTCCTGCAACACCACGAGGCCTACTGTGCCACCTTTTTCCTATATGCAGACTCGTCCCCGTCCTTGATGTGTCGTCTGCGAATTTCAAAAATGTCACAAATTGCTCATCAGCACAACAGTCACTGGTATACAAATAAAAAAGCATAGGGGAAAGGACACACCCTTGGGGAGCCGCTGTGCTAATCCTACGTGCATATGAAGTGACCTCCCCAGCTTTCACATGTATATTAGTATATATATATATATATATGCACACACAAAGTATAGTGTATTAAATACATTCTTAAAACAAGCATTCAATGTTTGATATCATAGCTAGAGAAATTGAAAGGGGAAGAGTCTACGGTAGGCAGGGCAATCAGGGGCTGGCTGGCAACTTTTAGCCTGGGGGGCAAATGCATGCAGGTGGCCCTGGCAGAGGAGTAGCGTGTAGCCAGGGTGCCCGGAGCACGTGCGTGTTCCAGGGAGGAGGCGGGTCCATATTGAATTAATGTAAAGTAAAAATAAAGATATGGGGCAGCCCCCTGTAGTGGTGCCCATATGCAGTGCCCCCTGTGCCCCAGGAGAGGACCCCCTTATACAGGCCACCAGTAGTGATCCTCCTATGCAGTGCCCCTTATACAGTGCCCCAAATAGTGGTCCCCCCTGTGCAGTGCCCCTTGTGCCCCCAATAGTAAGCCCCTTATATAGTGCCCCCAGTAGTAGTCCCCCATGCAGTGCCCCCAATAGTAGTCCCCCCCTTGTAGTGCCCCCAGTAGTAGTCCCCCCCTTGTAGTGGCCCCAGTAGTGCTCTCCCCCTTGTAGTGCCCCCAGTAGTAGCCTCCCCCCTTGTAGTTCCCCCAGTAGCAGCCCCCCCTTGTAGTGCCCCCAGTAGTGCTCTCCCCCTTGCAGTGCCCCCAGTAGTGCTCTCCCCCTTGTAATGTCCCCACAGTAGCCCCCCCTTGTTGTGCCCCTAGTAATCCCCTCTGTAGTGTCCCCAGTAGTGCTCTCTCCCTTGTAGTGCCCCCAGTAGTAGTCCCCCTCTTGTAGTGCCCCCAGTAGTGTTCTCCCCCTTGTAGTGTCCCCAGTAGTAGTCCCCTCCCTTGTACTGCCCCCAGTAGTGTTCTCCCCCTTGTAGTGTCCCCAGTAGTAGTCCCCCCCTTGTAGTGCCCCCAGTAGTGTTCTCTCCATTGTAGTGTCCCCAGTAGTAGTCCCCCCTCTTGTAGTGCCCCCAGTAGTGGTCCCCACCTCCCACAGTACATACACACACACACACACACACACACGTAATAAATAAAAAAAAACACTTACCTGAATCCCCGCTCCCGCCGCCGCCATCCACTCCTCCGTCTGTCCTCCCGGGCCGGGCCGCTCTGCATTATGGGAGAGACATCATATGACGTCATGACTTCTCTCCCATTACCCACTGCTGGAGCCGGAAGATGGAGCGGCTCCTGCAGTGGGCGCAGCGGCAGACAATGAGAATCTGACAGACTCTCATTGGCTGCCACTCAAAACAAACACACAGCTGCCGGAGCCAGCGGCTGTCTGTTTGTAACTGTGTAGCGCTGACCGAACTCCATCCAGTCAGCGCTACACGCGCGGTGCAGCTGTGTCACACAGACACAGACTGCCCGCGGCCCAGCCCGCCACTGAGGGCAATCTCCTGCACTGAATACATGCACTGTTAGGGTTCTGTGAGGCCCGGGCTTGAAAAACACTGGGTTATGGAGAACCCAATAAATTGGAGAGATGAAATATATTTCTAAGGACAAATGTAAAATAAAATCACTGTGAGAGACACATTAAAATAGAGCTTTCTCCATAGTCAACTACAGTGTATCTGGGAAATGATTGGTTTCATCCAATCTTTTCATTTCTTTAGCAAAATAATTCATGATGTAGTTATAGTCTTGTAAGCTTCCAAAAGAATGGTAAGATTGAATCATTAGTCAACCAAAAGTGTATATTCTCTTTTAACGATTGTATCAATTACATTTGATTATTACAGTGCCATCTGGTGTAATGCCTACATAGGAAAATGATGCATTCATAATATAACAAATAGGGTCCCTTTACAATATAGGGTCTAATTCAGAGTCGCACACATTGCCTTTTTGCTACTGCGCGTGTAAAAACTCCTCCAGCGCATGCGTTACACGGTGTGAATGCTCCGAGGCGGCTGCAATTGACAGAAATGTCTTGGAAAAGTGAAGGGTGTTCCTGGGTGGTGGATAAACATATGCACAGAGATAAGTACCAATTTCAAATCACGGCCTCGGGAGAGGAGTGGGATGAGTACCCAGGCCAGGACCTATAACCATGCCCTTCCCAAAGCAATGACCACACACCTACAGAGTGTTGTCGTGCACCATAGGGAAGTGCTCCATAATGAGGCTTGGATGTATTAGTGACAGTCTCAATATAAAAGTACATTTTTGAAAGTCAGTTTACTTTTCTGCAGTCTTTGCGTAACAGTGGGAAAATATTGTGATTTACACACAAAACTCACTGAAATTGCACCAATTAAATTCACAATTAAGTAACTCCTGTGACGAGAAGCCATAGTGAGTGCTGCTCTGCTGGTAGGATCTTAGGACCTGACTCAGACCCGCTTGCTAGGATGCGTTCGCTCGTCGCCAGCCGATATCTGCTTTTTGCGTATGCATCGCAGTGCGCGTGCTCGAACCAGTGCGAGTGCGCGAACCAGTGCGAGAGATCGGGAAGCATTTGCTCGCTGCGCATAGACTGCCCAGCAGAGTGAGTGACAGGAGAAGCCGTTTGTGGGTGGTGACACGGGCTGGCCATTAAAAACGGGGGAGTGGTGGTGCGAACACAGGCATGCCTGAACGTCTTAACGCCGTTTCAGAGGTGTTCATAATTAAGAGCGAGCATCATAGTACATATTCAATTGGCTGTTTTTTACACTGACGTGCTCGCAGTGCTTGCGGTAGGGTATGGTCAGCCACAAGCGCTGCAATCACATCCGATGTTCCCCCGATGTACCAATGGTTGCATACACTTCCTGGAGATGACGTGCGCAAGTGGGCGTCTTAAGACAGGCAGGTGGGCGTCTGCATACACAATGCGATCGCAAGCCAAGACATAGTGGGCGTGCTAATTCCTTGCCGTGCGATCGCCTGCCTTCCCAAATTTGCATATGCATCGTGCGAGCGAACGCATCTAGCGAGTGGGTCTGAATGGGGTCCTTAGCTAAAGAAGTTAGTTAAAATAGTTTATATAGTTCCACAGGTAATGCATGTATCACATAAAAGCATACATGTAATATGGGTTGGGTACGGAATCCCGGAATCGGGGTGCCGATGGTCAGAATACCGACGACTGAAGGCAAGCAGCCAAACCTTATCCCTCCAGCAGCCTGACCCTCTCCCTAGTGCCTAACCCTCCCCCTAACACTTACCATCGGGATTCTGACTGCTGTTGGGATTCCGGCGCCGGTATTCTGAGCGCCAGCATCCCGACTGCCGATATGGTGACTACATCCCTGCAATATAATTAATGGATAGAACTATGGCTAAATTCAGAAACATAACAGTCCCTGAGACTATGGTTATAGATATTGAGAATAGTCTGTGAAAGCTCCATTATGGGGCTGATAAGTTGGGAGCAAAGTAAAAAAAAACAACTTTGGACCCGGTTAAAGCATGTTACAATGCAAAGGGTGCAAACACATTTTTTTGCAAATACAGCAGCACTTGTTCCTAATCTATTGTATCTACAGATGTTACCGTGTTAAATTAAAAAATGATGAGACCATAAGAAAAAATGTATATATCCCGTATATATAATAAAAAATATATAAATTTAATAATACAGACAATATATAACTTAGGGGGTCATTCAGACCCGCTCGCGAACGGCAGTACGCTCGCAAGTGCGTCGATGTTCCCCACTGCGCATGCGCACGACGGAGGGAGCTCCGTCGTGCGCATGCGCAAGACCCGGGGAGCGACGGGCTTTCCATCGCTCCGGGTCTCGCACCAAAGCGGGCGTGCTGTCGATGTTGATTGACAGCACGCCCCCTTTGGTGGGCGTGCCTGCCAGACGGAGGCGCTCCCATGGGAACGCCTACCGTCTCAAGCCGGCCCCACTGACATCACTAGTGATGTCAGTGGGAGTGATTTTGGCTCTGATAGAGCCAAAATCACTCCAGGGCTTGCGGCAGCGAGACCCTACCGCAGGGTCTCCGTCG